>JARQZK010003689.1:57500-107500 GCA_030704885.1 Cynegetis impunctata | reverse complement strand
AAAATCTAACATCGGAGAAAACAGTGGTGTTTACAAAATATTTTGCGACGAATGTCCTGCTTTCTATATTGGACAGACAGGAAGGAATATAAATATTCGTGTTGAAGAACATAAAAAAGTCAATTTTACAAAACAAAAATACCACTGGCTTCTCTGAACATTGTATAAAATTCAATCACTTCCTGGATTTCAACAAAACCAAATTGTTACATTCAGGTAACAAAGGAAAACGCCTTGACCTTCTTGAAATTCTCGAAATAAGTTCCTCCCATAATAGTCAATTACAACTTGTAAACGAACAAATTGATTTTCAGGTATCACCTTCTTTTGTCTGTTTTATAAATTAGGATGTAATACTCTTCTGTTGTCAGTCTTGATAATGAGTTAATAACTCGAAACATGTCGACTTTTCGTTACTGCTAAATACAGTATCTAAATATTTTTTATATTGTGAAACATAAGCCAAGTGCTTTTATTTTAAAGTTTATACTTTATTTTTTATGTTTTTTAATCACGTTTGACTGAAGCTATATGCTAGCTTTAGTATAGTTGTTATTGTCTTTTTGTATTTTCTTTACTAATCGTACTTTCATCAAGACTCGCACTTTCCACTATGCGATTCTTGCCTGTTCTGTATTTTTATCTATTTATCTTTCATTAACAATAACAGACTATTCAATTTTGAAAATCAATTTTGTTGACATTTCGTCACGAAATTCGTGACTTTTTCAAAACTTTTGAAAGATCTAAGTTTTACTTTTTTACCTACTCCAGAAAAATGCTATACATTCAAACATGCTCAAAGAACAAATTTCTTGTTACGACAAATGGACAAATCTGCATGTTTCATTATGATTCCGCATATGTTTCATCTTTCTAAAAACTCTAAAAATTAAAATAATAATAAATATTAGAAAATGAGAATTGGTCTTATACAAGACAGCGTTCTATAAGGAAGGTAAAAATCAATATATCTCTTCAATACAGATTAATCATTGAATCAATGAAAAATTCCAGAACATATCTTACACTAATTTTTTAGGGAATGATGAATACTCTAAATATTTTATTAATAAGATAGTTATTTGAAGTCAGAAAATGTTCGAAACAAATTAGGAGTTCAAGAGGTTATTGAAATTACCAAAGTCAATGGAACCTATTTTCCAACTTATAATTTCACCTTACTCCTTATGCACGCCATATACGCTACGGTCCACCGGAGAGGCCTACCTGTACAGGTTTGCCGGAGCGTGTGTGGGAATATATATGTGCATGTTCTTGAACTTGTGCAGGCGACTGGCGCAAGATCGAATATCAATTTTTTTTAGTGACACTGTACGGTGTGCCTTAGCGCAGCGGTTCTCAAACTGTGGGTCGCGACCCCCAGGTGGGTCGCGGGATGTGTCCAGGGGGGTCGCGGGATAAGGAGGAAAAATCAAAAAACAATCAGAAAACAAATCAGTCATAGCTGTAGGTTTTACTAATAACAAAATGTATAGGCTACACAAATTTTGTAATACACATACAAGTTGAAAAAGGCCTAATACTATTTAATGGGAAACATGAGCTTGTTTGGAATCAACCATTCTTTTTATGTCCGGAATGAGTTTTGTAATACACAAAAGAATGTCATTTTCCAGGGTCAAACGATTTCTTGATATTGTTTTGATATTCACCATTGTGGAGAAACCTTGTTCACAGTTATAAGACGTAGAAAATGGCATCAAAGTCTGTAATGCTTTTGTGGACAGTTCTGGGTATTCATTTTTAATACCTATCCAACATTTGTCGATACAAGCACTGTTAAAAGTGAGTTTTGCTGACTGATCACTTGAAATTTCGATCAGTTGATCATGTTGACGAGCAGTTAGCTCAGCTTTTGTTACGACTTGATCACTGAACGGATTGACTACCCACAAAACCCCACTCGTATCCTTATTTGGAATGTAATCTGTCAACTGTTCAATCAAACTTTCGAGATGAGAAGATACTAGTAAGGAGAGAGATGAAGTGTCAGGGGATGTACAGTAGGATGTCGACAGAAACTCTATAAACTCTTGAGTTAGAAGATTTTGAAAATTTTCAAAATCTTCTTTCTTAACTCTTGCGTTCCAAACACTGAGTTTTTTTACAAATGCATTCACTCTGTCTTGAGCATATAGCATATTTTTGTCTGGTCCTTGTAGGAATAAGTTCAAAATATTAAGGTGAGAGAAGATGTCAGCCAAATAAGCAAGCTTTTCAGAACTGAAAAAAGTGGAAAGTTCGGGTTTACTATCAACCAAAAATAACAACATTTCTGACTTTAATCCAAACAGCCTGCTTAATACATTACCACGGGATAGCCACCGTACTTCAGTGTGAAATAAAAGATGTTTATGCAAGGCTCCTACCTCTTCACGCAAGTTATTAAACAACCTACTTTGCAGCGGGCGACTTTTGATGTAGTTCACTATCTTGACAGCTTCATTTAAAACTTGCCGTAATTCATCTGGCATTTTCTTAGCTGCCAAAGCTTGCCTATGTAAAAAGCAGTGGACCCAGCTTGCGTTCGGTATAAATGATTTCAACCTGGCAATCAAGCCACTCTTCTTTCCCGTAAGGGCCATTGCTCCATCACTACAAATTGAAACACATTTCTTTCAATCAAATTCAAAAGGTTCAGTTGCTTGAACAAACACCTTATAAAGACTTTCACCTGTTGTATTATTCGGCAGGGGCTTACAAAACAAAATATTTTCATGAATAGCATCACCGTAATCGTACCGGATGAAGCATAAAAACTGAGCACGGTTGGCAACATCTGTTGACTCATCCAACTGAATTGCAAAAAAAGTACTGTCTTTTATTTGCTTCTTTAGCTGGTTCTGAACATCTTCAGCCATGTCACATATTCTTCTTGAAATAGTATCATTTGATAACGGGATTTTTTTCAATTTTTCAGCATCTTGAGGACTGATTATATTTGAAACCATATCAATTGCAGCAGGAAGAATTAATTCCTCAGCAATTGTATGGGGTTTCCCTTTTTTAGCAATCTTGAGTGCTACCTCGTATGAAGCTTTAAGAGCATTTTTATTAACATTAACAAGATCTGTAATGTTTACCTGTTGACTTCGAAGGGATAACAGTTTTCTTTGGAAAAATTCCACTGGTTTGTCTTTCAAAGCAAAATGTTTAGTTTCAAGATGGCGTTTCATTATCGAAGGCTTCATGCTTTCAGCTGACAACACTTCACTACACACCACACATTGAGGTTTGTTTGCCAGTTCAGTGAAACCGAATTGTATGTACGACTGGTCATATTTGCGGAATTTTGTCTTTCCGCACCCACTAGCACTAGCATCACTACTTGACGACGGTCTTTTCAAAAACTTATCCATTGCTACTTTTTCTAACTCTATTTGCTCGCAATACTACTCACAAAGTACACACACAGTGTTGAGTGATCGACTCAAGAAGCCAGACTGTTGTGTCGTCTGCCGGGCACCGGCTAGCAGAGAGTGCGCGCGCAAACAGCTGTGACTGCAGTCTATTCTAGGCCCCATGAGTCATCAATGCTTTGTCCTTGTTCGTGCTACGAAGTGAGTTATCCCACTTTCTCTTATTATAAAACAATTCAAGTCCAACAATTTGTATTTATTTTTACTAGTTAATAGTATTTTTATGGATAAAACTTAGCCAATAGTGTTTTTTTTTTTCATTTTTGTTAATATTTGAAAATAGGGGGGTCGCCGAAATACTAGGTCTAAAAAGGGGGTCGCAGTGTCAAAAAGTTTGAGAACCCCTGCCTTAGCGTATGTGCATGTACTCCGGTCGCCTATCAATTTTAAGTTTTAAGGATTACTGATATAGGTACTCTTTAGAATTATATATTATATAGGCTTTTTTGAATTATTTTTGAAATACTCTATTAAAACTGAATATATTTCTTGAACCATCAAACAATGGAAGACCATTTGATGAGATTAAAGTGATGCATTACGTATTGATTGAGTATTAACTCAGCTCTCATATCTTGCATTGCTTGCCATTTCTTAATAAGTACCCCATAAATCTAGTTTTATTTTTTGCAGATATGAAGGAGATTTCCTTAAGGGGTGGTTTCATGGTTATGGCACTTTCTGGAGATCAGACCTTATGCGATTTGAAGGAGAATTTAGAGGAGGTCATATAAATGGTTTCGGTAATAGCCTTTAATGTTTCTTTTTATTTTCATCATAGTTTCATTTAAAACAAGAAATATATTTTGTTTGATTTGTCGTATTTCTCATAATCCAATAATCGGCGAAAAATATCTGCCCAACTTGGCAGTAAAGTGAATTGACACCACGTCCTAATTTCTAATAACGCTAGACTATGAACTCCTAGTGGATCTACTACTTTACTGCTTAGTTAAACTATAATTGAGCAGACATTTTGCTGCCTAGGAAGGGAAAGTGATACTGACTACTTGACCTTTCTGAACATACAGGAATAACACATGCCGTAAAAATACCTTTTTGAAAATTATCACATTTTGATTGGCTATGGTAATTATTAACACCTAGCGACCCGTCCCGGCTTCGCATGGATAATTCTAACTGGCGAACACTGATAGACGCGTGCGATATATGCACACGGCAGCGGCACACCCCTCGTCCGCTACCCGCTGCCAACCTGCTTCTGCTTTTTAAATCTCTCATATTTTCTAAGATAACAATCAAATCTGAATTGATACTTCTTATTTACATTTTGCTCTACGTTACCAACAGTTGATTGCAGTTTATTCGAAAGTGTTTAATGCTCCAGAAATAATCGAAAAATATATCGGCAACCAGTAATAAACAATGTTGTATGTTTATTTTTCTATTCGACTTAAGCGTACAATAGTATATTATTCAACGAGCACAAAATGATTGCTGCTATTTTTCACGAGGGTGAAGTTTGCGACACGAGCTGCAAGCGAGTGTCGCAATTCACCCGAGTGAAAAATTGTAATTTTGTGCCAGTAGAATACTATACTTTGTCCACGACTTCCTCGGAAAAATTAGTAATAATCTGCATTTTCAACAATAAAAATAGTTATCAAAAGCGTTGACATAACATTTTCTGTGTTCACTGAAAACTGCATACTCACGTAAACGTCAACTATTTCACTTGACATCGATTCCATTCCTTTCTTTCACTCTGATAAAAATGAAATAGATAATTTATTAGAGTAAATATTCAATAAGTTGGGCATTATATCAAATATTAGTTTAATAATCTGCCTAAAAGTTATCTTAGTTACATAAAACCTAAAAATCTAATAACAATACTATCCTAACAATGTGAATGATAGTGTCAAGTTTGGACATACGTTTTGAGTGTGACGTCATGCAGTGTATAATAAACCATTATTCAAGAGTAGTGAATAATAAGTATAATTATACTTCAGGAAGCACACGTATAATGAATGATTTATAGTACTGTCGTGGACAAAAAAATATTTTTCTGTACGATAATATCTATGTATTATACATATGAACCTTCCTCTTGAATCACTCTAGCTATTGCCGGAAACTGCATTGAAATCACCTCTTTGAAGTAGGCAGGACCAAATCGGCAGAATCGAAACCCACATATCACACTTTGTAGTGCTTATTTTGTGCTAATTTGTGCAACTAATAAAAATTTTGTACCTCGTGCCGTTTTGAAAAAAATTGTGGCGCTGCTACCTTCGTATGAAGTCAGCAGGATCACAACAAAACATATTTTGAAAATTAAAACAAGCACATAAATAGAAACTACATAATTTGTGCTAATGTGTGCCATCAAAAAGAAATTTATATCTGCATTCAGTTTCGAAAAAAAACACTTAATAAATAAAAGCCAGCAGATCCATCTCACGCTCAAGAGTAAAGTGCCATTTCTTATAAGCAGAATCCAGCCGCGACTATTGCAAAAGATAGTGCTCATTTGGTGCTGATGAAATATGTAATTGCAGATTTTGTACCAGCGGCATTTCCGAAAAAAATATCAAAAAATCAGCTTGCGCTCGAGATTGAAGTGCCATTTCTTATTAGCAGAATCCAGTCGCGACTATTGAAAGGTAGTGCTTATTTTGTGCTGATATGTGATTGCAGATTTTGTACCAGCGGCATTTCAGAAAAAAACATCAAAAAACCAGCTCACGCTCAAACTCTTAAAACTATAAAGAGCTTCAACATTTCATTTTCATTTTTATAGCAGCACAAAGATTACTTTATAAACTATACAGATATATAGATACAGCATTAAATAAGAAAGTTTTCTTGAAACTTTGATGTTTTGTATGGTAATTCTTCAATTCAGTAACATTAAATAGTAAACTCTATATTTTGCAATAGTCGCGACTGGATTCTGCTGATAAAGAATGGCACTTTACTCTTGAGCGTGAGCTGGTTTTTTAATGTTTTTTTTCGGAAATTCCGTTGGTACAAAATCTGCAATTAAATATTTTATCAGCACAAAGTGAGAACTATCTTTTGCAATAGTCGCGGCTAGATTGTGCTGATAAAAAATGGCACTTCACTCTTGAGCGTGAGCTGGTTTTTTGATGTTTTTTTCTGAAATGCTGCTGGTACAAAATCTCCAATTACATATTTTATCACCACAAAATAAGCACTTTCATTTGCAATGGTCGCAGCTGGATTCTGCTAGTAAGAAACGGCACTTTACTCTTGAGCGTAAGCTGGTTTTTTGATATTTTTTTCAGAAATGCCGCTGGTACAAAATCTGTAGGTACTTAAATATTTTATCAGCACAAAATAAGCATTAACTCTTGCAATAGTCGCGACTGGATTCTGCGGATAAGAAATGGCACTTTACTCTTGAGCGTGAGATGGTTCTGCCGGTTTTTATTTATTAAGTGTTGTTTTTTCGAAACGGTATGCAAATATATGAATTTCTTTCTGATGGCACAAATTATGTAGTTTTTATTTATATGCTTGTTTTTAATTTTTAAAAACAAGCAAAACAACAAAATTTTTTGTTGTGGTCTTGCTGACTTCAGACGAAGGTAGCAGCGCCACAATTTTTTTCAAAACGGCACCAGGTACAACATTTTTATTAGTAGCACAAATTAGCATAAATAAACACTAAAATGTGTGATATGTGGTTTTCTATTCTGACGATTTAGTCCTGCCTACTTCAAAGAGGTATTAAAATCCGTAGAGTCGTTTAAAAGATCTAAGCGAAGAGACAGCGGAAGCGACTTCATTTTATACTATGTAAAGATGAAATTCAGTCAGATCAACAACCACAGTTTGTATAGTATTTTAATAAGATTTAACAATATAATAAGAGCAATTCTAGAAATTCTGTTTCTAAGTTTTAGTAAGTATGTAATGCTTATGTTAGAAATAATTTCAATAACAAGTGTTGATGAATCACACACCGGTAAGAAAAAATGAAGGACACCCTACTGCGTAGCACTAGGAATGATAAAACCCCTCGGCGCATGTGCATGTCGTCAATATTTTTTGAATGTATTATATAAATTCAATAACAATGAAAGTCGATTTTACGAATGAAATGAAGGAAAATTGCAATAAATGTATTAATAAGTCGATATTACGAATAAAATCCGTGAAAATTTAGCAAAAAAATTCATTGTTTGACTGTCGAATTTGAATATCCTATCCCGGCTCATTTTGCTGCAAATTATGAATCAAATTGATAAGATATCTCTATGGATGGGGAGCAGACACAGACGCAGAATCAAGCTTAAGCTATCAACGTCGCTTGGTTACCGTGGCACACAGAGCACTTCGACGCATGTTTTGTAGGACTTCGTACATATCGACCTTGGCGCATGCGCATGTCGTAATGCCTATCTAAAAAAACGCTAAAATTTTTTATTCTTCGTTGGGAAAAAATTGGGAACAAAACTTCTCTGATGAAATCATATGTATTTTATCGATATCCGGTGGAATTTTTAAAATCGGACCAGATCCCAACTTTTTGTAGTGAGAATTTAGCTTCACCTCGGGGTAAAAACGCTATATTTTTCTATTCTTCGTTGGGAAAAAGTGGTAATTCAAATTCCCTAATGAAATCATATGTGTTTTATCGATATCCGTTTGAATTTTTAAAATCGGGCCAGTTACCAACTTTTTGTTGTGGGACTATAACCCCTTTAGCTTCGCTTCGGGGTAAAAACAGAATATATTGCAAATTTTTTGTTACCTTCATGTTTCCTTTTCCTTCTTCCAATTATACCATTCTCATTTAACTGATTCAACTATCTATTCTAGGTCTTCATTGAATATGAACTGAAGTAAAAAAATTACATTTCTGTATGTAATCTCTTGTTAAAAAATTCAACTGATATCATCTAGAAATACTAATAATAATTTTTTTTAGGGCGAATGACATTTAACGATGGCACGAATGGCTTTCCTAAACATGAGGGCTACTTCAAAGATAGACGTGTGGTAGAACAAAAAAAGTGCCCAGAAATCATTGATCGTGCTCAAAAAATATCATTCATGGCTAGACAAAAATATTTCAATGATTTGTTTGATGAATAATTTCATTATGGATTATATTATTTTTGTTGAATATACCGATATAGATATTAGCCAAGTATTGAATTTTTTTAACGAGTCTCTGGTTGGATAACATTACGAAATATATTTTATTTCTCACTTGTATATTATTTGTTGATTTCACCTTAGATACTTTTGCTATAAGTACTCTCATTATGCCCTAGGGCGTTATGAGCGACCATTATGGCATCACGCTCGCTCATTGTACGAGGAGAAATGAAGCAATTTCCGTTGATTAAATACTTCATAATCCTTGTCGTATACGACTCTGGATTTCTCCGGCAATGAATTATTCGCAGCTTTGGCTGCATTTTCTATGATATTCTTGGATAATATCTATAAGACTACACAAAGAAGCAGAAATGACATTCACAAACGTCAAAATATCTGCAAATGACATGTCTACTATGAGAAGGAAAACGGAAAGTATAGGAGCAATGAACCGATTTTAAAATCGATTTTTCGTTATAATAAAATAATTTTTTCGTGAAAAATAAAATCTTGTATGCGCCACGTGCGTTACTAGATCCTCACTCCCATGTGTCGTTAGGATCTATATAACGCACTTGGTACATTAGGCCAAGCTATAGAGATTTAGAGTGAGCATTTTGTGCAAAAAGTGTTAGAAGAAAACCAGCTCCGCCATTGTTTGTCAAATAGTTCCACATGATATAGCGATATGTTTTTCACTCGACTTTATTATTTATATCTTTGTTATTAACAATTTTATGCAAAAAATCGCGTTTTGTTTAGTTTTTTGCTTATAAAATTGAAACTATCAGAGTAATGGTGATGGTGTCAATAGACTTATTGTAGAAAATGAAAAGACGAAAAAAATGAGAGGTCGGACGACTTAATCAGACCCTCAGTCTAAGAGAAAATTGGAAAAAACCGGCCAAAATGCAGTTTTTTCAAAAGTTCATAACTCGGTGTTGAGTTGTAGCGTAGATCCTCCGGCCAGTATTAGCTGATGATATGAACTTCATTTGTGCGAAGATCAGGAACTGTCCGATGCATAGTTTTTGATCTGTGGCCATTTGATTATGTTACTATGCAATTTTCCAGCAGACCTGAATGCGACAGGTATGGTCCGATTTCAATTTACTAAAAAGATTTTGAAAGTAGAATTCTCATAGTTCAAAACGTTCATCTTGGTTTTTCATAAAACCGCTGAGAAATATGTTAAAAATAAAGCTGAACATGACAAAAAACGGCTGAGCGCGTGAGAGTAATTGAAGAGTGGGGGTTTACAATTATTATCTGACAACGTTTAGAAATTACTGTCACGTTCAAAATTCCGATGCTTTCGAATGTCATACTTCTCCTTGCCTGCTGCTCTACCCCCACTCTTCAACTACTCTTACACGCTCGGCCGTTTTTTGTCATGTTCAGCTTTATTTTTAACATTTTTCTCAGCGTTTTCACGTAAAACCAAGATGAACGTTTTGAACTATGAGAATTCTACTTTCAAAATCATTTTAGTAAATTGAAATCAGACCGTATCTGTCGCATTCAGGTCTGCTGGAAAATTGCATAGTAACATAATCAAATGGCCACAGATCAAAAACTATGTATCGGACAGTTTCTGCTCTTCGCACAAATAAAGTTTATATTGATAAATAATACTAACCGGAGGATCTACGCTACAACTCAAAAAATAACCGAGTTATGAATTTTTGAAAAAACTGCATTTTGGACGGTTTTTTCCAATTTTCCCTTAGACTAAGGGTCTGATCGAGTCGTCCGACCTCTCATTTTCTTCGTCTTTTCATTTTCTTCAATAAGTCAATTGACATCATCGCGATTTTTTGCATAAAATTGTTAATAACAAAGACATAAATAATAAAGTCGAGTGAAAAACATATCACTATATAATGTGGAACTATTTTACACACAATGGCGGAGCTGGTTTTCTTCTAACACTTTTTACATGAAAAAATCTCTGTAGCTTGGCCTACATACCTAACTAATGATTATCTCATTTAATGTGAAAATATCATTGTTTCAAAAAATCTAAAAAATGTATGCAGTATCATAAATATTATATATTTCTTGAAGACTAGTAATTTGTTACCATATCTAGATACCAGTGCAAAGTTCTTTATAAAATTTATTTCAAGAATTCTGTTATCTAATCAGTTGATCTCTCGGTTTTACAAGCAGTCATAAGTCGCCCCTTAAAAAATCACTACCCCGTAGCAATCAAGTATATGTTAACTGTTTTAGTATATTATGAACAAAAGAGGCCCTATTATGATCCCGTGTGGTATCCTACATTAAATTTTTTGTTGTTGAGTCATCTTAGTATCAATTTTAACAAATTGAGTTCTTTTATGTGTGTATTATCAAATTATTCATATGATATATCCATTATCCAGTCTCAATCAGTTTTCTCACTTTTTAGTCGTATTTTCCCAAAAAATACATACTATTGTAGTGTAACAAAGGAAAGCAGTCACGTGCGGCAGTAGTTTTACTATCCGTTTTAGAACTTCTAGACTCCGATTTTCAAAAAATAATTTCATGTCATATATATATATATATATATATATATATACAGGGTCACTCACGGTGGATGGTAGGTTAGACGTTTACGGAGAACGGGACTTGAGATTATTCTGAAAATTTGGTTTCATGGGTAATTGATTTTGCTCTATCGATCTAAAATAATAGTGGCGCTGCGGCGTTGCTGCTTATACTAAAAAGTAGCAGCAACTGTGAAATTTCAAATGAGACACCCTATATATCATTCCATTTTTTGCTTCTCTACCATTTTCCAATTGTTTTTGTATAATACTTCCCTATACCTATCTCCAGAGGTTTTCGAGAAATTAAATGATTTCCTTATTTTTTTGTGTAAAACATAGCTTCAATTAAATGTTCAGTACTAAGGTATTCAGATTCATAGGACGCTGAAATTTTAGGTGTAGTTTACCAAGTTCCGACGTTTTAGGAATATTCTAAAGACTTTGTTTTGCATTATACAGGGTCCTCCAAATTTTGCGATTTTCACGATAAATACAAAAATAGTAAAAAGTCCATTTTTTCAAACGTAATACCCTGTATATTATTGAATATCTCGAAAGAAAATTGAAATCTCTTTCAAATGATATATCATGTTCCCATACCTAAAAAGTCAGTTTTTCGAAATAAAAGCAAGTTTCTATAAAAATCGGATTATTTAGCCATATTTTGTATTAGGTAGCTATAAAATGTCAAGAAAGATGTCATTATGAAATTTTGACAATTAGTCCATCAACAATAATACGTTCGCGCGTTCATTAACGAAAATTTGATTAGAAAACAATCAAAATGGAAGGCAATAACTATTCTCATGAAGTTTTGATGAAGTTATTTATTGTACATGGTCAATGTGACCAAATAATAGCAAGAACATGCAGAAAATTCAATAAAATGTATACCTATTGACAACCAATGAACGAGAGAAAATTTGTACGTTTACAAAATAATTGTATCACTTATGTTATGTTATTTTACGTAACGCAAATTGTTTTTTATTAGTTTAGTAAATTTCGTATCGCTTTCAGTATTGACCCATAAGTGATAAAATTAATTTGTAAACATACAAATTTTCTCTCGTTTATTGATTGTCAATATGTAAACATTTTATTGAATTTTCTGCATGTTCTTGCTATTATTTGGTCACATTGATCATGTACAATAAATAACTTCATCAAAACTTCATGAGAATAGTTATTGCCTTCCATTTTGATTGTTTTCAAATCAAATTTTCGTTAATGAACGCGCGAACGTTTTATTGTTGATGGACTAATTGTCAAAATTTCATAATGACATCTTTCTTGACATTTCATAGCTACCTAATACAAAATATGGCTAAATAATCCGATTTTTATAGAAACTTGCTTTTATTTCGGAAACCTGACTTTTTAGGTATAGGAACATGATATATCATTTGAAAGAAATTTCAATTTTCTTTCGAGATATTCAATAATATACAGGGTATTATATTTAAGAAAATGCACTTTTTACTATTCTTGTATTTATCGTTAAAATCGCAAATTTTGAACGACCCTATGTAATGGAGAACAAAGTCCTTAGAATATTCCTAATACGCTGGAACTTGGTAAACTACACCTAAAATTTCAGCGTCCTACGAATCTGAATACCTTAGTAATGAATATTTAATTGAAGCTATGTTTTGCATAAAAAAATAAGGAAATCATTTAATTTCTCGAAAACCTCTGGAGATAAGTATAGGGAAGTATCATACAAAAACAATTGGAAAATGGCAGAGAAGCAAAAAATGAAATAGTATATAGGATGTCTCATTTGAAATTTCATAGTTGCTGCTACTTTTTAGTATAAGCGGCAACGCCGCAGCGCCACTATTATTTTAGATCGATAGAGCAAAATCAATTACCTATGAAACCAAATTTTCAGAATAATCTCATGTCCCGTTCTCCGTAAACGTCTAACCTACCATCTACCCTGTATATATATATATATATATATATATATATATATATATATATATATATATATATATATATATATATATATATATATATATATATACAGGGTGTTTAAGTAGGTGTAGAAAATTAAGGAGCATATTATTGACGTCAAAATAAGAAGACAAGTTCCTATAAACATATATCCGCAAGTTATTTGTTTCTGAGATACAGAGTGTCAAAGTTGAATTCTTATTTTTGTTTTTTGTGAATAAATTTCAAATTCATTGTGATATTCGAGTAAAATTTGGTATCCATGAGTATTTTTCAATGACAGTATCAAACTTGATGTTAGTTTGTCTCTTTCGTGGGGGTAGCGCCACCTACGTGTCTTTTCAGTCGTTTTCAATGTCATCACTTTTTTGGACGTACCACACGTTTTCTAGCGAAAAAGAACGATTTTTCGAACATTTTTGTATGAAAAAGATACTCTTGGTAGAGGTCGCTGCGAGCAACCGTTTCCGAGATATTGGAATTTAAAATAAACTATGCAAGCTATTTTGATATTGATCTTTGAATTCAAAATTAGTTTAATTAGTTAAGTAAGTTACGAGCCCCACAGAAATAAATCAAATGCATCGATTATTTCAACTTCAAATTTTACACGATTTTTGTGACCTTTGACCCCTGACTTTAACACTCGCGAGTATTCAATTATATGTGACTTTTAAGAACAGTTCAAGGATGGTAAAATACAAGTTTTCACGTGGTAATATACTGAGTATAGGGTCAATTCTATAAGAACTGGTTAAAAATTAAAGGCACGTTAAAAAATGTGTTTTTAACGTTCCGTTAATTGAATATAACCCAATTCCAATTCTATAACGTCAATATTTAAAGGATCCTTTAAAATCATTCATTTTAACGGTGGTGTTAAACGTGGTTGAATAAAGCAGTGTTGACAGATCGCACTTGATTCATTTGAACTATTTAACTCAAAAAGTAGATCGATGATCCCCATTTCTAACCTCTAATAAAGTGACAGAGCAACAGAATTTATAGTTATGTATCTTATTTGAAAACTTTAACCAATTGTGATTTTTTGGATCGTGGGTTGAACCAGGAAATCTGGCATTCATATTAAGAATCATTTTGTTGGCATCACAAATAATTTGCGTATTTATGATGTAGTATCCTTTGCGACAGTAATATGGCGCAGCAGCATGCACAGCATGATAAACAGGAGGAGATATAATTTTTATATGAGTGCAGTCAATCACACCACATAATCCATTAAAATGAGGAAACTCTTCATTGAAAGTCTCCTGTACCCTATTTCTGTTTTCTCCAACAGGAAATATAATGTACCTATGTAATAAATGATTGACTATAAGATCTGTAACTTCTGCAATACTGCGACTGACCATTGGCTGACTCAATGCAATTTGATGAAGCTGACCTGTAGGAGTCTGGTAACTGCCATGACCAAGAAAATGCAAAGTACATAGTATGCGGAGATGTTTAGGAACAAATGTTGATCTTTGACTATCATGCATATGTTCAGATATTGAATGTATTATTAATTGACAAGTTTCTTTATCAAGTCTGAAAAGCCTAGTGAATATTTTATCAGGTAATTCGAAAGGATTTGAATTATCTCTCAAATTTCTTTGAATTCTCCTATACTGTTTCCTAAAAAAGATTTGATTTGTGAGTAACATAATAAGTATATCATAACCCCAAAATTAACTTACTTAACTGCGTTCCTAGGATTTCGAATTTCTTCATTCATTAATAAGACAGCAAATATCAAAGCCATTTCTATATTATTCACTTGAATTTAAATCGATTCGGTTGTATTTGTTAAAGTTTCCACTATCAAAAATGTTTTAAAGTCTATATAGGGTTTAAATTTTAACATATATCGGCTAAAATTAAGCGTCTTCCGTTAATATTTTATAGCTTATGATGCATACAGAATAGTAAAATGAAGTTAGCGGATAGTTTTATTTTTAACCATGCTTTAAAATTTAACAGTTGTTTACAGAATTGGCCCTTATGTCGATCATCCGAGATTTCCACCTAATTTGGCCTAAGATGACTGGTCTATACCTATGAAAATGAGTTTAGACGGGCGCATTGTAATTTTGACGGGCGCAAAGTTTTAAAGTAGGTAATATAATTGTTCCGTAAAACACTTAACTTTAAACATAAAATAAACGAGTCACTCGTCAGTATCGGAAGTAGTGTCTTGGACGAAAGAGGAAGCATTCTTAATCATCAGTATCTTAAAAGGAGATTATGCTATTTAGTCGGGGCAAACTAACATAATTTTAATCAGAATACGGAAAAATAGAAACCAGAACTAGCCCAACGGTAAATGGTTGGAGGGGTTCTGTACTTCTGATCATGTGCGTTAATCTTTCCGTATATTTTTTCTAATTTTTAAAGTTTTCTAATATCATTACTATAATACTTTTATTCAACCACACATTTTGTCTACTAAGTACACAAAAGTAAGAAGAAAAGAAATAATAAGAAAGTTTAAAAAAGTAAAAAATATAAAAAAATACATTTTTTGCATTTTTTTTTAAATTTTGAGGTTATGGTAAAAATGACCTCTACAAAACTTGAAGAATTTTTCAAAATCTACAACTTTTATTGATTACTAATTTTTGTTTAACGTCAATTTTAGCCGAAAATTGCATGAGAACGATCATTACTTTATTCACCCTCCAGAAGCAACCCTTTACCACCCCTAAATATTGGAGTAATTTTTAATAACAAAATATAGTTTTTTAAACATTTTCTCACGTAGAATCGATTGGTGAAATTAACAATTTAACAAAATTATCAACAATTACTGAAAATTTATTTTTTCAAAATTGACAAAAAGTAGACAAAAAAACAAACAAAATGAGCTTAGAAAAATCTATTTACGATGATTTTCCACCATACAATTTTCGTCTGAAAAAAGGACTTTTTTTTTAAAAAAATTCAAAATCAAAAATTTTCCATTATTTTCTTTTGAAATTTTTTTTGGTTATTAATAATATATAAAGGTATCTTCTCACCAAGTTTCATAACAATTCATCAATTTTTATAAAA
The DNA here is from genome assembly GCA_030704885.1 of Cynegetis impunctata. Taxonomy (NCBI): domain Eukaryota; kingdom Metazoa; phylum Arthropoda; class Insecta; order Coleoptera; family Coccinellidae; genus Cynegetis; species Cynegetis impunctata. The sequence continues at coordinate 91,407 of JARQZK010003689.1, read as the reverse complement.
GTTATAATATAAAAACGAAAATTTTATTATTTTTTGGAAAATTTTTAAATTTCTCGATTATTTTGAGGTTATGATGAAAAGTGCCCTCAACAAAAATAAAAGATCTTTTTATTACCTACAACTTTGCTGTTGAACATTTTTATCTCCGACGTCAAATTTTCTCGTAATACGCATCCAAACTATTGACTTTGAATTTTCTTCACTTTACCCCCCCCCCTAAGTTAGTCCCCAAGGTCAGTAACTGCATTTATTTTTTTTTCATGTTAGTAACCCCCCCCAACCATTTCCCGTTGGGCTAGTTCTGGTTTCTATTTTGCCGTGCTCAAATTTAGTTTGCCCCGACTAATTGTCCTCTGGTTCATAATCGATTCCTTTTGGGAATTATCTTTTGTGATAGTGGCATCAATGTACAATAAAACTCGATTATAAACTATTATATTTATAACTTCTCAAGTGTATGAAATGCTTTCTAAGGCCATGAACATGTTTTCTATTTTCAGTTGAAGATGGTAATATTTATCAAACGTTAAAAGTGTGACTTTTTAAATTTTAGAAATTTGAAAATTCATAAGTAAATTTTTCTTCTCTAACATTTTGAATAACTTACAAATAATGTAAAATCTGCAAAACAGAAATACAAAAGACTGGATAAATTACTTATTTTCATAAATTGGATACTCGAACATGAGAACTAATTCAATTTGTACAATTTGTTATTGCTTAACTAAAATAAAACTTCTAGACCGTTTTTTCAACTCAATTGCAGCAATATTCAGTGGATCCTGTTGAAACATGCATACACTTGTATGTTGACAGAAATGGTAGCGGCAACAAAATTTGGCCATTTCATTGGAAGGAATTGCGTATTCACGCGATAATTATTTCTAAGGGTCATTTAAATATAGATTATCTAATTATTGCACTTGATCTAAGTAACACACAAGATAAAAAAGACCGAGAAAAATTGAACCAAATAATCAGTATTCTACTTCACTATCTTTGTCCCTGCATTGCTGCGGAAACAACAAAAATAGTCAAAATAGAAACAAATTGAAATCTAGGTAGAAAAGTTCAATGCACATTTTTTGAACTGCGTAAGAAAAACTTTTACTCAGTTCTAAACTTATTCTGCCTGATGCTGCTTGTATAACAGAAATTACAATAGCAGTACCTATATCTTATTATCTTATATAGGTATTTAAAAAACAAGAGTACATATATAGAAATAAGTATATATATATATATATATATATATATATATATATATATATATATATATATATATATATATATATATATATATATATATATATATATATATATATATATATATATATATATATATATATATATATATATATATATATATATATATATATATATATATATATATATATATATATATACAGGGTGATTCATTAATATGTGTAAATATTTTAACGAGAAAATTTTGAGCTCGAAATATGCAGATCTAACGCAATTTGCTCATACAAAATATTTCTCCTTACTAATTTACAGGGTGTTTTATTTAGATTATTAAAAATAAATTTTGTTCATTACTTTAATGTTGCTTGATATTTCTTCATGATATTTGGCAGTATATTAAAGTAGTTTGAAACACATCGAATAATAGTAAAGAAGACATTAAAGTACATAAAAATCAAAAGAATTGTGCAGCCATAGGTTCAACGTTAAATATCTCGAAAAATAGTGGCTCTAGCGTTACGAAAAAAGAGTGCCTCATTCACAGAAATAATATTGGAGAATCGAAAAATTATACCAAAATGACAATGCTGCCAGTGGCGTAGAATTTAGGAAACATGAACTCTTCGCGTGCCCCTGCCGTACGCCACTGGTGATAGCGGAAAAGTCTTCTTTACTATTATTTGATGTGTCCCAAACTACTTCATCTCACTGCCAAATATCAGAAAGAAATGTCAAGCAGCATTAAAATAATGAACAAAATTGATTTTTAATAATCTAAATAAAACACCCTGTAAATCAGTAGGGAGAAATATTTTGTATGAGTAAATTGGGTTAGATCTTCATATTTTGAGCTCAAAATTTTCTCGTTAAAATATTTACACATATTAATGAATCACCCTGTATATAATCTGCTAAAAGAACGAGATCTATATATATATATATATATATATATATATATATATATATATATATATATATATATATAGATCTCGTTCTTTTAGCGAATCTACGTGTTCCTTAATAAACAGATTTCAAAAATGCTTTTCAATTACAATACAGGATGTTCCATTTTAAGATAAAGAAATTAGTCATAAGTAGAATATAAAAACGTCTTTTGCGTGGAAATCATAAGGGATAGATATAGGGAACCCTGATATAGTTTTAAAGGGAATCTAATTCTGCGTCAAAATATGTCATCGTATACAGGATGTTCCATTTAATTAGGTATAAGAAGTTATTCCATCCAAAAATGTGCCCAAACTTTGATGCAATTTTTTTCACCACTCTGTATAATATTGAAATAAAACTTTTATGTGGAAGTTAATTTTAACCTTTCAGCTAAGCAATGAATTCAGTAACGAGCAGCTCGTTACATGTTACAGGGTGCAAACAATTGTTTAATTATGGTCTGTATTTTTTAATTCATCAAAATAACTCAGAAACGGTCAGTTTTAGGTATAGGGAATATCACAGTAACTTACCTTTATTTGGTCTATAGTATCTAAAAATATAAAAATATATAGGGTGTTCCATAAGAAAAAATATAACTTTGATATAAACCTTTTTTTGCGTCACCCTGTGTATTTCAAAATAATTTTGGAATTTACTCCTCATGGACCCACATATGACTGTGCTTAATTTTTCCCCCCACTCTTTTAATTTCTCATAGAAACACCGAGGCGAATGGGGTGGGCCACCCTGTATATATAACTGCTGACGATACTGCCATTACCAGCACACATAGGAACGTAGGAAAAATATGTAAAAGGCTACAAGAAGAGATGAACCAAATCTCGAAATGGTGCGTAAAATGGAAGATAGGAATCAATGGCCAGAAGAGCCAAGCAATCTTATTCCAGAAAAGGATGCAAAAACCAATAGAAAACATAAAGATAGAAAACAACGACATTCAATGGTCTAAGGAAGTTACTTACCTGGGAGTAACTATGGATGCGAGATTAACATGGAGAAAACATGTAAACAAAGCAGTACAAAAGACAAAAGCAGCAATGGCGCAACTGTATCCACTCATCAATAAGAAGAGCAAGATGATGAACAGAGTCAAGATAGCCCTGATAAGGGCCATAGCCAGACCACAACTGACGTACGGATCAGTAGCGTGGGGATACACTGCAAAAAGCAACCTAGACCGGATAGCAAGTGCGGAAAATAGATTGATTAGAACAGCATTGGGAGCACCATGGTATGTTCGAAATGAACAAATACATAGAGATATTGAATGGGAACCTATCAAAGAATTTATGAAGAGAAAAGCGCAAAATATATTTACGGCAATAAAAGAGCATCAAAATCAAGAGCTCAGAGAATTGACAAACTACGATCCAGAAGAGGACAAACAAAGAACGAGAGTCTATTACAAAAGACCTAGAGATCAACTGGACTAATAATTATTTTTTATTTTCAGGTACTTCAATCCATTAGCTATACCTAGATTTTTTCGGAAATTTAGGCGAGCAATGGAATCATTTTTAATGCGCCGCGACGCAGAGAGACATACACTTGGGTCTTGAAATATAGACACAAGGAAGAGAACAGGTTCTAGTGCTGACCGCAGCACGTGAGTCCTAATCTAAGTGCGAGACTGGAGGTTTAGTAGGCTAACGCCCGGAAACCGAAAGAACAGAGGTGTTTCTAGTGGGTAGGCAATATTGCATATATATATATTTATATATATATATATATATCAACTATTGAATCCCACACAGGCCGGGTTAGCAACCGGTATCGCTTTTGAAGTTTTCACCTCGATTTAAAAAAAAAAAAAAAAAAAAAAAAAAATAAAAAAATCGCACATCACTTGGTGAAACATCATAAAGAATAAAGTTCAAATTTTAAAATTAAACACACTCGGCTTAAGTTTCACTATATAAAAATATTTAGATACTGTTTTGAGCAGTCAAGGATAGTCGACATGTTTCGAGTCTTGATAATGAGTTCACAACTCGAAACATGTCGACTATCTTTACTGCTAAAAACAGTATCTAAATAATTTTATATAGTGAAACTTAAGCCGAGTGTGTTTTATTTTAAAGTTTAAACTTTATATATATATATATATATATATATATATATATATATATATATATATATATATATATATATATATATATATATATATATATTTATATATATATATATATATATATATATATATATATATATATATATATATATATATATATATATATATATATATATATATATATATATATATATATATATATATATATATATATATATATATATATATATATAAATACTTGGCAATGAAATTGAGTAAAGTAGGGTATGGAATAAGATCTCTCTGTAATTATTTGAGTCAATCTTGTATAAAAACAATTTATTTTGCAAATTTTGAATCACTTTTAAAATATGGAATTATATTCTGGGGAATAAGTGTAAGAGTCGGTGAGATATTTGTTATACAGAAAAGAATTGTAAGAATTATGTTTGGGTTGAACTTTTTGGAATCATGTAGAGGAATATTCAGGAGAAATAATATTTTAACAGTCTATGGTATTTATTTGTGTGATTGCTTGACATTTTTCTTTAAAAATTAAAATTAAAAAATTACCAAATAGTTATACAATGATGAATAATTTTAGTTTATTCAAAAGAAAAATTAAAAAGGTGCTGATAGATTTGGACCCATACTCATTGTCTGAGTACTTTGACAGTAAGTTTGATGTTATGTTATAGAGATATTGATTAAATTGAGAAAAAAAATTGTGAAGTCCCAAATATTTGTGACACTATTTCATTCTATGTAGCATGTTGCATATTCTGAAATAAAGATATTTATTATTATTATTAGTATTATTATTATTATATATACTACACTAGAAATGCTAATTGCTTTTATATGCAGGTTTGTCGGCTTGCTAAATCTAGAAATAGTATCTCTTATGATGGATTCAATAGATTTAATAAATTGGCTAGTGATATAAAAAGTAGTAGGTACTAGTTTTAATATAATTAAGCGTAAGTTAGCAATGTTTGTTTTAAGTAATATGAAATGTCAAGCCGAAATGTCTAGGTTTCTCAGCATATGTAGATTTATGTAATAGCTTATGCTAAATAAACGATATTATTATTATTATTATTATTATCATTATATATGTATATATATATATATATATATATATATATATATATATATATATATATATATATATATATATATATATATATATATATATATATATATAGAGTGTATTCTTTTAGTAGATATTCTATTACTTAATAAACTCATTCTGCGAATTTATTACCTTATCTGCATTACTTAATGAGATATAATTCATGAAAGATAAAAAGCAATAAAAGAAAGCAATAAAATCTGCCTCTATTCTTACTAATCCCTGAAATACCAAACTATTAACAATATAGAAGCCAAAAGTCAAATGACCGGAAATCCTTTGTTCACAATGACAAAGCTGCCTACCATTATCGGATCTTATTGCCTTTCAATGCCTATGATGCCAAATCCTGATCTTCCGGAGAATCACCTTAGAATATGTAAACAATATTTCAAAATATATAAACATTCATTGGTGAAAAATCAAAAAAATCAAAAAAAAATGTTAATTTATAATGAAACATGTCTTGAATTACAAGAAAAATAAAGGACATTTCTCATTGTGGTGACAATACATTAATTCTGAGATAATGGAACTAAAAACTACTCTTTATATTATTATTTGAAACTGTAGTAGTCTAGTTTTTTCGAATGAAAATCAAAACTCTTCACTCCAAGCATGAATGTTTGTTTAACTATTTCAACACCTTTAAAATAACGGAAAATATCAAGATTATATATATATATATATATATATATATATATATATATATATATATATATATATATATATATATATATATATATATATATATATATATATATAAATATATATATATATATATATATATATATATATATATATATATATATATATATATATATATATATATATATATATATATATATATAGCCAAACTCGTTTATAACGAGCACGGCATATAACGAACACTCGGCTATAACGAACAAATTTAAAATCCCGGCCAAAAACCCTATGTGATTACATATAACTCTGCCTGGTTATAACGAACTCGCTTATAGCGAACGCTCAGATATAGCGATCTATTTGCTCCACCAAATTTTGAGATATATTATCGGCTATAACGAACTATTGAACATTTTTCGTCACTTTTTCAGTCGTCGTGTTCGTGTCCGAGCTACCGCTACGTTAGTATAAGATTAACAGTGATTGTGTATTGAGTAGCAATAAATTTAAGTCAAAAAATCAAAATAATCAATAAACCCTAAAATGGGTTAGCAAATGCTGCAAACTGTAGGGAATATAAATTGTCAAAGTCGACTGTCTCAACGACTTGCGCCTACAGAGAAAAATATGTCAAAGTTCAAGCACCTTCAATAAAAAACTACGGGGATCGTCTACTAAGATGTCTTCTGAAATGGTTTTCTTCAAAAATAAGTCAAACATTTCTATTTCTGGATGAAATAGAAGAAGAAAATTAAAATTAGTTTTCATCGGAACCTTTAACTTTGGATGCTTTAAACTCGCTCATTGTAATAAGTTTGTCCATTGAAGATAATGATATGGATGAAAATTATATTTAAGCAGTAGGATAACTTCAAACTGAAATTCACAAATCTATTTTAGTATCACTTAAAAGTCAGTCTAATATTACTGATTTTTTTCCACATACTACTTAAGCGATGTTCTTAAAAAACTTTTCTAGCTTTTTCAGTTAAAAATTTGTTTGTATGTTTTATATATTTACGTAGATATTAGGTACATACATACAATTTGTAATAATATGTATGTACACATTAATAGATAAAATACCTATGAGTTAATAAATACTTTCATTTGTGTTTATTTATCAATAAAATATTTTAGTAGACGCTTTAAGTAAAACATAATGTTCATTTTGAAATAAAATTCACATCTCGATTATAACGGCCACTTGCTTCTATAGATATTTTCTGGTTTCCTTTGAGGGTTTATTATATTCGAGTTTGACTGTATATATATATATATATATATATATATATATATATATATATATATATATATATATATATATATATATACAGTGCTTTCATGATGAAAGGAACAAATTCATTAAAAAATTAGGTTTCTATTTCATGTTAAAATCCTCGGACAGGTCGATTAGTATTTTTATTTGGGCAATTTTCGCAATAAAAATTTTGTATACAGGGTGTCTCATTCGAGAGCTATGGCTTTGTCATTAGTTTTTTTAAAGGTAATACCCTGTATATTATTTCACTTTACAATTCTACGATAAATTCTTATCACTTTTTGTGAACATACCATATGCCTCAACTTGATGGATTCCCAGATTATAACGGAGATAGTGGAGCACCTGGAGATTTAAAATGTGGATTAAAAGTACAAAAAAAAATTTAGGTAAACATTGTCATTAAATCTGAAGAATGAAATTTCACATGTACCATCTGAATTCATTTACTGGTGCTGTATAGTCCGCAGTTTTCACGTTTTTAACGCTCCAGGCACTACACTACTTCATTGTTTAAGAAAATGCAATTACTTGAGAGAGAACGTATTGAAGTACTTATGATGATTGGTTTTGGAGATAGGGTGCAATCTATTCAATGAAAATCATCCTGATCGTCCGCCAATTACTAGATCGACAGTCAGCAAAATTGAATCAAAATTCAGGAGATACGGCCACGTTAGAGATTTACCTAAAGGAAGACCACCGAGAGTATCTGAAGAAACAGTGCTGAACGTTCTACTAGAAACCCAAGATAACCCTCATACATCCATTACTACAATTTCCAATAATTTCAATTTATCAGTAGGGTCCGTGCATAAAATACTTAAGGTAAATAAGTATCATCCCTATAAAATTAAGCTGGTACATGAATTATTAGAAGACGATTTTGACCGCAGAGTACAGTTTTGTGAGCAGATTGTTGAAATTCATAATCAACATCTAAATTTCATTACAAACATAATTTTTTCTGATGAAGCCACCTTTACTTTAAATGGCCACGTCAACAGACAAAACTGTAGGTATTGGGCGACCGAGAATCCTCATTGGATGCAAGAATGCCACACACAGCGGCCTCAAAAAATTAATACATGGGCAGCGATTGTTCGAAATCGTATAGTTGGTCCCTATTTTTTTGAAGGAACACTAAACAAGATGGGGCACCTCCTCACTATTCAATCGCTGTTCGACAATTTCTTGATGCAACTTTTCCCAACAGATGGATAGGACGGAGAGGTCCGATTGAGTGGCCGCCAAGATCACCGGACATAACCCCATTGGATTTTTTCTTATGGGGTTATTTGAAGTCTAAAGTTTATTTGAATAGACCAAATAATATTGATGATCTAAAAGAGAGAATCAGGCAGGAAATAAGACTTATCAGTCCAGAAGTAATTGAAAATGTGCAACGGGAAACATTGAATCGACTTCAAAAATGTCTCGAAGTAAACGGACAGATTGAACATATGTAAAAATTAAATTAGTAATTACATTTGTGTGTTTTCATATCGTACCTCTCATTACCCACTATCTCCGTTTCTGGCAATCCATCGAGTTGAGGCATATGGTATGTTCACAAAAAATGATAAGAATTTATCGTAGAATTCTAAAGTGAAATAATATACAGGGTATTACCTTTAAAAAAACTAATGACAAAGCCATAGCTCTTGAATGAGACACCCTGTATACAAAATTTTTATTGCGAAAAATGCCCAAATAAAAATACTAATCGACCTGTCCGAGGATTTTAACATGAAATAGAAACCTAATTTTTTAATGAATTTGTTCCTTTCATCATGAAAGCACTGTATATATATATATATATATATATATATATATATATATATATATATATATATATATATATATATATATATATATATATATATAATATGCAGGAAAATCTAAAAAATCTTACATGTTCGACAAAATTAGACGAACGTAATAAATTACTATATAAAACATTCAAATATACACAGATTTAATTTTTATACAAAGAACTCAAATTCTTACATTACATCCTCAAAACTCACAGAACATACTCAAATACAGATTTCATTTTTTCAACACAAAAAAATTAATCATTGTACTATAAATCCACAAATTGTAATCAAATAATCATCCAATACCATCCACATCAAACCAACCACTAATGACACCCATTACAAAAATTCATTGTGGATTAGGTGTAATTTTAATCAAAATCGAAATTATTTTTTCAAAAATAATTCGGACATAGCCGCTAGAAAGATAAGAGTGCATATATCATTAATTTCTTGAGTTAGCTTTTTTTTAATTAACATTGCAATTTTAGTCTTTCAAAAGATTAGAAAAAGTCACGATGAAACTTGACCTTTTTTCAAACATCAGTAATTAGTATATATATATATATATATATATATATATATATATATATATATATATATATATATATATATATATATATATATATATATATATATATATCGGTTTGTTGGAAATTTTTTTACTGAAGAAGGAGGTAAAGAATCCTCCGAAACGTATAGACGAAATAACAAACCGGAGTCATCTATTACCTGAAAAATTTCCAACAAATTGAAACCGATATATACATATTACAAAAATAGGTAACAGACCAATATACTTTGTATTTACTTAATATATATATATATATATATATATATATATATATATATATATATATATATCAGAGAAAGATTCCGGGGTTCAATCCGATTTCGGAAGTTTTGTTGGCGCTGAGAAGCACCGTTTGTTTCACGACGTTTCGCCAAAATCTCATTTGGCATTTTCAAGTGCTGCTGTACGTCTGGTGACTCGAAACGGCAACTACTGAGTCACCAGACGTACAGCAGCACTTGAAAATGCCAAATGAGATTTTGGGCGAAACGTCGTGAACAAACGGTGCTTCTCAGCGCCAACAAAACTTCCGAAATCGGATTGAACCCCGGAATCTTTTCTGATTCATTCCACCAATCCGATGGGAAAAACATCACGACACAACATATATATATATAATCATTTATATATATAGTATATATAAAATATAATATATATAGGTAATATAGATATATATATATATATAAATATAAAAATATATATATATATATATATATATATATATATATATATATATATATATATATATATATATATATATATATATATATATATATAGTATAACTACGGATGTTGTTTACAAGAGGACAAATGGACTAAAAATTGAAAGATATGAAAAAAAAGTCACTCCTAATAAAATTTTTGCTTGTCTAGAAAATACGATTCATCATAAGAAACTTTAATTTTTTTATACAGGATGGGTAGAAACTGCAAAAATGTTATTTTGCGTAAGAGTGAACATACTTTATTTTGAAATTTATGAAAAGAGGTCACTCTTAATGAATGTATTTTGTATACAACAAACCGAAGTAGAACAATTCATAAAAAAATTTAAGTGCTGAAGGGCAGAATTATCCAGGCTGTCCAATCGATATCTCAGGAAGAAATCAGAAAATCTTTCACTTATTTGAGAAGCAATTAGAAAAATGTGTCGAGTATGGCGGTGGAGTTTTTAAATTATGAAATTGTTATCGTATTCTTTTCATGTTAATAATAATGTACGTATTATTATTACTGTAATTACTTCATCAAATAAAAAATTTATTAAGAGTGACTTTTTCGTAACTTTCAAAATAAGATATGTTTACTCTTAAGCAAAATAACATTTTTGCAGTTTGTACCCACCCTGTAAAAAATTAAAGTTTCTTATGATGATCATATTTTCTAGACAAGCAAAAACGTTTAGTAAGAGTGACTTTTTTTGTAACTCTCAAAATAAGATATGTTTACTCTTAGGCAAAATAACATTTTTGCAGTTTCTACTGTATAAAAAAATTGAAGTTTTTTATGATGAATCGTATTTTCTAGACAAGCAAAAACGTTTATTAAGAGTGACTTTTTTTCGTAACTTTCAAAATAAGGTATGTTTACTCTTAAGGGAAATAACATTTTTGCAGTTTGTACCCACCCTCTATGAAAAAAATTAAAGTTTGTTATGATGAATCGTATTTTCTAGACAAGCAAAAACGTGTATTAAAAGTGACTTTTTTCGTATCTTTCAATTTTTTGTCCATTTGTCCTCTTGTAAACCCATCCATGGACATACTATATATATATATATATATATATATATATATATATATATATATAAATATATATATATATATATATATATATAGATATATATATATATATATATATATATATATATATATATATATATATATATATATATATATATATATATATATATATATATATATATATAATATATATATATGGCAAAATAAGTCACAGAGATATTTGGTAAAATGTGTGTAATTGCTACCTGCTCTGAGGACTAAGACTACCTGACAATTATGCCAAAAATAATTGTTCATGAACTGGCCAAGAGTATAAATACAAATGCAATTACTTTCTTGATCATTCTTGTGCTGAGTTTTGAACTGTAAGTTTGATGCTTAAATCGAGAAATTTTATCATTGTATATCTTGTATATTGTGCTATTTTTGCTTCTAAGGTGATATAAAATGGAACGAAACGTGAGTGTTGCAATTCCACAAATCATTTTATTCGAAATTTTTATAAAATTTTTAAACCCCGTTTATTTCTCAACTGTTAACGTTTTGGAAAAATCATACCAAAAAGCTTTAGATCAGATTCAACTAGGATATTGGTTTTATTTAGATTTTTATGTAGAGAATAATCCAAAGTTACCAACTTGTAAATTGAAAGATTTTTCGAAGGCCATTCTGTTGCAAATCCCACCACTCCGAAAACGTATAGATATAGTGTCGACACTTTTAAAGAAATGGCATAGTTATAAAATAAAAATTCCTACACGTGGAGCAATAATTGTATCAAGCGATCAAAAATATGTGCTGTTAGTAGAGAGCTTTTCAAAAAAATGGAGTTTTCCAAAGGGAAAATTCGAAAATGGTGAGAATTCCGAAGAATGTGCCGTAAGAGAAGTTTGGGAAGAAATCGGTTTTGATATTACACCAAATTTAAAACCTTCAGAATTCATTGAAACATATGTAGACAAGCAGCATATAAAGTTGTATATCATTAAAAACGTTGCTCAAAACACAAAATTCGAAACGAAAACTATAAAAGAAATTAAATCGATTGAATGGTTTGCGATTGATAAAATACCCGCGACTGGCCCTTGTAATAAATTCCAAAAATTTAAACTAGTATTACCATTTCTTCCAATATTAAAAAAAATTCTTCGGAGATAGCATTGGAAAAGTTTAAGTATTCACTTATTTGAAATTGATGATAATTCTTTTTAGTTAAATTTTTGCATATCTTGAAATTTTAGTATTAGGTTTTTTGATAAGGACGAATATTTGCGAAATTTTTTATGTATTTCTTTTTCAAATTTTTTTATTGTCACCTCTAAACAGCCTTTTTCAAGGTTTCCTCCTAGTGATAATAATGTTTTTGAAGGAGGAGGAGAACATGTCGACTACCTCCACGTGGTGTTCTCTGGAAACAGTCTCTGACTGGCTAAAGTCGACAATTAATAATGTCAATTAAATAAAATCCTATCACTGCAAAAACATAGAGATATAATATCGACACTTTTGAATAAATGACATAGAAAATAAAAACTCCTAAACGTGAAGCCATAATTTTATCTAAGGACCAAACACATGTGCTATTAGCACATGTGTTTGGTCCTTTTTATTTTTCATGAAAAAATTATTTTATTATAATGAAAAATCGATTTTAAAATCGGTTCATTGCTCCTATACTTGCCATTTTCCTTCTCATAGTAGGCATGCCATTTGTTGATATTTTGACGTTTGTGAATATTTTTGTCATCGTATTTAGTGAATGTCATTGCTGATTTCTTTGTGTAGTCTTATGAAAATAATAGAAATGAAAATGAATTTACCCAAGAATATCATAGAAAATGCAGCCAAAGCTGCGAATAATTCATTGCCGGAGAAATCCAGAGTCGTATACTACAAGGATTATGAAGTATTTAATCAATGGAAGTTGCTTCAGTTGTCCTCGTACAATGAGCGGGCGTTATGATCCATAATGCCCGCTCATAACGCCCTAGCACATAATGAGTGTTTTTATAGCAACCGTATCTGAGGTAAAATCAACAAATAATATACTAGTGAAAAATAAAATATATTTCTTTTTCAAAACTTTTATTTCACTGCAATTAAATGCTTCTTTAGGTTGAAACCGAAAGAGGAGGCGGCTTAACAAAACCTTATACTATACCTCAAAAATCACCTCAAAACATAATTTTTCAATGTGTCCTCCTAGTGACGAAAATGTTTCAGAAGGGAGAAAAGAACATGACGACTAACTCCGCTTGCTGGAAACAGTGTCTTACTGCTATAAAGTCGACTTTTGAACGAATAAAATCAATTTTAAATATTTCATGGCAATTTTTGTGTTTTGGAATCTTGCAGCACTAGACTAGTGTCTTCAACTCAGCAGCTAAATCGATTTCAGAATATATAAGTGAAGTGTGCCAATTTGTAACTTATTATGTCTTTTTAATATTGCAAAAAGTGAAATGACTAAAATGAACTTTTCTAGTGTATGAAATGCTTTAGGTATATGCAGGGCCGTAGCCAAGTCGGCGCCAGAGGGGGCTGAGCCCCCTCTGGAATTATTAAAGCCCCCTCTAGAAAAGATACCAGCATTATTACAAACAAAAAATGTTTATATCTTCGTTGAAACATAAAACTAGCCTAGTTACAAACAAATCTACCTAATTGTAAAACTGACTTAAAATTATTTATTTGCGGCATCTTTTAACCCGGAAAACATGTTGACGTTTTCATCCTAAAATAAAATAGCGACAAACGAGCGGCTACTAGCAGGGTTGCCAGATTTTTCACAGCCGTGTCGCACTTTAGACGCCGATTTGTCGCCCAAAAGCTCAACCGTGGTTGCGACATGTTAACGGGGAAACATTGGTAACAAGTATTTTTGCATATAAAATTCACTTATTCTAGCAGTTATTTCAAACGTGTTTTACTGCTAATTTGTCGCCCAAAATCGCAATCATGATTTTTTCGCAACCGCACGAAAAAATAGTGCACCCAACATGTTGCCTACTCGTCCAAAAAACAATAAGTATTTTCGGGACTTTTTACTTGAATTACTATTACAAACAAAACCACAATTCTATCTTTATTTTTAAATATACTGTTCACAAAACATCATTACATCATCATCTTTGTCTGTGGTTGAAGTTGTGGATTGGTTCTGCTACTGATACATATCCAAATTAAATTTTGCGTGCATAGCTTTGCTAGGCTCAAATTATTTACAGCAAATCTCATTTATTGCAAAGTGAGATCTAATAGACACAAATGAATTTAACTAAGGTAAAAAGACAGAAAAAGCTGTATATTCCTGTCTTTTTTACGTATATTTATTTTAGTACTTTGTAAAAAACAAGCCCCCTCAAGAATTTGTTTAGCCCCCTCTAGAAAACAGTGCTGTCTACGGCCCTGGGTATATGGCTATGAATATGTTTTCTATTGTTCAGTTGAAAACAGGCGCAGATTAAAAGAGGGGGGGAACTGGGGGAACGCACCCCCCCTCCCCTGGCCTGGACCTCACCTAATTGTTTTGATTGGGAGATACTCGATTTACCATTGCCCAAAATACCAGTACCTTTTGGCTTTTGAATATATAAAAGTTGAAGATGGTAATATAAAGTCTGATTTTTAAACCTTCAGAAATTTGATACTACCTTAAGACGGAGCTCTGATGCACATGCATTTTTCTTCATCTCACTAGGGACCTACTGTTAAACGCCGGTTCCGAAAGGCCATTGGGATTGTAATAAGGGCGTAGCTACCGCCGTATCAGCCGTATCAATGATACGGGGCCCCTGGTTTACAGGGGCCCCTAACGTACCTACAGAGTTTTCACTTCAGAAATGAGAAAAGTCAAAAAAGGCAATTTTTTTCCTGGGTTAAGCGTGCTCCCATCGTACATCGGTTATTGTGGGATTTCCCCGTTTAAGTCATTCCCTTAAACGGGGTAATCTTGCATTAACCGATGTACAATGACAAACCACGGAGAGCAATTATATTCACGCGTTTTATTTTATCTCGGTTCAAACGTTATTATTATTACATTGTAATACAATACAAGCTTGTTCTTCTGATTATTCGTTTTTAACTTAGTTTGATTTGTGAAAAGAATGAGTGAAAAGAAAAGAGATTACCCCAGTGGAGCTATGAAAAGAAAAGGTAAACAGAAAAGGGAAGAGGTTATGAGTAAAATGCCCAAAATTTCTTCATTTTTTCAGCAATCAGCTTCTGTGAGTGATATAGATTGCAATGTTAAGTACTACTTATTTATCTACCACTAGCGAAGGGTGAATTTGGTTTTTTGACATAAAGACAACTCAGTTAATCTTTATGAACAATTAATTGCTCTGAAAACATGCTTAAAATCTGAAATTCAAAAAATTAATTCCATTAAGGAACTCATGGAAATTATTGCTGATAAAATTCAATAGCCTTGCATCCAGTTTCCCGGAGGTAATAACAGCATGCTTTCTATTCTTGGCCTTACCAGTTACATCCGCAACAGTTGAAAGAAGTTTTTCGAAATTGAAACTGATAAAAAATTACCTAAGGACTTCGATGGGACAGGAACGGCTATCAGACTTATCACTATTGTCTATAGAGGCATAAATGTTAGAAAAACTGAAATCGTCCTCAGTTATAGATGATTTAATAAATCAATTTGCCGGAACAAAAGCAACAAAAGTGTATATTTAATTTGAATTGTGTCCTAGCTCATTTTCTTGAAGGAATTGATAACTTATGATCAATAAACATTTATTTTAATTTAACGAAAGCATTTTTGTTTTTTTTTTGTGAGAAATCGTTAATTTGGGCCCCCGCAACTAATTTTGATACAGGGCCCCTCCAAGGCACGGTATGCCCTGGCAATTCATCTAGTTTTTTCATCTATAAAATAATTTACATTTGATCAGTGAGAAATTTAATAATGAAATTGCTAAGGCAAATATGTTTTACGCCACATTCTTGTGATTTTTTTTAATCAAATAGTTTCTAGAGAGCTAAAGCTCGACACATTCTTCGTCTCACTCAGCTCAATAAATTATTAATTTTCAAATAATCGAATGTTTTTTTATATAAGAATCACTATTTACACACAATAAGATTATACAGTTAGGGGAGGAAAAGTGTTGAGTCGATTATAAAAGTTCAGCCTTAATAATAATATGTGCTAGTGCGGCGTTTCCCAAACTTTTTTGATCGCAGCCCGGTACGAGGGTTTGAAATTTTTTGCGACCCACCTTATCAATAAAAAACATTTATATACAGAACGTGGCAGCTAGCGGTAAAGTTCTATATATATGCTATGTGTTTTTACAATTTTTGCCGCGACTCAGCAGAATTTTTCAGCACACTTTGGGAAACGCTGTGCTAGTGATATCTCAAAGTTTATATAAGATGATTAGTCGCCCTCTATCCGCCGATTGTATAATCTCCTGACTAATAGTTATCTAGCGTCATCTAACCGTCGGCGACCTAATTCTGCTGTTTAATATTTCAAAGTGCATTATTTAGCTCTATATTCTCTTTGATTGCGGAAGAATGGAAGTAGTTCAAATCCACTCTCATTGGCCTCCATTTAGGGATGAAACGATACCATTGAGGTATCGATACTTTTACTCGATACTGTATCGGTCGTCAAGTATCGATACTTACTCAGTATCGATTGAAAAGTATCGATACTTACTCGTATCGAATCATTTTTGGAAAATTTAAAGTAAAAACCGTAAAAAGTATTAGTAGTCTTCATTGAAAATTACAAAATTATAATAATAATGATTTATTCATATAAATTATATATATACATATACATATACATATATATATATATATATATATATATATATATATATATATAATATAATATATATATTATATTATATATATATTATATATATATATATTATATTTATATATATATATATATATATATATATATATATATTATATATATATATATAAATATATAGGTACCTATATCACAATTAAATTCTTATAAAAAATCAAAATTAAAATGAGTAAAGAATAATAATAATAAAAAATTTAATGTTACGAAACAAAGTCTGTTTTAGTACTGCTTCCCAGAAATAACAATTTTTCCAAATTTTTGCCTGCTAAGCGATTTCTGGAAGCAGTGACTGTTGCGCCAGTTTTCGAAAACAACCTTTCGCAAGGTACCGAGGTACCTACCACGTTTAAATATACTCGAGCTTGTTTATATAATGCTGTTTAAAGTACAGAACATGCAAGCAAGTGAGAGAACGATTCAGTTGGTTGTCTACTTATAACAACGGAACACCATAGAGCATAGCGCAGATCTTCTTCTTCTAATGATTATGTAGTCAATTGCACGTTGCACGTAGTTCACGGTATATACAATATGTCGTAAGAAGTACTGTAACTTAACATTTAAGATATGAAAATTTTTATCATTGTTAAAATGAAATAGTGACAATAGGATACTTATATGAGTACTTTTGACCGATACCTACTCGATACTTAATTTCAAAGTATCGATACTGAAAGTACTCAGTATCGGAGGAAAGTTTCGAATATGTACTTGTATTTACTCGTATCGTTTCATCCCTACCTCCATTGGCCTCACTGCCTCACCAAACTTAGGTTATTGATATTGATGTTAATAGAGAGTTATTGGAAACCTGAATTTACTGTCTTGCAGTATTTGTGCTGACCTTATATAAATAGTGCTCGACCTCAAAATATACTTAAAATTTAGAGTTATTGAAACCACAGATCAACAACCTTATGAGGTTACGTTATAATGACAGGTAGTAGGTACTTTCTCTTACTTTATCAAAGGATAGAACATAGAACATAGATAGAAGCTGAAAAAGAGAGGTTATGACATGTAAATCATGAAATAAGGTCTGGATAGTGCCCTGCAGTAACCGCGCACAAATAACGACAAGCAGTAACATTAATAATGTCTCCCTTATTTTAAACATCAACTGCGCCTGCGTATATGTCAATATAAGGTCGGCACTATTACTGCTTAACTTTATAAAAGTTCCAATAACTCTCTAGTATTGTTGTTAGTTATCCTTAAAATACAGTAATAAAGATTAAGGAATTGGTAATTTTGTTTTCGTTTGAAATATCTCATGGCCTGTTATATTCAAGAATGGTTTCTACCAGAGGAGTCAAATTGAAATTTATTGAAGGAGAAAGGGTGTTATGTTATGAACCCGATCCTACTAAAGCCAAAGTTCTTTATGACTCCAAAGTATGTTTACAAATAGCATTAAAAAAAAATTCTAATAAATAAATATTTTTATAGGTATTGGATGTAGTTTTTAACAAAGATCAAAAAGGAAAAAAATTTATAGAGTATCTGATACACTTCCAGGTGAATACAATAATTCATTATTGGAATCAATAAAAATTTATTTGTCTAAGTAAATGCTTTTATTTTCAAGGGTTGGAATTCTTCTTGGGATAGATGTGTAAGTGAAGAATTCGTTTTGAAGGATACTCCAGAAAATCGTCAGTTACAAAGAGATCTTGCAGAAAAATCTCAATTGCAGTTGTAAGTTATTTTCATTTAAAAAAAACTTTTCTCTATTCTATAACAATATCTGGATAAATATATGCATCCCATTTTTATTTGATTTGTGTTTTTATTAGTGTTAAGATGGTGATGAAAAGGCAAAGGTATATATTGAACAAATATCCTAGACAAACCATTGGCCAATCATCTTTGAGATATTACCCTTCATAATTTTTATGAAGTAAGTTACTATTATGAAACAATAAATTGAATTAGTTTCAAAATGCATTTAATTCAGCAAATTATTTGTCAGTGAATTTCTCGAATATTTTTAAATAAGTACTTTTGGTTTTAATGTAGTATTATTGTTCATTCAATTTCTTCCATTATATTAATTTGTGTTAACATATCACATATTTGTCAGGTTAGTTAGAGAGATAATACTTTCTGTTCAGAGCTGTTGTTTTAGGAAACTAGAGGAAATATTCTAAATCATATTTTCTATTTATCTCTTTCATATATACTTTTTGTTATGACTTCAAGTAATCAGGTTTGTGCTGGTGCGTCTCTTCAATTTGAAGTGAACACAATGTGCTTATTTTAGAAGTGAACTTATATTATGTAAATCTCAGTATATTCTATATTTGTAAGAAAATATTTACTGCTGAAATGTGGAATTTTCATATTACTGAAAGAATTGCAGGTAAAGGAAATCTTCATATTTAATATGAAAGAGAAACAAATTTTTAACAAGAACTCTGCTCTTGCTACCGAAAATAATGTGAAAGCTCATAAAATTATATAAAAAATCTGTAACTAATTGTCCTACCATACATGTCACCATCACTAAACTGTCATGTTAATACAGAATATGTTCTTCAATAAGACAAGTAAGTTTCTGCGAATAATACAGACGAAAAAAAAATTATTAACAATGAGGTGAATAGTGTTAGTCGTGGAAAGTATGTGATCATTTATTTTGTGTCCATAGAGGGCTTCACAAATACAAAGTATATCATGTTACCAGTGTTAAATTAAATTTTAGAACAAAGAAACATAAAATCATTTTGAATAGAAAATACATAAGTGTAAATGGTGAACTATTGAAGTTAAGACATACTAAAAAATATTCATCATGCAACATACAACCGTTACCTAGTAGAGAACATAAAAATTACTTGAGAAACGCAACTGGCTAAATCCTGTGAAAGTGCCAAATTCTTTTCAGCACTCAATTGTAACTGGGTTATCATTACATCAATGAAATTTCATCATTTCTGCTCTCAATCAAAATGATTTTTGTCAAAGAGCATGCTGAGTTTCAAATAAATTTGGGCTCTGGAAGTAATGGTCATCCTGCTGTCCTTAGTATTGCTGAATATTGGTTATAGTGTTATTTCAATATTCATACATACAACATGCTTATTCTTTTTCCTAAGGGAGAAAGGTTTGGATTGAAATATCAATAATTAGTATTTACAAATTATCTGTACAAAATGCATTTCTATTAATGTGCTATCCAATTGAGCATACAGTGTAATTCATTATGTGTTATAATTTATAGAACATATACAGCCAGTCTTGATATATTTCTGATAGAACTGTATTATTCAAGTATATTGCAAATTGGCTAATTTTATATTTTGATGAGGTGATTTAAATATAGCCCATTTGCAGCAAACTATCAGAGATGGCTGTTTTATGACCTATTATAGTTTAATTCAAAATACATATAATAGGACATACATGATTATATTGTGATAAGGCAGATCTGAAATAATATAAATATATATATATATATATATATATATATATATATATATATATATATATATATATATATATATATATATATATATATATATATATATATATATATATATATATATATATATATATATATATATATATATATATATATATATATATATATATATATATTAGTATGTATTATAGATCAAATTAATTTTTGTATCTTGAACATTTGTGTCTTACAATAAATTTCATTGTATAAGAAAGTTGATATCAGTTTTTTATGAAGAATAACTTCTCGACCTCATTGTATTCGTTTATTCATTTGAATGTCTCAATTAAAATATGTTTTCAACATTTACATTTATTTTATCTCAAACAGCAACCAAAATTTTGAAGAATTTTTAAAACCTATTAGACTAATTATAATATTTCATTTGTACATTGTAAGAAATAAAAGGTTCTAATGATGACAATGTGTACATGACATGGCAAAGAAGTAATAGGAAAAATTAAGTAATTTTCAATGGGAGACCAGACTTTTACATTTGTAACATATACATAACGACAGACACAAACGAAAAGCCAGTTGTGATCGGCAGTTTGAAAAATATAAAAATTGCAGAAGTTTCATAGGTGTTTTAACGAAAATAATCTACTCATTATTTTTTTATATGATCAAATTTTAATTTGTAGATTTATCAAATTGATGTTCATTCATTGATTCATTTATTTTCATTAGAGTTCTATGGCTAGTGGTTCCCATTCTTCAAGAAAGTTATTAAGCTAGTCTAAAGTTTTTAAGGTTTAGAGTAATTAACTCTTTCTGTTGTTATGGTTTTCATATGTGACAAATCAAGTAATTCTTAAATTTTTAAAATATTGCATGTATCAAATTTTCTTCAAGCTTCATTTATGACTTCAGCTAAGGTAACACTGTACCCTTTTTGATAATTATGTTATGATACAATTATATTTTTTGTTCATGGAATTTTCTCTCCGATTACTTTCCAAATCTCCTTGTTCCTACTTAGAAGGAAAATAAGATTTTCTCTTACTTAGATTAATAACATTTTGCTCTATAATTTCTAATATATCTGTGCATATATTCAGTCTAGGTTTGGTTTGATTGAATTATTGATATTAATCAGATTATTATATAATACTTTTCAATATTCAATTTATTTTTTATTTTTAAGGGGTGCTTACTTATATAGAAGGGAAAGAAAAAAGCATTCGAGGAAAACAAATGACAGTGTTGCAGGACAGTGTTCAGAGGATGGTAGTTCTGGAAGTCCTGCAAGAATGGATACTAATGAAGGCCAAGCTACCAGTAGCTCAGATAATGATTCTTCTACAGAGGAGGAATTCATTCCAATTGAACTCACCCCAAATTTGAAACAGTTGCTAGAGAATGATTATCACATGATCAATTCTAACAATATGGTACTAACCAACAAAAAGTCTATTGCTAACACAAAGGACTGGACTATATTATTCATAGATTCCAGCTACTTATTTATTATGAACAAAACTAAATTTGAATTTACTACGTTTATTATCACAAAATATTTTGAATTTTTTTTTTTTTTTAACACTGCGATTGCAATTTCGGTCACTAGACCGAATCGGGCAGATTGAGTTAAGAACTCAATCTGCCCGATGATGGTCTAGTGACCGAAATAGCAATCGCAGTGTTAAAAAAAAAAAAAAAAAATTTCAAAATATTTTGTGATAATAAACGTAGTAAATTCAAATTTAGTTTTGTTCATCATGTTAAATTATCACGTAGTAACGACGGATTCCATCAACTATTTACTTATTTATTGATTGGATAGTTTAAGTAATAAGACTAAAGTTCTTTCGTTGCAATATTTTCGTAAAAACACATATATTCAAACCTATGTGGGCTTTTCTGGAATAAAATTGTATTTTGTATTCGGACCGGTACAGATAGGCAGTTAGATAATTTCCTTAAATATATAAATACTTTCTACAACTCGATTCAATTTACAAAAGAAGTAGAAAACTAAAACGGTACCTTGAATTTCTTAAACCAACCTTCACAGATACTTTAATTCACAGCGACAGTCTTTAATTCACAGCGACAGTAACCAACACATTAAAATAAAACTCTGTGCTTTTCATTCGTTCATACATAGGTTGTTCACGATTCCATTATCGGAAACAAATTTTCAAACTGAAGTTAATACAATTAAATTATTAGCCATCAATAACGGTTACAATGAAAGTCTTATCGACAAGCTCATTGGGAAAAAACGAATAAAGTTTCTGTTGTATTCAATATACCCCACGCAAACTGTTAATGAAGAACAAAAATACTTCCCAATAAATTATGTGCCTAATTTGAGTAGCCAAATTTGTAACAGACTATCGAAAAATAACGTTAAAACAATTTGTACAAATAAAAAAAACTTTAAGTCATTTTTGGTCAATAATAAAGAAAAATCTAACATCGGAGAAAACAGTGGTATTTACAAAATATTTTGCGACGAATGTCCCGCTTTCTATATTGGACAGACAGGAAGGAATATAAATATTTGTGTTGAAGAACATAAAAAGTCAATTTTACAAAACAAAATACCACTGGCTTCTCCGAACATTGTATAAAATTCAATCACTTCCTGGATTTCAACAAAACCAAATTGTTACATTCAGGTAACGAAGGAAAACGCCTTGACCTTCTTGAAATTCTCGAAATAAGTTCCGCCCATTATAGTCAATTATCCCTTGTAAACGAACAAATTGATTTTCAGGTATCACCTTTGCTTTTGTCTGTTTCATAAAATACGATGTCATACTCTCCTGTAGTCAGTCTTGATAATGAGTTCATAACTCGAAACATGTCGACTTTTCGTTACTGCTAAATACAGTATCTAAATATTTTTTATATTGTGAAACATAAGCCAAGTGTTTTTATTTTAAAGTTTATACTTTATTCTAAAATTGTATTTGTTCTGAAAATTTTAATTATTCAAGTACTTGATATCTTATTTGTATTCATTACTTTGATTTGCATCAAAATTCTAGATAATAATTATGTCAAATATCCATTTAAATGTTTCTGTGGTATAAATGTATGAATTTCGAATTATTTAAAATAAACACAACAATGATTTCAAACAAATATGAACATTTCCGCAAAACAATATTTTAGGGTGTTTTTGATAATTTGTTCATTTTATACCTATTCATTAGTTTAACAATAACATTTGTAGTTTGCTTTATGCCTAAATAATTCTCATTTATTATAATCATTAAAGAATACCACATCATTTGTATGGATATAATAATAATAATTACTACTACTTATAAAAACTATGGATAGTTTGAATATTTTAAATAATAAATTAATATATATATATATATATATATATATATATATATATATATATATATATATATATATAATATCTTGTTTTAGCTTCACAAGTTACCTGCTGTTCCAAATGTTGCTAATATATTGGAAATTTATTTCAAACATTTTTCGAATCGTCAGATGTTTAACAATAATGAAAAAAATGGTTCCAGATACAGAAATTATTACTATACTCATAAACCAACAGTAGGAGATATTCAAAAAAAGTAAGATTTAATGAAGATATAAAAATAATTGGTTGTAATATCTCAAAGGTTGCATCATATTAAAAAAATGTTTTCCAGTTTGTTCACATGCAGGGAATTTTTAGATGGAATGAGATTATATTTTGATAACACTCTAGAAGATTTGCTATTGTATAAACCTGAAAAAAATTTATTTCCTACTGGCCAACTTACATATTCATCAATATCTAATATGAACGAGTAAGTAAATGGCTTGAAAAATGTTTCTCAACTTAAGTAATTTCTTGATAAAACCCAAGATAATGTGACAACGTGGTGTTTTCTTTTTAGGATAAATGAACAGAATAATCATGTAGATGATAATTTAATCTCTAATAAACTAGAGGAAGAAGAAAATGACCTGCAGAGTATTCATAATGTCGAACAGGAAAACAATATTGGGGCTTCCAGAAGAAAATCGCTAAGATCTCATAACAATCAGGAGGCCCAACATATAAATGGTAACTCACATCCAACAGAAGTTATCAGTTCTTGTAATAATGGCAGCAAACCTTGCCTGAGGTGAGTTTATATATATATATATATATATATATATATATATATATATATATATATATATATATATATATATATCTATACATATATACATATTAATATATACATTTCAGCAGAGTTTTTATTAGGTATATGTGTTACATTTAAAACTGGTTTTTCCTCAACCGATTCTTTTCAGTTAATCCTAGGATTCATCAACTGTCATGTGAGCAATCTGCAGATCTCGAATTATCCTTGTTGAGTGTCCAAATTTCACATCTTTTTGCCTTGATCGATATTATACGCTGCTCTTTCCATAAAATGTAGCAGCATTGTCGATTTGAAGATAATCGAGTCAGATTTCTGCACTAGTACAAGTATTCATCCACTATTTGTAATATGGTGTTAGGTACTTACTATTATGTCTTGTTTATCTGTCAGTTCACTGTAAATAATTTTAAGTGTCTATTTTCAAGCATATTTTATTGCTGACTTTATTGAATTCTATTATTTTGTTGTTGAAATTGTTCAGGGTTTCTAGAAAACAGAACAATCTCAGCTGGCACTGCTAGTGGTTAAGGAGGTATAGGCATTCTCCATCTATGCATACACCTTTGTTGTTACCTTTTAGAAGATATTTTCAGGTGGGAAAATTTAGGATACCTTGGTGTATTTTTACAATTTTTATGGGACTGTTTACCGACTTTCCAAGTGGATAAATGTCGTCAAAATCGCTCTCCTTCAGTTCCACCCCAAGCAAGTCACTGAGGTCCTTACACAAATTTCTAGCAACCTCTCTCTTTTCCTTTCCAGCCCGATAATCAAAATATTTTTTTAATTCTGAGCTCTTTCAAGGTATTCCAACTTTTCTTTAAATTTACTATGTTTCCTTTCTGGTTTTGTTACCGTATTTTTCAATTTTCAGCTGAAGTCGGGTTCCACTAGCTTCGATACAGCTCTTCAATTCAGTACGATTTATTAAGATCTTCCAATTGAGTCATTTAAGTTTTATCATAGAGCAAAGTGTATGGTAGCCTTTACAATACAACTGCTCGAAAAGAAGAACACAGTGGTTCTTAACCGGTGATCCGCGGACCACTGGTGGACCCTGGAAGTACTCAAGGTGGTCCTCGAAGCCATCCGAAGATTTTTCTTTTCCGCAGAAGTGCATTGGCTGTCCAAAGGAAATATGTTTTTAAGGTTAAATGAACTGAGGGTTGAAGTGAAAATATTTGTAGCTCTTTAAGAGAACAAAGAATTGCTGAACCAGTTCTGCGAGTTCAAATTTCAAATAAGCTTTCCTTATTAAAACGAAGTTCCTTACGCCAGGCTTGGAGGAGATAGAAATTTCGCTGCGCGACCAAACGGAAAATAATGTGAGACTAAAACCGTAACGATAAAACCGTAAGAATGTGAATGACACAAGGGAGCAGTGTATAATACCTTTCTCGTTCTCCCTCTTTCTTTCCGTTCTCTCATCCCTTCTCTTTCTGATTCCGTACTGGACGACGTTCCCGTTGTTCGAGAGTTACTACGCAGTCGATTCACAATGAAGCCTGTTCTTTTATGCATATAACTTATACAAAATTATTTTGTATTAGATATATGCATACAATAACAGATTAGGACGGGATTCAGATATTAGCCCGGTCAAGTTAGCATAAAAATAGGGGTCACCTTGCATAAATTCCCAACCAGCTGAATTTTTGCATAAACGTTGGGGACACCATTATAATGAAATTGTAAAAAGTCCCCATAAATCCTGTGTTTGCTAAGAAAGTTATTCGAGGTCAAAGGTCACAAAAATGGGTTTTTTGGATTTTTTGGCGAAACGGTTAGTTTTATCAAAAAATGTTTCGAACAAAAGTTGTAGAACAAGCAAATGTCTACAAAAATGGTTCTCACTTTTTTTCTTCTAAGATTCACCATTTCTGAGAAAAAGCGATTTTAAAATTTACTGGAATTGTATTCTCCATATTATACATGAGTACGCTGCCTATGTACATTATTGGATGCATGATATAATATAATAATATTTATAAAGTAATATAAATTTATTGTAGTATTTAACCACCAAATTGTTTTTATATTGGGTGTTGAGATATAAACTTAAGCTTATGTCTCAATCCTCAACCCTAATGATTGTTTTAAATTTATTTTCTTCAATTAACGTCAAGTAAATAGTCGTTGAATGGAATTGGCATTTACTTGGTGAAAGTTCATATTCATAACTTTATAAAGAAATAAAAAACTAACTTTTCACAGGTTGAAATAAAAATCTATTGAGTAAACGCGTTTCGTCATAACATTGACTTCATCTCGTACTAAACTATGGTATTACAAAACAATCTATTTATACGAAAATTGAATATAACAGAGGGGTTCCTAGAGAAACTAAATAACAATAAGTAATTCATTCTGAGCTATTAGTAGGTACCTACATTGAACAGATTAAGGAGAGGAGAAGGGTTTACTTCAATCTGGTCATTAACTAAATTACCGGAATTTTTATATTTATTTATGTATAGGGATTCCCAACAGTTGGTTTTATGGAGACTATTTTCAAATTGTAATATATTATAATTGTGATTGAAGGTATGGTTTTCTTGAATAAGATGACACCCATAATTAGAATCAGTTTTCTGCTTAATATAGCTACGTTGGTGTTCGTGTATTCGAGTTTTGAAATTTCTAATTGTACGTCCTATATAGAATTTTTCACAATCGTTACAGTCGAGTTTATAAACACCAGTACGTTCATCTCTATGAATTTTTGATTTGTTGTTTTTAATCAATTTTCCAATGCTATTATTGGTTTTATATGAAATTTTGAAATTTTGTTTTTGAAAAAACAATTTCAGGTTTTCGGGAGTTTTGCCCAAGTATGTTAAACTGCTAAATACTCTACTTTTTTCGGATATAAGTGGGTAAATTTCTGAAATTGCCATTTTGTATTTTTTCCTCTGAATGAGGCTGTCAATCATATTTGGTGAATAACCATTATTTACTGCCATTTGTTTAATTATATGCAATTCCTTCCGAAAATTAGTTTCGAACAACGGAATTTTGAAGAGTCTATGAATCATACTATGATAAGCCGCTAATTTATATGAAAAAGGGTGTAGTGATGTGTTATGAATTGTAATATCTGTATGAGATGGTTTATGAAAAATTGAAAATTCGTGTTTGTTGCTTTTTCTGGTAATAGTTAAATCTAAGTAATTAATAGAATTATTCATTTCAGTTTCTAGAGAAAATTTAATACGAGGGTGTATGGAATTAATATAAGTAATGAAATTATTTAATTGTCTATCTGTACCAGTGTAGCAAACAATGACGTCATCAACGTATCTATACCAATAAAGAAAGTATTTACTGCTGAAGTGGTTCATAATAGTTTTCTCTAAATTATCCATAAAGATTTCTGATAACAAAGGGCTTAACGGATTTCCCATAATTAAACCTTCCTCATTACTATAACACACGTTGTTGAAACTGAAATAATTTTGTTCTGAACAAATTTCCAGTAAATGAGTAATATCTGACTGTATAAGTGGATGAACATTATTAGAAATAAGTAAATTTTTGATTAAATTTACAGTTTCATTAGGCGGAGTGCTAGGAAACAGATTGTTCACATCTAAAGAAAATAATTTTGAATTGTGAGGTAATACAATATTTTGAATGTTTTTGATCAACAAAAACATAGTTTAGTACGAGATGAAGTCAATGTTATGACGAAACGCGTTTACTCAATAGATTTTTATTTCAACCTGTGAAAAGTTAGTTTTTTATTTCTTTATAAAGTTATAATAAGTAGTCATTTAAAAATTGAAATGTAAATGAATGCAATTATAGTAACTAACAAAATTTTTGTAAACCTTTTATTTGTAAAAAAAATTGCTATATTTCAAGTGGTTGAAAAAGAAGCAGTAAAATTTCGAAACTGGTCAGCCAAATTAATTTGTTTTATTTTGTTTAATCCCCTCATCCCTAGATGATTTTTACATTTATGCCGTATAGTTGGACTACCGGGGAAACGTTAAGAAAAGTCCGATACAGTAGGCAGTGCTTAGTCATGCATAATTATGGAGAATACAATTCCACTAAATTTTAAAATCGCTTTTTCTCAGAAATGGTGAATCTTAGAAGAAAAAAAATGAGAACCATTTTTGTAGACATTTGCTTGTTCTACAACTTTTGTTTGAAACATTTTTTGATAAAACTAACCGTTTCGC
Source organism: Cynegetis impunctata (assembly GCA_030704885.1). Classification (NCBI taxonomy): domain Eukaryota; kingdom Metazoa; phylum Arthropoda; class Insecta; order Coleoptera; family Coccinellidae; genus Cynegetis; species Cynegetis impunctata. The sequence continues at coordinate 62,365 of JARQZK010003689.1, read as the reverse complement.
CAAAAAATCCAAAAAACCCATTTTTGTGACCTTTGACCTCGAATAACTGTTTTAGCAAACACAGGATTTATGGGGACTTTTTACAATTTCATTATAATGGTGTCCCCAACGTTTATGCAAAAATTCAGCTGGTTGGGAATTTATGCAAGGTTAATGTCTATTTTGACCGGGTTATATGGTATAATGAAAAGATAAAGCATTACAAATTTGTTCCATAAAATAATGACTACGTATAGTAGGTTTACATTTTATTATATAGCGGGGCGATACGTTACACTCTCGTTAGATACACTCTTGCGTCTTCATTTTACGTTGTATTGACGGCCGAGTGGTCTGAGTACTTAACACTGGTATCGTATTACTGGGTTCGAATTCCTGAGGTGACTCCAGGCTTTTTTCATTTATAATCTCGTTGCAGCTCTTGGTTCCACATTGCAATATTAATCATTTCAACTTGGATTAGTATAAGTTATCACTTCTGTCGAGCGTCCCGAGACGAACATGTTTCTTTTTTGCAAATTGTGTTGCTTCTATATTATATGAAGGAACTTCGTTCCTACCTGGTTTCCCATGACATCGTTTCTTTTATTTATTTAATTATGTACTTGATTTACTGCTTCGACTACGTGAGGTCATTAGCAGACTATGGATATCTTACACTTTCAAGTACATTTGCATGTTTTCAGAAATATTAACGTATTTCCAAATTTCTATTTAATAGGTCTTCCATTTTATTGTGAATTTTCAGAGTTTTCTTTGATATAGGGTGATAAAAGTTAATTCAGTCGTTATAATATTCAATATAATATTATAATATGACAAGACAGAAATTTTGTTAAATTGTCCCTCATTATGAAAAGGTTAAGAACTACTGTTTTTTTTGTTCGCAAGAACACAAAAAACTGACGTTGTTTATAAAATTGCCAAACAGTTCCATGACAACAGAGTGCACGACGTTGGGATTTTTTTTCAGAATTACGAGGTACGGGGTTTGTTTTTTCTTCGGAATCAAAATGTAATCTTCCAACGGGATTACGAAAAGTCTTTAACGACACACGGCCGATACGCAAATAACGGATTCGGTTAGTTATAATCCTCGGCTGCGCCTCGGATTACAATATCCAACCTCATCCGTTATTTGCTACATATCGGCCTTGTTACGTTAATAACTATATCCACATTCAAATTTCGAATATAGCAGTAATTTTAAGTCTATGAAAAATTCAACAATCAATTATTATTGTTGAAGTCACACAATGATACAAAATTCACGTTACTGTCTCGATTTTTTTCCGTCATAACCATAATCATCCTTCGGAGAACACAATGTAATTCATATGCCTATTTGACAGAGTGATTAATGTATTTTTCTTGTAGCTAGGTTGGAACTTCTTCATTTTTGTATTTTGTATTTTTTCATTTTTGTAGTATTGCAAGTAGTAATTCAGAAACCTCAGCTCCTCCATTCAAAATGAAAACTATTTCGTGGAGATTGTTACCAGATATGGCACATGATAAGCGCCCACCTCCACCATGTCTGGTTTATGGAGCTACACATTTAACTAGATTATTGGTTAAAATGCCAGAACTTTTGGGTGCTTCAAGCATTTCAGATACTAACTTGAAAAACTTGATTAGGCATATGGACCTTTTTGTCGAGTGAGTACTTTCCGTTTATAACAATTCAATGATTCATTATATTAATCTTATAGTTATATGAAACTAAAAAATGTAAAATCAGTAAGTCTATTTTGACGGGTATATCTAGATTAGATACATTTCTATTTTTCCAGATCATAAAATAATTAACCATATTCTAGTTAAGAATCGTGTCAATAATACAAAATAAAAATATATACAACAAAAAATAAATAAAAGGCTTAGAAATATAGTTTCATAAAAGGAAAGGCCTACATTCTAATTGAGACATTTCTGAAAAACAGAAAACATTGCACAGAAATAGGATCTGCAATAAGCTCTGAGGAAGATGTGTCAAAGGGGGTACCTCAAGGTTCGGTAATAGGACCGCTACTATATCTCTTATACGTAGAACATCTCAAAACGGCGGGGTTGGTGGCTCTATACTACTTGTTTGCCGATGACACTGCATTGTTCTATGAGTGTACATATATAGAAATCCTACAGCAAATTATCGCGGCTGACCTGAATAGGTTTCAGGACTGGCTAAGTCCGAACAAACTCATCCTGAATGTAAACAAAACTGTTCCATTATTATTTAAACAGAAAAATAAAGAAACAATAGCAGTAAACATCAGAATGAATGGTATGAAAATTGAACAAAGAAGAGAACATACATACCTAGGGCTTAATATCGACACAAAACTGGAGTGGACTGGACACATTGATTATTTGGCAGCCAAGCTTACACCACTTATTGGATCATTGAGAAGAATTAGTCCCTATCTCAGTAATAATGCAAGAAGATCGATCTACAATTCTAATATTCGTTCTGAGCTTGTGTATCTTATGAGCATTTGGTCAAATACTTCAGTTAACAACAAGACTTCAAAGGATACAGAATCGCGCTTTGAAGGCACTATAGAACTTGCCATATGATACTCAAACAACTGAGTTGTACAGTACCTTGGGGATATCCAACATGCAACTCACCAAATTGGTTGAACAGTGCAAACTCATACATACAATTGAGCATGGCTTACTTAAATGCAATACTGAGTTGAAAAAAAGACTGAATATACACAATCATGGAACCAGACAAATGAATAACTATAACCTAGGCAATATAATAACAAATAAAGCGAATAATTCACCGATCTATCAGGCCGTAACAGTTTTTAATAACATACCAGAAGATATTAAGAATCTAGAAAAATTAAATTCTTTTATAAAAAAAGTCAAATTACATCTTAAAAGCTGATATACCTACTCTCCGCATTATAATAATACGTTCACACATATTTTATTTTGTAATGAATATTATTCTACGGTAACATCGACTTGGTCTATGATTTTTAGTTTTATTTTATAATAAATAAATAAATAAAATAAATTTTGGTAATACTCTAATACACGACAAAAATAATGATTATACTTTTGATGAATGTATTTCCTCCAGAATAGTTTTGCTGTAAAAGTGTAAAATATCGAACAATGAATTATCACTGATTTTATGTCTATCTTATCATATGAGTTTTTTCATACATACAAAAATATATGGAAATAAGGAACAATAAGTAGTTTAAAATGTTTCAAAACTATCGTTATTTAGATATAGATCATTGAATGCTAATAATTCAATACATAGACCAAGCATTTTGCTTGACAAAATTTGTAGCTGAATACTGCTTGTGCCATTACACGAAAGAGAGCCCGTACTTAAATTCTACTATGTGTTGGACACGCAACTATCATTTATTAATTTTTTTCGAAAATCCCACATTTTTTAAGTTGTAGCGCAGCTGTGATATACGTCGAGTTAGAGTAAATATAATATATTAAAGCTAAATTCATATAATGAATTCAAAGAAATTACCGAATATGTTTTATAAAGAGAAACCCTCTAACACAATTAGGTTACAAATAATGTGGTTTTAGTAGACAATAAGTCCAAAAAATAAAAATACAATCACCCAATATTTTGTACTTTCATATTTATTTAGGTCATAAACTTGTTTACGGATTTTTCTGTTTGTTTTCAATATTACTTAGGCATTTCTAGACTAAAAAGTATGGTATTCTATAACTTTATTCAGAGTAATATTTTTCTGTAACTCGCTATGCCTTAATAAATATTAAAAGTATAGACCAGTCATCTAAGGCTAAATTAGGTGGATATCTCGGAAAATCGACATACCCAGTATATTACCACGTAAAAACTTGTATTTTGGCATCCTAAAACTGTTCTCAAAATTCACATATAATTGGATGGTCTCAAGTTTTGAAGTCAGGGGTCAAAGGGCACAAAAAAAAAACAAAATTTTTCATGTCTCGAACTGTTTTCGAGATAGAGGGCGGAGAGCGCGCGGTCAGAGAATCACTGTTCGTCAGATAGCGGTGGTTATAGTATATACATATTTTTTTCTGTTTTCGCACATTCTTATACTACTGACGGAAAAAAGAAGAGTGACGTGAGTAGTAAAAATACTTGTTTCCCCTTTATTTTTCAGCCTTTATAATAATTGTAGGAAGAGTTGAGTTAGTAAGATCAGTAAAAAAAGTATACGGTACTATTTTGAGGTGATCAACTAAATGAAGTTACTTCGATTTACTATAAATATTTTTAGACAAACAAGAAATTAATTTTTTCATATTTTTGTTGTTGATAATGATGTATTTGATGTATCAAACAGTTCTGTGAGCTATTCTGAAATTTATGGCTAAGACGAAAAACAATAGTTACGATAAAACTCTGCATTCATTCTCAATTTTAAGCCGCAATTTTTGCAGTTTGTAGTCTGACTTGAGATGTCTCCATAGCAAGTAATCTATTGAAGTTAGATCAGATGGCTCATCATCAAGCTAGGATCATCACTATGATATGGTAATCGTTGAGGTTTTCACACTGAGTGATCAGAAATAAAGCGGGAAGTAATCCTAAAATTAAAGATCTGTACAATAGAGTGGAGATCTGATAAATGTCATCAGAATATTCTAACAGTCAATAGAATTATTTTAAACTCATTTATTTTTATACCTAATCAACTCTTTCTCAGTATCCTAACTGAAATAATTGCAGAAGTGTTGATAAGCTGTAAAGCATTATTTAGAAATTCCAAAAGGGCATTGTTTGAAGTTAAAAATTCTACCTTAGTTTCTGTGGCGATTACAATGCAAATGGAAAAACAACATCCTCCTTATTTCGGCAAGCATATTGCACGTCACAC
>JARQZK010003689.1:17500-52500 GCA_030704885.1 Cynegetis impunctata | reverse complement strand
TTATACTAATCCAAGTTGAAATAATTAATATTGAAATGTGGGGCTGAGAGCTCTTACGAGATTGTAAATAAAAAAATTTAAAAAGCCAGGAGTAACCTCTATGATTCGAACCCAGAAATACGGCACACCAGGGTTCAGTACTTAGACCACCCGGTCGTCAACGCAATGTAAAAGTTAGACACAAGAGTGTATATAACGAGGGGATAACGTATCGCTACGCTATATAATTGAATATGAACCTACAATACGTAGTCATTATTTTATGGAACAAATTTGTAAAGGTTTATCTTTTCATTATGCCATATCTGATTGCTATCGTAATCTGATTCTTTGATGTATATAACTTATAGAAAATTATTTCGATGTTTCACTTCTGACGTTGTCAGTCCCCTGAATTTCATTATTCATGGTTTCCTAATTACCACTAAAATTGAATAAATTGAAACAATTCCTTTCAATTCAACTTCTGTTAGAAATCTAGTCATTTTCAACTACTAGGATGTAACTGGTTGAAAAGAGTTCGTGAAACTAAACATTTAAAACATGAATTGTATATGATTTGACGGAAATGTGTCGTAGCTCCAATGTTGTTCCTTCAATTGAATGCCAGATGGTCAGTCTGACAGCTAAAATTCTAAAATTAACCTTGAATGTGCGACCCTTTTGATGAACAACTATGGAAACGATATCGCCATGTAAATTACTTTCACTGTTTGTGATTTTCTGTGTAACACATTTTCAAATATTTTATGTACAGGGAATAAAAGTTTGCAACCATGCTTTTCCTAAACATTATGAAGTTTTGCACACTAGCATTGAACCTTTTCATGTTATGCAAAAACGAAGTGTTGATCAACATATACGCATTCTTTTAGAGTATGATAGTAGTGTCTACAGATTGGACGAGGAACGATTTCGATTAATAAATAATACTGTTTTACCAGAAGCTGTTCAATTCTGGGAAAAGGCATTAAAGGTCAGAAGAGTAGAAAATGTTATAAGGTTGACTAGAAAATGTGAAGATACACAAATATTTGTAAAAGATGGTGTCACTTATTGCATTGGCAAATGTAAAGAAAAAACTACATGTGGTGAAGTTGAAGTTCCCAACGAACATCTAGATGCTTGTAGAGTTTGTAACTTTGCTGGGAAAGACTGCCGTGTTTTAGAGAATTCTGATCAAGGTCCTGGAGTGCAAGATGCAGATTTTGTTTTTTATATCTCTGCCATGCAGACTGAGAGGTGAGAAGCGATATAACATTATGAGAATGTATAGAAGAATTTGTTATTAGAAGTTATAAAAAACAAAATATATTTTTATTGAAAAATCATAATATTTCAAGTTGTGATCGATCCACGGATATTACATTTATGCAATTAATTTGTTAAGAATAACAATAATCTGTAATTCAATCAGTTTTATATAGTGGTATGTGTATATCTGCAATTGATAGTGATCAATAATTAGCTGCTGTTGTAGTGAGAAGCGATTCAGTCAAGTACTTCTGAAGTAATTAGCAGAATATTCACAATATAACATATACTTAATAGTATATCAGGGTTTATTTATTATCAAAAGTATTGTAAAGATTTGCTAAAAATCTCAGGATCTGTAGTATTTATAACTGACCCACATAATAGAAGATAAGTTGATAATCCCACTGGACATTAACGGTTTGGGAATTTTGGGCATTGAGATCAAGGATACATGCATGATTTAGGAAGAGGCAGCAATGAGGCAAATGAAACAGGGTGAGTCGACCGGTAAGGTTTCTGAAACTACCAATCAGGAGGAACGCCATAACAGACCTCCTCATCTGCCGATCTTTGAGATTTCAATGCCGCCAAAGGCCAGTGAGCCTACTACAGATGAATTCAACTCTTGATTAAGTATGCGTTTCTATTATAAAATCAAGAATATGTAAACTGATATAACAGCATACAGATTACCCTCCGTGAAATTCCGAAATTTAATTTTTTGATAATAATAATAATAATAATGTTTATTCAGTCATTGATTAAAATGGAGTGCTAACAAACTAACGCAAACCATTTTTAACATGATCTTCGTCCTAATTAAATACAATAATCATGAAAGTAACATTATAAACCTCCCAAACTAAATTAAATAATGCTTAATTATACCCAAAATAACAACACAATAATAATTCTTCATTGAAATGAGGGGCTAACAATGCATATGGGAAGGATCAACTATATATAGTTTAAAATAATCTATGTTAAATCTCCCAGGTAGTCTGACAACTTATATGGCTCTAATCGTACTAATAAGGAGAAAACCAACTGTTTGTATTATTTGAAATTTCTAGTAAGTTTAATATAATTTGGTAGCTTGTTGAAAATTGCTATTGATGAGTAATATGAACCCTTCTCATAAACTCTAAGTCTATGTTTAGGAACTGTATAGTTAAAATTTCGGGTATGAGTTGATATCAAGTTATTAAATAATAAGTGGTTTTTGAAAATAAACATTAATATTTCAAATATGTATAGGCCTGTAATTGTTAAAATATTATTCTCCCTGAAAAGTCCCCTACATGAATCAGTCTTTTTTAAATCTAACACTATTCTAAGAGCTTGTTTTTGTTTCATGAATACATCACTCATAACAGAGCTGCGGCCCCAGAAAATAATTCCAAATCTCAAAAGAGAATGAAAATTTGCATGGTAAACAACAAATAGTACTTTCTGACTCCCATATGTCTTTAGAACTCTCATGGAAAACAAAGCCCTGCACAATTTTTTATTTAGGTCTTCTATTTGTACATTCCACTGAAGGTTCTCATCCAGATGCAAACCTAGAAATTTCGTACAAGCAGTAGCGCTAATCAACGTTTCATTTACAATTATTTCTTTCGGTGTTACCAGATTCGATCTTGTTGTTTTGAAGAATATAATTTTTGTCTTTTCTATATATTTCTACTGTTCTATATATTTTTACTGTTTACTGTTAAAATATATATATATATATATATATATATATATATATATATATATATATATATATATATATATATATATATAAGTTATACTTTATTTCAGGTGCAATAAACCATTGACTGTTGCTTATGCTGCACACTGCCAACAGGAATCATCCCTAGATAGACCTATTGCGGGTCATGCAAATCTCTGTCCTGATAGTATAAGTACAAAGATCCAGGACCTTGAAATTTTATTATCGACAGTGAAGCATGAGATTTTACATGCTTTGGGCTTTTCTATAAGTCTGTTTGCTTTTTATAGAGATTCCAATGGAATTCCTTACACACCAAGAAACGAAGATACTGGTAAACCAGTCCTAAACGAAAAACTTCAGACATACCAATGGAGTGATAGAGTCATTAAAAGATTTGAACGAAAAAGTTGGCTTGTCAAGTCAGGAGTAGTCCCTAGATCAGTTGATATGATGGTGGGTAAAACATATTTACTTACATTTAAACACCCAGAAATTTCATGCTATCATATAGATAATCGTCATAAAAATATAATATCGAAAAAGATATTTTGAACAGATGTGTATATGTATGTGCTTGAGGGTGTGTCTGTGTGTGCATCTGTATCTACCTGGGCGTGGGTGTGAGTGAGTCTGGTTATGGTTGCATATGTGTGTGTGGTAGTGTGATTTTACCAGATATAATCGCGTATAAACGACGACTAGATATTTATTGATACAAATAAGATTTTTTTATCTGCGATACTATGGAGTAAGGGGAAGACCTATTGAGTGTTTATCTTCATACCTAGATGAACGTATGCAGCAGGTGTGTTTGAACAATAGGTTGTCCAACTTAAAACATATAAAATATGGTGTTCCACAAGGCTCCATATTGGGACCTCTTCTCTTACTCGTTTTTTTCAATGACATGAACATTTGTATTGGGGGAAGCAAAGAGGGGGTTTCAACTCACCTATTTGCAGATGATACTTCATTCCTCATGAGGTCAGGGGACCAGACAAGGCATAATGAATTAAGGTCAGAAGTTCTTAAAAGATCAAATTATTGGTTCAAAATAAATCTTATGAAAGTTAACGAAAGAAAAACTCAATCCTTGGTTTTTTGGCGTGGGGGGCAACCAAGCTTGAATTTTCTGGGCATTCTCATTGATGCGAAATTAACTTGGGAAGAACATATTGGAAGCATCAAGAAGAGGCTCAATGCTGCCTTATATACAATAAGAACTATTGGAGCCGTGTGCACAACATCTGCAGCAATTTCAACATATTTCGCTTATTTCCATTCTTTACTTTCCTATGGAATATTAGTGTGGGGAACATCACCACATGTACAAGATCTCCTCTTGCTACAAAAGAGAGCAATACGTATAATTTTGGGATTAAAACAGACAGACAGTTGTAGGGAAGGATTTAAAACATTAAAGATACTGACCGTCCCAGCAATTTACTTGCTAGAATGTGCAACATATGTCAGGAAGAACCTGGAGAAGTTTCCAACTAATGACATCACACATGGATACAACACAAGAAACCATGAACAACTGAGAATACCATATCATAAGTTAAAAAAGTCGCAGCAAGGAGTGGACTATTGGGGTCCAAAAATCTATAACAGGTTACCATCTCATATCACAGCGGTACAAGACAGCTCTTTCAAGAGAAAACTTAAAGATTTTCTGCTACAACGCACAATATATAATTTGTCCGAATTTTGGTAGGACAGTATCTTTGTTTTGTTTGATCTGACAGGTGACATGTAAAGTTTGATGTTGCAATAAATTACTATTACTATGAAATATTTATTACGATTTATATTTAGAATTTGTTCATAATATTGAACACATTGCTTTTGTTGATCATGAAAGTTAAAATAAATAATTCGATGTTTTATCATTAAGAAAAAATCTTTAAAAATTCTATTATCTACTTAATGGTGTAGGTGGCATATTTTTTTAGGTAACTCCAAATGTTGTGCGGGAAGTAAGAAGATACTTTAACTGCCCAGAACTAGAAGGTGCTGAATTGGAAGACCAAGGAGAGGATGGTACAGTTCTAACTCATTGGGAGAAACGAGTTTTTGAGAATGAAGCTATGACTGGAACTCATACTCAGAATCCCATAATATCACGGATAACTTTAGCTCTATTGGAGGATACTGGATGGTACAAAGCAAATTATTCTCAAGCTGGTGAAATGACGTGGGGTAAAGGTGAGAGAACTCATAATTATTATATATATATATTTTTTTAAATGTATTTATTAACCCAAATGAGACTAAAAGTCTATAACAGGTACAAATAAAATTTAACAGCGCATGCTCCAAAACAAAAAATCAAAAATTTAACTAAAAATTATAACAAAAATGAAAATAAATTAATAACGTTTCAGTCTTCATCTCCTATTTACTATGAGTTGTTTTGCTTCCCTAATAAACATATTCAGGTTGACCGCTCTTTTAATTCTGTCTGGCAGGTTGTTATACCATTTTACTGCCTGGCTGGTTATTCGTTTTTTTCCCAGGTTAGTGGCTGACGGCAATATATGAAAGTGTTGATTTGTTCTGGTGTTATAGCCATGGAACTCACTATTTGACTTCAGATCAATATCTGTTTCGACCAGATTATTTTCAATCTTGAATATTAGTTTTATACTGTCCAATTTAATTATTTCAGTCACTTTAAGCAAGTTCAGTTTATCATACATATAGTCCGTGTTAGTTCTTGTTGGTAGTTGAAATAAAATTTTCAAGGCTTTGTTCTGTGTTACCTGAAGTTCTTTTAAATCTGTTTCATTACATTGACCCCAGAAAGCAGCCAGATAACTGTTGTGTGCAATTGAATATTTTCTTTTTCAGTAATTTTATATGATCTTTATACTTCAGTTGATTATCTAACATAAATCCTAAATATTTTGCACTATTTACTTGTTCGATTTCTTTATTTTCGATTTTTAGGCATACCTTTTTATTCTTTAAATTGTTGAAGATCATATAGTTACATTTGTCTTTGTTCAATTTTATGTTATTCAACGCTGTCCACTCGCAGATCTTATCCAATTGCTCTTGTATTTGAACTCCCATAATTTCAATATCATCACCAGTTATCATTAGAACTGTATCATCAGCGTACAAAGAAATATTCTCTTCTGAATTACCAACAGTTATGTCATTTATATAGATCAAAAACATTTGTGCACCCAGGATGGATCCTTGTGGTACTCCAGATTTAATGTTTCTTTTGTTACTTTTATTATCTCCTAAGACTGTATATTGAGATCTATTTGCTAAGTAACTCCGAAATATTTCAAGAGCTTTATCTTGTATGCCAATTTTTTCCATCTTAGTTAATAATATTTTCTGATCAACCACATCAAATGCCTTGCATAAGTCTAAAAACACCGTAATTACACTCTTTTTCTTATCCATATTTTCTAGTATTTGCTCTAGTATATTTGCAATGGCTGTTTGTGTACTTCTTTTTTTTAGAAATCCATGTTGAGCTTTCGAAATGAATTTATTCCTATTTAAATATTCTGTTAGCCTTGTATGAAGGATTCGTTCGAATATCTTAGAGAATGTTGTTAGAACTGAGACTGGTCGGTAATTACCAATGTCAGTTTTTTCCCCTTTCTTATATACCGGTGTCACTTTTGCAACCTTCAAAACGTCTGGAAATGAGCCATTGGAGATATGTCGATTTATGATTCGGGCTATGACAGGTGAAATTTCCTCAACTAATTCTTTTACCAACTTAGGTTTTATTCCATCATATCCAAGGAAGCAAGAATTCATTACTCCTGCCGCCAAATTTGTTTTATGTACTTTTAATAAGACTGTTTTTCAGTTGCCTTTTACCATATCATGAATATCTCATTAAACATTTGAAATATAAAATTAAATATATACCATGTTTCTCCCTGCCTATTTGGATATTGAATAATTATTTTTTAGCATCGCATAAATTATTTTTGCATATATCTGATTGTTGAAGTGTTCAATTAATATAGTGAGTAGTAAATTTTTTAACAATTTATTTTTTCTTTATTTGCTGACCCTTAAACAGTAAATATACATTAATGGCACCAGGGCCTACTAATACATTTAGATAACTGGAAACTAGCAAACATAAGATTATTTTCAATTCAATGACAATAAAAAAAAGAAAGTATTTTAGTTTCCAGAAATTTTTTGAGCTATGGCATAATCTTTCATAGTTTTTAATGTTAACAATATTCAGGGGGATGAAATTAAATACATGGATGCTTCTATAAATAGGGGAATTCTGAATCTTATTTGTTTTTCAAAATTCGCTTCTAAATGTCTCTCTTTGTCTTGTCAAATAATTATGATATTGTATTTGTTGTTTTAATTTTATTTTTTTTTAAATTTTTATTCCAATTTTTTTTAACTTTATTATGTTAAGAATCTTAGTTATTTTTTATATATGTTCTGTCGATGTTCTGTGTTCAATATTGAAGATATTTTTTATTGCTTTGTTTTGAGTTCTTTGTAGCTTATTGAATACATAATTAGGTGAGTTTCCCCAGCAGGTTATTATATATCTGATACAAGGTTCTATAAAACTATTATACAGTAAATATCTACTTTGCATATCCAATAATTGTGAATATCTTTTTGTAGCACCTATCATGGGAGAGACATTAGATATTACAGTACTTACATGGCTATTCCACGCCAATTTATTATCTAATACTAATCCTGGATATTTATATACCTTATCTTCTTTTAATTTTGGATTATTAATTGATATATCTAGATCACAGAACTTTTTGTTTTTTTGCTTCATTATCATATAAGCAGTTTTATCAGAACTTATACTTAATTTATTATGACACAGCCATTCATGGTAATTTTGCATATCACATTTTATGTCACGATTTAAATTTTCAATATTTGTATCTGATAGGACCATCGCCGTATCATCAGCATACATAAAATATTTTGACTTTAAATTTAGGTATTTTAAGCTGTGAATATAGAACGAGTACATCATTGTTCCCAATACAGATCCTTGGGCTACTTCTACCTGTAACTCCTTTACATCACTTTCAGTACCATCCATAACAGTATAATGTTTTCTTCCCACCGAGTATGTTCTCAGAAGCTTTTGACACACTCCACGAAAACCCATTTCATCCAGTTTTTCCAATAGTAGCTGTATATCCACAGTATCAAACGCCTTTTTGAGGTCAATAAACAAGTTTGATTTCTCCAATAAAATTGACCATTCTTGCTTTGATTAATTTTTCAACTATTTTAGAGAAATTTGTTATAGATATTTAAATTACATCTTTTTCTCCTTTTGAATACTGGCACAACCTTGGCTATTTTTAATTCTTCAGCAAAAGTACCGCTTGTTAATAGTTTGTTGATCAAGGCCAACATTTTACTACCATTTATTCCAAAAAGCTTAACTATATCTTTTTTTTTTTGATGTTGTCATACCCAGGTGTATAATTATTTTTTAATTCAACCACTGTATTATACAGTTTCGTAATCTCTACTGTTTTCGCAATATTCTTACTTAGTTTTTTTTTCTACTAAAAACTGGTATTTTCGATGCTAACCTGGAACCTACTTCCATGAAATGCTTATTAAACTCCTCAACTATGTCTTTATTATTAGGTAGTATTGTTCCATCTTCTTTTCGTTTCCCTTTGCTTCATTTAGTTTTCCAGATATAAACTTTGTTTGTAGTTCTTTTCGTAGTTTGCTTGATTTTTCAGTTTATTGAACATTTCTTTTGTATATTCTGTATTTTGTATATAGGGAGTTCATTAAAAATCAAGTGCTTAGCCACAGATATTACACAAGAGGCCCTGGGGCCTCTAAATTAAAGACTATTTCATCAAAAAAGATTATCGCTCTCAAATGCTTAGCATATTTAGGGCCGAGATTTTTGTATCTTCTGCCTGCAATAATATTGAATTCTCCTTCATTTTGTTGCTTTAAACGGAGAATTAATAAATTCCTTTTGGGCGAAGGTGCTAGTCCAGTGGATGAGCTCTTTTCTTATTGATGTATTGTTGTGATGTGTTTTTTGTGTTTTGCTGTGATAGTGCGCTATTTTGAGGATACCTTAACATTGCGCATTATATAATATAGACGGTAATATTTAGTATACAGTAAATCTTTTTTTCCCATAGACAGCCAAAAGCTTTATGGGTGTACCTACATTGTACATTTGCTGTTTTTATTTGGACTCGCAAGTGTAGCATTAGTTTGAGTGAAAAATTGTATGAAAATTCTTATGTTATATATTATGCACTTGAGGGCAAATAAACTTATTATTATTATTATTCAATTTTTATTTTTCTCCATCTAACATAGCTCTTATCACGTTCTTTTATAAATTCAATATATTCTTTGTTTATCCAATCATTTTCAGTTTTAATTTTGATATAATATTCTCTGTTTGGCAAATTTTTTGTTTCATTGATTACTTTACTCAGTTCCTTAAAAGACTCTATAGGTTGTTCCATTAACTTTCTTTCTAATTTCATTTTCCATCTTCGATCATATATTTTTTTTCTCATTATCTTTGACTTCTCTAGTTTAAGATTGATTTTTTCCAGTCTTATATTCATTAGTTTATGATCGGATATCATATGATCTTGTAGTATGATTTCACATTTCAGTGTTTTATTTGTAATGACATGGTCTAATATAGTAGAACTATTCGCAGTGGCTCTGGTGGCATATTCATCCGAAATGGTGTTTTGAAATTCAAATGCATTGGCTTCTACTATGTTTTTTTTTTTCAATTCAACCCGCATCGACCTCATTGGGTCATTAGCGGTGGTACTACAATCATTACTATATCTGATTTAACATATTGATATTTTTGAGATACTGAACGACACTTTTCAAGTCACTGTTCAAAGTCACAGATAAGTCACTGGTAAGCTTGAGGTTGGTTCTTTCCTGGAGATATTGAGGGCAGACAAATAAATGTTCAATAGTGAGGGGTATATTGCATTGTTCACAACGTCTTGGTGTCACTTTCTTCAGAATATGCTCGTGTGTAAGTTTGGAGTGTCCAATTCTTATGCGGCTTGCTATCGTCTGGTGTTTTCTACTGAGTCCTGAGTAGTTTGGATTCTTCATGTGAGGGTTGATTCTGAAAAGCTTATTTGAGGTCATTTTCTCTCATCTCTCTTTCGTTGCCGATGTCGGTTTTTATTTGGCTGTATATGTCTTGGTATGGTGTTTGTTTGACGATTTTTACTGCCGGGTTCGAGAAGGCGTTGCGAGTCATAACATCCGCCTCTTCATTCCCAGGGATGCCCACGTGTGATGGTACCCAGACTACCTCAATTAGTTTCCCTTTTCGGTACAGTGTATTCAGGGTGGCTTTGATTTTTTGCAAGAGAGGATGCTTGGGATAGAGTTGTCGGATACCTTCTATAGCACTCAGAGAGTCTGTGAATAACACGGAATTTCCAGGCATTTATCTGGCCTTGTAGATCGCTTGTAGTATCGCATGTACCTCTCCAGTGTAGACGTTACTGGTTTGCGGTAATTTATAGCATTCCTTACTATCGTCCGTGATCACAGCTGCACTCAAGCCTTCCTTGGTTTTATAAGTATCTGTGTAAATATGGTTGTAGTTACGGTACACAGCGGAGATTGCTTTAAATGAGTTTTGAATGAGGGTAGTAGGGGAATCGTTTTTAGGTAGTTTTAGAAGTTCAGTGTTGCACGGGGGGATAGCTATTGTCCAGGGAGGTGGAGTATCCAAGGCGATTGGATATATAGAGTTGAAGTCGATAGTGGTTTTTATTCTTTGGATCCGTGTATGTAGGGAATTTGGTTGGTTAGGATTTTGGTGGATTAGGTTAGGGAAGATCCTTTTGTGAGTTGGGTTTTTGTGATGCTTTTACTATGTATTTCTTTATAGCCTGCGTTTCAATCAATAGGTTGAGATTTATATCTCGAATTAACAAGCATTCATTTTTTAATATTGTTAAATTGAGTTTCATCTTGTTTGATCCATGTTTCAGTTAATACTATCACATGTAAATTTGTACTATAACTTTCAATAACATCTTCGAGTTGGTCTAATTTATTTATTAGACTACTATTAGAACTGTTATTAGAATAAAGTATTAAA
Source organism: Cynegetis impunctata (assembly GCA_030704885.1). NCBI lineage: Eukaryota > Metazoa > Arthropoda > Insecta > Coleoptera > Coccinellidae > Cynegetis > Cynegetis impunctata. The sequence continues at coordinate 41,392 of JARQZK010003689.1, read as the reverse complement.
ACCTCCATTTGAAAACAAATTATCACAAATAGTTTCATGGAGTTACGGAAATGGTCTAAACTTCTTAAGGTGTACGATAATTTTTTATTATTTGTATCGAAAATTGAAACGAATTGAAATATTTCCATATAGCATTCTCTTCATAAAGATCAATGAATTAAATGTGACAGTTTTCAAATTATATTTGGAAGGTAAAAAACCTGATATACGCAAATTCGGAATATACCAATTTCCTTAATAAAATTACACTCTTTGTTTAATCTAAAAAGGAAGGAACTGGATTTGGAAAGATTTAATATTCATAATTGTTTTCAATTACTGAGAAAATATATTAATTATGTAATTATTTTATTCTATTTCTATATAATGTTTTTAATATCACATCTTTCCATATTTCACGATTCCTGTTTGTTTTGTTCAACATGGTCCTAATAAAACTCTGATTGAGGAAGTGTTTAGTCATGAATAATAGAAAACTATATGACTTAAAACTTGCCATAAGTTATATTTGTGCTTTATGTGATTGTCAACTATAATATTGTGATGAATTTCAATAATACAATGATTATTTTTTGTAAAATATTTATATCGTTTTGGTCAAATTTCTCCGAATATTTCTGATGTTATTCTCTGTAGCAGCGTAAGTTCCTGAAACTGATTTTCTATTCATAGAAGTCTACAATTAGGTAGCAACGAAAATAAAGAAACTTTATTCAATCAGGAATGAAGGCTTCACGATACTTGACAATTGTGGTGAACGCTTAATATAACAAGTTAGAAACGCCACATAAGTGAGCGTAAAGCGGACAAACTTAAAAATTTTAATCAATCCGGAGGTAACCCATTTCTTTTTTATAAGCTTTAATAATAATTTTAAGTTTTTTATCTAACTTTTACCGTTCTCGAGACACTTAGATCACGTGATCGACCTGAAGGTCATAGGTCATCGAAGTTTTCGACTTTAACCCTTAAAGTCACGTGATCGACCTGAAGGTCATAGGTCAGCGAAGTTTTCGATTTTAAGTGTATATCGACCATCCCGGTTCAGAATCTGGCGAGAACTAAGTTGTATCTCTCATCGTTCTTCCGCTGAAGCATGCGTACAGACGGACAGACAAAGCCGTTGTAAAAGACTTCTACTTTTACGTTTAGAGGTCTAAAATGAAAATGCAAGCATATTCACACTTTCAATCGTTAATAACTCGAAAAGTATCAACTTTACAAAAAAACCTTATGAAACAAAAGTTGCTTAGAATTAGTCAGTTTATCAATTTCCGAGGTTAGGTATTTTGATTCGAATAATTTTCATCTCCTAGAAGGGGTTGCTTGTACCCTTAAGGCAAAAGCACAGTTCGGCAAAGGGTAGATTTTGAAAAAGGTTATAAATACTACGTATCCCAATTTTCAAGGAAATCGACTCTGATTCTCAAACTTTCACGGGAAAACGGCTGGTGACTGGACTATATTATTCATATTTATATTTAAAATTACACAAAAGAGACCGTGTTGATATATGTAATTATTTGTGTGACTTTTTGTGGACATCTCGAAATTCGTTGTGAACTTTTTAGAAGTATTTTCTCAAGAAATAATAGACTATTTTCCTCAACCGCCACCATTTTCATGTAGAGATTTTTCGTGGGTTTTAAGGTTTTGCTCACCGCCCTTCAAATTGACTGGGGCATGAACAATTTATATGTGAAAGTACAAAAATAAGGGGAAAATACTTCAGTGACGGAGTTCTTTTGCTCACGCGTTTTTTAATTTATTTTCAAACTATATTGATTCTAATTTTAAAGGGGCTGACGTTGTCATATAATATTTGGAAAAAACAAAACTTTAATCTTTTTTTGAAAGCGCTTTCAAACATTCAAAATAATAATAATGTAATATGCGATTAATGTATATATATACATATAAGTAGGCTGTAAATTTTTGATATCTTAATTACTCAAAACATATTAACAGAGTTTACTTTATGTATGAAAAATAAGGTATTTGAATGTTCATATATATTACTAGCTGACCCAGCAAACGTTGTTCTGCCATATGAATTGTTTTTATCTATCTGTCCTTCTATCTATTCATCTATCTGCCGATGTATCTCTATCTATCTAACTATCTATCTATCACATATTTATCAACCTATCTGACCCGGCAAACGTTGTTCTGCCATATAAATTATTTTTATCTATCTATGTTTCTATCTATGCATCTATCTGCCGATGTATCTCTATCTTTCTAACTATCTATCTATCTACCTTGATACGATATCTATCTTTCTATCCATCTATCTATTTAACAATCTATCTATCATTATATCTATCTATCAATCTATCTGACCCGGCAAACGTTGTTTGAATTATTAAAATGGCTATTATAAAATATGGGTTGTTTATAGAAGGCTGAAAATTTAGAGTTGTATGTATTTTTTGATGCAACATCATAAAAGAATAAAACTAAAAATTTTGTCCAAAAAATTTATAAAAATGTTTGGGGTGGACCACCCTAATCACTCAGAGGTATGAAAAATATATTACGACCTATTCTCAGACCGACTATTGTTATTTTCGCTTGCCATCTTGCAACCCTATATTGGATCTGTGGATAAAATAAAAAAAAAATGAAAATCGTCATGGAATTTCAATTCTGTCATGACAAAATAAAAATAAAAATCTTGCCAAAGAAATTAAAGTTTATAATCAACAAATGAAAATAGGGGTTGATCGTAGAGGGTATATATATATATATATATATATATATATATATATATATATATATATATATATATATATATATATATATATATATATATATATATATATATATATATATATATATATATATATATACTGGGGGCAGCAGTGGATTTTCTGGAGTTTGTATATAAAGAGGTTGATAAAGGAAACTTTGTAGCAGTGGTGTATATGGATTTACAAAAGGCATCTGATACAGTAGCCATAGAAGAGATGCTATCAAAATTATACAAGATGGGTTTTAGGGGCATATGCTACGATTTGCTTAAAACATATTTATTAAATAGACGACATTATACTACCTATAATAAATGTGAAAGTGATATGGCACAAGTAAAAATAGGAGTACCACAAGGATCAGTGTTGGGACCTCTTCTGTACCTGCTGTATGTACATAGCCTTAAATTTTTAGAATTAAAATCTAGATACTTTATGTTTGCGGATGATACCATACTAGTACTGTCGTCGCCATGGAAAATAAATTAAATGAAGACCTGAAAGTATATAACCAATGGCTATGTTATAATAAGCTGAAAGTAAATATAGATAAGACTGTATATATGCTCATTAGTCAAAAAAACAAAAGGAGAGAGGATGTTAATGTGCTTTTAAATGAAATTAAATTAAAAGAAGTAGGAATTTATAAATACTTGGGACTGACTATTACAAAGAACCTTTCATGGGAAAAACACATTGAAAGTCTTAGTAAAAAAATATCACCTATGATTGGAGCCATTAGACGATGTAGTGACCAATTGAATACAAACACCCAAAAGTTAATATATTACGCTTTTATTGAACCACACTTCAAATATATGATCCCATGTTTGGGGAATACAGCAAAACGTTCAATTGAAAAGATTCAAATAACCCAAAATAAGGCCATAAAAAGTATACATCGTTTAGATTGGCATACTCCCACTATTCAGTTATACCAGGCTACAGAGTACCTGAATATTGTTGATATTAAAACTGTAGAACAAGTTAAACTTATTTATTGTATAAAACATCGAAGCATAAAAACTCAAGCAGGACTAATACAGCAGTCAGAATTTCACGCATATCAAACACGCAGAAGAGAGGAATTTAGGAATGAATATGCCAGAACACACAAAGGATAAAATGCTCCCATATATCAAGGATGTTTAAAATATAATAGGTACCATCCCACTAATGATAAAAGAAGAAAAGACAACTAAAAAAATGTGCCATAACCTAAGGAAGTATTTGAACTCCCTTCATGTGCAAAATATCTAATATTTCTGATGTGTTTGTAAGAATTTATTTTTGTTTTTGGATTTTTTGTTGATGAGGGGATTTCGTAATTTGTTTTAAAGGCTCCTGTACCAGTTTTGAATTTAAGACTGTTTTGGAGTGATAAATAAATAAATAATAATAATAATTATTATTATTATAATCATTTCTGATTGCAGGGTTAGGCTGTGATTTTGTTATGAAAAGTTGTAAGGAATGGATTTCAATGAAATCTGAGCGTGGATTGTCTATCCATCCATTTTGCAATAAGGTAAAACGTGATCCTCTACAGACAGAATGCACTGATGATCGAAGCTCTGTAGCACTATGTAATCTTATACGTCACAATCAGATTTTGCCGAAACTATACCAAAATTTCGACCAGATCAAATATGTTGAAGCTGGAGAAGAAACGTATTATGGAGGTGAGTGGGACATAATTTATTAGAATAATAGTTCTGAAAATCGAGTTGAGATAATATCTCAAATTAAAAATTAACGAAACACAGTCGACTGTTTTCTTGACTATTTTTTTAGAGAAAGTTGATAATTTCCTCACGACAGTTTGACAATAATAATATTGGATTTCAAATATCAATAGCCTGATTTATCTAATAAAAGATAATATATATATATATATATATATATATATATATATATATATATATATATATATATATATATATATATATATATATATATATATATATAATAGCTGACCCAGCAAACGTTGTTCTGCTATATCAATTATTTTTATCTATCTATGCATCTATCTGCCGATGTATCTATATCTATCTTACTATCTATCTAGATAATTATCTATCTTTCTATTTACCTATCTATGTATCTAGATAGTTATCAATCTTTTTATTGATTATATATCTTATTATGTACATATCTATCATTCTAGAACCCGCTAAAAAGTTATAGGGGTGGCCCATGACTCATTTACACCCGCTATACGTATATACTTATATACGTATATACGAATATATTTATATATGTAAATATATATATATATATGTATGTGTATATATATATATATATATATATAGATATATATATATATATATATATATATATATATATATATATATATAAATATATATATATATATATATATATATATATATATATATATATATATATATATATATATATATATATATATATATATATATATATATATATATATATATATATATATATATATATATATATATATATATATATATATATATATATTATATATATATATATATATATATATATATATTATATATATATATATATATATATATATATAATAATATATATATATATATATATATATAAATAATAATAAATTAGCGTATGGCATTATTGCCGGGGAGTCTACACACATTATGTGAGATGTTCCGGCGGCGATTGCCTCTTTAATCCTGTTTTAGGTAATTAGTACCGAGGCGTACTAACCCAGGGAGACCGACGGCTTAACGTGTCCTCCGAAACACGGTAGCGATGGTATTGAAAATTTGTTGGTTTTTCGTGGGAGTCGAACCCACGTCCTCTCGGTTGTCAGCCGAGAGCGATGCCACCTGAGCCATATATATATATATATATATATATATATATATATATATATATATATTCTTCGTGTTATCGATACACGTTCGGGGCAATAAAATGAAGTACTAGGACATTTATTTGAAACTAATCAAACAAACCTCCTAGCGGAGCTGGTTATACGAGTTCACGAAACATCGAAATGCCTCCATACATCTTGTATATATATATATATATATATATATATATATATATATATATATATATATATATATGTATATATATATATATATATATATATATACTATATATATATATATATATATATATATATATATATATATATATATATATATATATATATATATATATATACATGTATCAATTTTTTTCAGGATCAGTATCGCTGGCTGATTATTGTCCCTACATACAAGAGTTCATATGGAAAGCAAAAAACGTTATTGTACGAGGTTCACATTGTCAGTTTGTTGAAAATAACCCAAAGCCAGAGAAAAACTTTGCATTGGAAAAGTATGGAAATCAATCACTCTGTTTCGAACATTCTGATCATATGTGGGAAGAATGTTCGTGCAAACAGATGAGACAGTGGCAGCATTGGGGTTCTGGCTGCTACGCCTATAGGTAATTATTTGTTAACAGTTTCCTATATCTCAAGACTACGTCTCAAAGCAGCATAATATCGACAAGTGTTAAATGCAGTAGTGTCGCAGGCGACATATGGACTTCTGAGAACTAGGTTTTACCAATAGCATTCTTAGAAAGTTAATATTCCCGTCCATTTATTCTTTTTTTCTTAAACGTTGATCTTCAAAACTGTAAATTACATAGTATCAATAGAAAGTGGAATAAAAAAAAATTTATATAAATATGTAACTGGAGTAGATTTAACTTTGGTTATATGAATTTACTATATGGGATTTACATTTGCTGATGTAACAAGATTCGAAGTACTCTGAGGTTAATGAAATCTTAATCAGGCTGGAGTTAAACTTTTAATTATTGCTTATGTCAACTAGCAACATCTTTTGTATCAAAAATTTCATAATTTTAGTAACAAGTTGAATATTCAACCACAATTAATGACACTTATTCACTGGTTCACATTGCAACTTTTTATATCAAGTGTAATGAAAAAGGAGGCAAACTGTCGATTTCAATCAGTTTGATCACAATCATAACTTGATTACACGTTATTCTATGTTAACGTACAGACTGAATGAAAGGGAAAAGGATATACTAATTAATGAAGATTATACAACTTCATAACCTACATTTTCATAATTATAATTGTCGAATGTCTCGCCGTCTCGTCTAAAAAGATACTTACAATTATTGGCAAAAACGTTTATCTCTTTGATTCAAGTTTAACTTTTCAAATATGATTAAAAAAACACCTGAATTATTGGGCTTGGAAATAATTTGTAAGTGATAACAATAATATACATTTTTCCAATCACAATTCATGTACAGCCTCGTCTCCCGCAACTGATTTTTTGCCCATAATTTTTAGCAATCTTTTCTCTAAATCCGAAAAACAGAAAAAATTTTGGTTCTCCAACAGTTTTGTTTATTATTTTGGTAATCATTACAATTAGTTTAAATTATTTTGCTAGCTCTATAGTTTAATAAATAGCTTTAAATCGTCGCCATTCAACAATTTTTATATAAATATGCGACAATCAAACATATCTTTCACCAAAGTCAACAATTTTATCAGTATTTCAGACATACTTTATTTTAATTTATAATTCAAAAACAATATAATAAAAGTTTCTTTGATAGCTGATGAAAATAGGTATTTATTTGGTACAACTTACAAAGTTCCCCATAAGTAATATATAAAATAAAATAAATATTTTCTGTAATCTGGGTAATAATACAACAGTATTACTCTTTTTTCTCCACCTTCTACTGATTTTTTACCAAAACCTAAACTGTTTAGTGTTTGAGCAACCGTTTGCCACAGAACATTTCCCTTGACTTTTCCCTCTACTCTACTGAACTTATTGGTTATTAATTGTGGCTTTTCGTCTCATACATCCAGATATAATTGTCAAAAGCGCATATTTATAATTTTTAATAATTATTTACCACTTTACTTACAAACATTTATAATTGATAAACAAAACAAACTCAAAAATGACAGAACAAGGATACTGTTGGACAGGCTAATTTGTTGCCAAAATAGAATACGACACGGCTATACACCTCGCCAGATGTCGATCGCTTTCGTCGATAGAAAGCTATTTTCGCGACAAGCCAGCCTGAAACTTGTAAGCTCGGGGCAGGGAGAGAGAGAATCTTAAGGTAAGGCCGTCTCTCTCTAATAATAATACGCGTGGTATGCGTAGACAAGGACCGAAAAACCCTGCGATCGTCTCTCTCTTTCGCTCCCACTGAGTTTCGAGACTGACGTTGCCACGATATACCCACAGAAGATAGGATATTGCGCATGAGTGGGCGGTCGTTAATAAGACGCGTGACGTCACTCAAAACCTTATTTGTATTGCTGAGATAGCAGTGTATGTTTTTCTCTATTTACGCGTTTATTTAATTAGTTACAAAAAAACTGTAGAGACAAAGTATGTTCTAAATGATCTGTCCTATCCCCTGAAGACATAAAAGTTTTGAAATTTTTGATAATTATCACTCAAAACTCTTATTTTTTACTGTGAAATTTCTCTTCGAAGTATTAAAACGCGATTTTCATTAAAACGGTGCAAGATAGAGTAAACTGGGAAAGGAACTAATTTGTAGAGCACAAAATTTACTACAACACTAGTCTAGGAGGGGAATGCGAGATTAAATAAAAACGCGAAAACATTTTATAAAAAGTGGACTTTTATTTATGGTTTTTACACAGACATATTTTTCCATTTAAATAGTTTCGAAATAGTAAATACCGGATTTCAAGATAACATTTCATTTCCTACATATCACGTATTCTACATTTTATTAATATTTAATAATTAACAACTTACTTATTCTTTTTCTTATTTTTTTGGGAATTAAACCACAATATGTTTTTGTATTTTCTATTTCAACGTTTCGGTAGCGTTGTAGTTACCTTTGTGAAGATGAATTGAATTTTTAAACAATTTTTGGTCCCTATCAGACACAACGAAAAAGTTTGGCAGACCAAACTGCCCGTAAAAGGAAGTGGAAGAAAACTTTAACTTAATTGAAATATAGGAGACTTTATCCTAATAAAACAGAGATTTGACAGTTGCCACTTGGATATGTGTAATCTAAGTTGTTAATATCTTATATACGTTCTCATTACTTATAAATAACAAAAACATATTTTCAATTCAATAACGATTTTTATGAACAGAATTTTGGTCTTGGCATGGGCTCTTTTTACGGGCAGTTTGGTCTGTCAAACTTCTTCGTTGTGTCTGATAGGGACCAAAAATTGTTTAAAAATTTAATTCATCTTCACAAAGGTAACTACAACGCTGCCGAAACGTTGAAATAAAAAATACAAAAACATATTGTGGTTTAATTCCCAAAAAAATAAGAAAAAGAATAAGTAAGTTGTTAATTATTAAATATTAATAAAATGTAGAATACGTGCTATCTAGGAAGTTTTGTGCTCTACAAATTAGTTCCTTTCCCAGTTTACTCTATCTTGCACCGTTTCAATGAAAATCGCGTTTTAATACTTCGAAGAGAAATTTCACAGTAAAAAATAAGAGTTTTGAGTGATAAGTATCACAAATTTCAAAACTTTTATGTCTTTAGGGAATAGGACAGATCATTTAGAACATACTTTGTCTCTACAGTTTTTTTGTAACTAATTAAATAAACGCGTAAATAGAGAAAAACATACAAAACTGCTATCTCAGCAATACAAATAAGGTCGTGAGCGACGTCACGACGAACGGAAAATGAAACACGGGAGTATCCGGGCCTGGACGTTGCCACTTACAGAGCCTATGGCTTGTCGCCTCTATCTGTAATATCTCTATGGCTATTTTACGCGCGCACGGAGTGCTAGTGGTATAGAAAGCAGCGATTAATAGAATTATATACGACACAGAGTCCCGCTTCTGGGTTCTGATTTCTATTGAGATTATGTATCCTGTTATTAAAATGACGCTTCTTCTATCAAGTTAATGAGTTATAAATTGAAATTATACTTTTTATGAACTCAGATCATTATTACAGTAATCCTACACCTTTTTTGATATGGTCATCAGTTTAAATTACCCACAACTCTGGAACAATGGAACTAGATGAATCAATTAATGAGTCATCATAAAAATTAATTATATCCAAAATGATACCTGTTATAGACTTGAAACATCAAAACTGTTTGAACCAAGCTCATACATAATTTGGTAACTCTATTCTCTATACAAACTTTACAGTAGATCCATTATGAATTTTTTGCATTTTTATAAACTAATATAATAAAATTATTGCAGGTGCGAGAATGGACGACTACATATTCTTGTAGGAAATTATACATATGCCTGTTACCATGCGAATCAGGTGATTTATATAAAAATCAAAAGCAACGAATGGTTACACAAGGGTGCCATAGTTTGTCCACCTTGTAGGGAAATATGCGCCGCTCAGTTTGCTGCTAGAGGGGAGTCTTGTAAAATAGGTGATGAACCACCACCTGCCAATTTTTATCCTCGGGATGAGTTGAAGTGTTCTGCTTATAGAGTAAATATTAACATACTATTGAGACTAATTTTTATTCTTATGCTCAAATGGATTACTTAACAGATCTCCTATGAATAATGGGCATAAATTAAATTTTAGATGCCATGAAAATTTAGGCCCTGTGAATATTTCATCTTCAAAGTTTTCAAACTTTGAAACTTCATCATACAATTTATTATCACTCATGATATTAGCTCAGTTAATTCACAAGAACGTAAAGATAATTTTTATCACAATAATAAAGGCGGGAAAATTGTTGAATGGTTCGAACAATCCATCGAATGGTAATGTATGGAAAAAATTTTTTATTATCTACTGAATGCAATTACTTTTTTGTTTTATCAAAGAATTTTCATAGTAGCTTGACACTATGAGTTACAAATAATTGATAAATGGAAGAAAACAGGAATAATGTTGATTTTCTAAATTATTACTAAACAGAACAATTTTTACGGATACTGCGGTGCAACTGCTTTCTTAACCCATTACCCGCCGTAATTTAAAAACGCTAAAAATAAATACGAAACATCAAGCAATCCTTCACTATGGCTAACTGGAACAGAAATAAAATGTAAAAAATTTTTTTTGAGTATAAAAAAAATATAGACCGTCCCATTTTTGGGACATTGGCGGGATATGATATGAAAAATTTATAAAACTGTCATGTTTATTTTATTTAATAAATGTAAAGAAATAAAGTGAAATGTTCAAATTTTATAAAATCTATGCTGTATGGAAATTAGCAAAACAGTTATCATGCAATGGAACGTCACATTTATTATCCCACTCCATAAGGGTGGAGAAAAAACTAAAACTTGTAACTATAGACCTATTGCTTTATTGCCTACCTTGTCGAAGATAGTAGAAAGGCTCATGAAATGCCGTCTCTTACCCTTCCTTCTCAAACATAATATTCTTACAGCACAACAGTATGGCTTCTTACCCACAAAATGCACTAATGACGCAATGTTTTCGGCTCTTAATGAAGTATATACATCACTCAATGACAAACTGTTCACAACTTCAGTTTTTTGTGACTTCACAAAGGCCTTTGATTGTGTTAACCATGCAATTTTAGTACGAAAACTTCAGTTTTATGGCATACGTGGGTCTCCTTTAGAATGGTTTAAATCTTACCTAACTAACAGGCAACAAATAGTACGAGCAAATGGTAAGAATTCAATAAATCTACCAATAGACAGTGGGGTACCTCAGGGCTCGGTTTTAGGACCAATTCTCTTTCTTCTTTTCATCAACGATATTGTGGACTTGAAAATAAGTGGTAGAATCACTTTGTTTGCTGATGACACCAGTGTAACTTGGAGTAGCTCTGATATACAAGCCTTACAGTCAATCATAAGTAATGATTTGATGGCTATTAAGACCTGGTCTGATTCAAGTGGACTTTGTTTCAACACAGATAAAACTGTAGTAATGTCTTACAGAGGAACCCTACAACCTGTTACCCTAAACAATAAAACAATTCAAACAGTGAACTCAGTGAAGTTTTTAGGTCTTTATATTGATGAGTCGCTCAAATGGTCTACTCATATAGACATTTTAACAAAAAAATTATCTTCTGCATGTTTCGCCATTAAAACGGTTTCTAGAGAGCTTTCAATTTCTGCTGCGTTGTCGACATACTTTTCTTTATTCGAATCACACCTTCGTTATGGTTTGCCATATTGGGGTTCATGCAGCCTCTTCCACTTTGAGTCTGTTTTCAGATTGCAAAAGAGAGCAGTTCGTTATATGTTTGATCTGAGCAGAAGGACACATTGCGAATTCTACTTTAAAAAATTCAAAATTCTAACTCTTCCTTCACTATTCATATTCGAATCCGTCTGTTTGGTTCGCAAACACATTCATAACTTTTCAGAAAGACCAAATCATAGATATCCCACAAGAAATTCAGATACAGATATTTATTTAGTAACGCCCACCTCCGTCTTAACAAAAAACTCCTTTACCTACAATGCCGGAAAGTTATACAATCATCTACCATTGGAGCTAAAATCCTTGAGTACGTACAAAAAGTTCCGAAGTTCGACTAAGGCTTTTCTTTTGGAGAGACCATTTTACTCAGTAGCAGAATTTTATTCCGTAACTGAATTTTACAATGTAACATAGACCCTTGAGATCCACATTTAGTAGCAACATATATTAATGTTTTTTTTTTTTGTAATATACAAAATTTTATATCTGTATAATAAGTTTAGTTGACAAATATGTTGATTCTTAACATATGTTTATACATAATTGACTGATAAATGTTTTTCTATTTTGTTCCTCTATTTAATAAATTCTTGTTTTGTTCAACGATTGAAAGTGTGTTTTGTTTGTTTAGTTATCATTGTTAAATTTTATTTTTAATTTTCTATAGGTATGTGCTTTGTCGACAAAATTTTGTAATTTTATAGGACAATAAAGCTGTTTCTCTCTCTTCTCTCTCTCTCACAACGTCTACATATTCTGGTTGTTTTCTTGCCACAAGCAGCACATCTTCTTTAGGTGGATATTGGTATTATTATGTGATCAGTTCTATAGAATCGCACTTCAGAGCTTACTCTTCCCCCAAAAATATTGGATTCTTGTGGCCCAGGTCTTTTACTAGTTGATTTTGTGGGGCATAAGTAAGCAAGAACTATTTTTCGTCTTATATCAAGCAACGTAGTATTTTCATCTGGGTGAGCTATTTGGTATAGCCTCCAAGTGTTTACTATTAGGCCAAGCTACAGAGATTTAGAGTGAGCATTTTGTGCAAAAAGTGTTAGAAGAAAACCAGCTCCGCCATTGTTTGTCAAATAGTTCCACATGATACAGTGATATGTTTTTCACTCGACTTTATTATTTATGTCTTTGTTATTAACAATTTTATGCAAAAAATCGCGTGTTTTTTAGTTTTTTGCTTCTAAAATTGAAACCATCATAGTAATCGTGATGGTGTCAATAGACTTATTGTAGAAAATGAAAAGACGAAAAAAATGAGAGGTCGGACGACTCGATCAGACCCTCAGTCTAAGGGAAAATTGGAAAAAAACCGGCCAAAATGCAATAGCGTAGATCCTCCGGCCAGTATTAGCTATTGATATGAACTTAATTTGTGCGAAGATCAGGAACTGTCTGATGCATAGTTTTTGATCTGTGGCCATTTGATTATGTTACTATGCAATTTTCCAGCAGACCTGAATGCGACAGGTATGGTCCGATTTCAATTTCCTAAAAAATTTTGAAAGTAGAATTCTCATAGTTCAAAACGTTCATCTTGGTTTTTCATAAAAACGCTGATAAATATGTTAAAAATAAAGCTGAACATGACAAAAAACGGCCGAGCGCGTGAGAGTAGTTGAAGAGTGGGGGTTTACAATTATTATCTGACAACGTTTAAAAATTACTGTCACGTTCAAAATGCCGACGCTTTCGAATGTCATACTTCTCCTTGCCTGCTGCTCTACCCCCACTCTTCAACTACTCTCTCGCGCTCGGCCGTTTTTTGTCATGTTCAGCTTTATTTTTAACATATTTCTCAGCGTTTTTATGAAAAACCAAGATGAACGTTTTGAACTATGAGAATTCTACTTTCAAAATCTTTTTAGTAAATTGAAATCGGACCATACCTGTCGCATTCAGGTCTGCTGGAAAATTGCATAGTAACATAATCAAATGGCCACAGATCGAAAACTATGCATCGGACAGTTCCTGCTCTTCGCACAAATAAAGTTTTTATTGATAAATAATACTAACCGGAGGATCTACGCTACAACTCAAAAAATAACCGAGTTATGAACTTTTGAAAATACTGCATTTTGGACGGTTTTTTCCAATTTTCCCTTGGACTAAGGGTCTGATCGAGTCGTCCGACCTCTCATTTTTTTCGATTTTTTGCATAAAATTGTTAATAACAAAGACATAAATAATAAAGTCGAGTGAAAAACATATCACTATATCATGTGGAACTATTTTACACACAATGGCGGAGCTGGTTTTCTTCTAACACTTTTTACATGAAAAAATCTCTGTAGCTTGGCCTATATAGATATATCTAAAAACTGGGTAAATAATGGCCACCACCATTTTTTTGAGCGAATTCTTGTTCTACTTTCAGTTTTATCTTAAGATGCAGAATTTGTCTAATTTGGAGACATACTTTTCCATTGTATGATATCATCTTCCTTTTTTTGTTTTTGACTTTTTTTATTCTCCGCTGAGGAGGCGCTAGGCAAGGATTCTTGAAATTTACGTTTCTTGTAAGTGTTATCTGTAGTTGACGACGTCGATGGTCCTACATCATTATCGTTTTTAGCAAAGGGTGTAAATAATTCCAGAGTTCCCGCAACGTCTCGTTCATCTCCGAAGTCAGTTTCGCCCAAGTCGCTTTCGTCTTAATCTTCCAAATCAGTTAATTCGTCAGAGTTTGGTGGAATTATCGCAACATTGACGTCATCACTATCAGTTTTCTCTAAATCACGAAAAAATTGGTCGTCTTCAAACATGGCAGCAATCTCAGCGACCGTATAGAACTTCTTTACACTCATTTCTAAAAAGTACAACTTGGGTTAAACATGCTATCACATTACGCCAATGTCCCAAAAAAAGGAAATGAAGTTTGTAGGTACACAAGACTCACCTAAAATATATTCCACGTATTGGCACTTATCGTACACACAAAAAAGAATCTATGAAAGTACTTGGTATAGATATTTTTCACATGGGACGATTTTTGTAAATTTTATGTAGCTATCAGAAGCAGCTTGCACATTAACGTGTGAGGTTATGTACTGAAATTGACAGTTAACAAAAATCAAGGCCCAAAGGCGACATCTACTGATGTATTCTAAAACTAATTAGTTCAAAATTAACTCATATCTCGGTTTTTCTCATACAGTAGTTCAAATTATTTTTAAAAAAAAAGTTCAATCTGTGTCCCAAAAATGGAACGTTGGCGGGTAATGGGTTAATATATCAGAACTAGACTGTGGACATATATTAACCAAGTCCATTGGAACAACCTACTTGTAACTTAGTTTTTTAATTAATTCGTATTTCATATACAATTTTTAACGGCGTTTTGTTTTCTTTACACATAATCTTACATTTTATACGACTCATACATCCAGCGCAGCTTTTTGAACTGGCTTCCAATGTTACAAAAGGTGGCATAATTAGTATTCAGAACTCGACATTCCAATCCATGTTTCCTATCAGTACTAACAGAATAGTTTACAATTTTTAAAAGTACCAAATATGAAGAGACATATTTGTTTTCCAAAAAGTGAAAATCTATTCTTTTGAGCAACTTTAATAAGAAACTGTTGTTTAGAACATCCAGAAAGATTTATAGACTACAGGCCCATGTCAAAAAATGGATGGGTCATATGAACTACCAGGTGACGTATATAGGACGATATAAGAGCATCAAATAATAAGATTCAGCACTATGCCGTCACTTGTAAGCTGTCCAACTGAGTGCTGGTGAGAATTCAAAAGTGCAGGTAGAGTGAGTACATTTTGGTCATATATTTTTGTAGGGCATTTTTACCATCGATAGATCCATGAAAAATAATAAGAAAGCGCGCAGTGCCGTAAAAAAATGTTGCGCCACAAAGTCGGTAAATTGTTTTGATTTTCTGACAATTTCCAGGGTAAATTTGGTCATTTCATTCTGTACGGCATCAGTTTCATACTGTTTCAATACAGCTTCTAATCCATTATTCCGCAACGCCGTACAAAAATCATTTGAAAAAGTACGGCTTCGGTTCAGAAACATTATCTAGCACTCAAAAGTACTATTAAAAATAATGCCGTCAAAAAATTATTGTTCATTTGAATGTATATTAATAATTATCTTAATTTCATGGTATACTTGATTTATAAAGCTGTAAAATCATTTGACTCTCTAGGGCAACTTTTTTTTCAACATGATATTGTAAAATATAATTGTTATATAGTATTGCCGTTTGAAAGAAACTGTTCTAAAAAAAATTATAGAGAAATACAAAAACTGAAATTTTTTAAATTATTGTAAAAGTTTAAATATTCATAGATTAATAAAATATAGCAATTTTCTACATTTTCCCCTTGTTTTAAATAGTATTAAGATAAATAAACTAGGAAAAAATTACGCCGTACATTTTAATGCTGACCATATCTTTTAGGCTGATGAAAATGACGAGATATATGTAAATTATATTTATTTAATATTTTTATTAATTTTTTATCAATATGAACTTTCCGATTTGTGCGGCATTAACTTTTTATAAATTATTGCATTAAGTACAAATAAACTAACTAAATGCCGTATAAAAAAATATCGTCATGAATTTCACCTTTCATTTCGTTATATGGATTTTTCTTACATTTCGTTCTATGGATTTTTCCTTGAGTTCTTTTTCCCCTACAAACCTTTGGACCAACGAAAATGTACGGCATGTAAAAAACTATTATCTATGCATAAAATACTTTCAAAATAAATTAATTTTATGTTGTTTCAAATCACCCCCCAGACCACGGAACTCTCGATTTTTTCCCTTGTCGCATGATTTTTGTACGGCGTTGCGGAATAATGGATTGGAAACTGTATTGAAACAGTATGAAACTGATGCCGTACCGAATGAAATGACCAAATTTACCCTGGAAATTTTCGGAAAATCAAAACAATTTACCGACTTTGTGGCGCACCATTTTTTTACGGCACTGCGCGCTTTCTTATTATTTTTCATGGATCTATCGATGGTAAAAATGCCGTACAAAAATATATAACCAAAATGTACTCACTCTACCTGCACTTTTGAATTCTCACCAGCACTCAGTTGAACAGCTTACAAGTGACCGCATAGTGCTGAATCTTATTATTTTATGCTCTTATATCGTCCTATATACGTCACCTGGTGGTTCATATGACCCATCCATTTTTTGACATGGGCCTGTAGTCTATTATTACTGAGTACTTTTATTAAGAAGCATTTAGTGTATTTTGCATCTACACCTTTTTGATAATCAAAGTTCTTCTTTTTTGTGATCATATTTACAATCACTTGATTTTATAAAATTTTATATATTTCAATAACAGGGTGGTATATAGCAATTAGAATGATGTAGAATGCTCCTAGGATACGTATAATCATGTTTCGTTTAAGATGAACAAATATTGACAATAAAGCAATAATCACAGAAGAAAAGAGATACCTCTCGATAAAGCTATCTATTTCACATGATGTTATAGGAATGATTTCGCCTCTTAAAAACAACTCAGCAATTAGAAAATATTTATAACTTCCCCTATGTGGTTCACTATTTATATATTAGCAGATATTTTGTTCTGTGGAAAATTACGTCGTTGATTTCTGAAGTTGAAAGTGATTTTTTTTTTGTTGTAGATTTTGAATATTTTTTCTGTTTTTTTTTTGGTGCTAAATGTAAAACCGAGCAACTTCATCTTTCAGATTATATTTACAAAAGATACCTCCATTTGCTAAAAAATAAAATGTAAACCCTTTTCTAAGTATTTTGGGTAGTACTCTCTCAGAAGTTAATTTATGTTCAGAAATATTTGATATCAAATTTGTTCAAGCTAAGATTATTAGTATCATTGATTGTCTGACCCATCCAAAAGTCCAATTAAATGAAACAAATTAAGTGCAATAAAGTGGCAACGTTTGAATAAATAATCAAAGCAATAATATACAAAAAAATTTAATATGAATAAATTCTCCTTCGCTTATGTTATACAACCACTACAAACCTTGATTTCAGAGTCAAATACTAGCTCATAGTAGAAAACGTTGACACATGAGGGAATCGGAAAATTTTTCCAATAAATCATAACTGTAATCTTAGATGGAACTTTCTATATAACCGGTATTGAAGTAAAATATACTATATATATATATATATATATATATATATATATATATATATATATATATATATATATATGTGATAATTTTTGAGTTTTTCTTGGGAATGTGGCTTAGATAAAATGGATGTTTTCTATATAATCATTTATTTCTTCATTCCTTATTCCAACGTTTCGGCTTCACAAAGCCTTTTTCAAGGACTAGCTTAAAAATATCCTCGGAAACACCGACACTCACTTCATTAAACGTATACACAAATTTTTTTTTACGTTTTGTGTATACGTTTAATGAAGTGAGTGTCGGTGTTTCCGAGGATATTTTTAAGCTAGTTCTTGAAAAAGGCTTTGTGAAGCCGAAACGTTGGAATAAGGAATGAAGAAATAAATGATTATATAGAAAACATCCATTTTATCTAAGCCACATTCCCAAGAAAAACTCAAAAATTATCACACATATATTTCTGGCTTAAGAATAAATATTTTAATATATATATATATATATATATATATATATATATATATATATATATATATATATATATATATATATATATATATATATATATACAGGGTGTTCTACAAGCTCTATGACAAACTTTGACAGATGGTAGGTCACTTGATTTTAAACATTTTTTTTCAATAAACATGGGTCCGATTCGTTTTTGTTTAGAAGTTACAAGCATTTGAAGAATCGTAATTTTTTCAGTCAACCAGGAAGTGACAGAAAGTCACTTAGCATGTTAAACAATGCACACTTATAAAATATACACCTGCTTCAATAAAAAACGTAGGCATTTATTCTCCACTGAGGAATATGCAGATATTGTGTTTCTATATGGGTATGCAGCCAAATAAGAAATGATCCAAATCTCATTCTTCGAATGACCAAATCTTCAGTTCGTCGATTTGAGGATTGCATTCAAGCTGAGGGTGGACATTTTTTATAGTCTTTAGTTTTGTGATCATCATTTAATTTGAATTTTTATTATTAATTGTTAATAAAGTTTAAATGCTTGTAACTTCTGAACAAAAACGAATCGGACACATTTTTATTAAAAAAAATATGTTCAAAATCAAGCAACCTACCTTCCGTCAAAGTTTGTCATAGAGCTTGTAGAACACCCTGTATATATATATATATATATATATATATATATATATATATACATATATATATATATATATATATATATATATATATATATATATATATATATATATATATATATATATATATATATTAATGCTTACAAAATTGCGTTACCTAAAAAATAACAAAAGCTTTTTTTCGGAACATTGACTACTTCCGAACAGAACAGCTATCATACAAGATCTAATGACATATATCCGATTCATAGACAGACGGAAAAAGGGATCATATTATAGCTGCATCAGTTTCTACAACAACATACCAAGTCGGTTACGAAATCTGAGAACTAGCAATTGCTTTAAAAAGGAAGTGAAAAAGTATCTAATTGGGTTAGAACCCTATAATGAAAAGGAATTCCTGAACATTAGTTAATTTTCTTAGTTTGAGTTTTTTTACCAGATTTTCATCAACAATGAGCATTATCCTGTAAACGTTTCACAATATATCTTATTTGTTCTGTATAATTTATAGGTCATTTATAATTTATTGTTCCGATGTCAATGAATGTTAATTTGCACTTATGAAGTTTACTAGAAGGAAGTATATCGCAGCTTTCAATTTATTTAAGTAGCTATGGACTGATTTATTTCAAACTGGAACATAAATATGCAGAGTACCTCTATATTTAACTTCAATTGGTAATACAAACATTTTATCAATTCGAGCGATTAATAAATAGTCTTGTTTTATTATTAGTGCAGTCATTGAAGCGTTAAATAGGTCTTTACCTCCGAAATTTTTTACTATAAACCGATTTACATGAAATTTTGGAATTAGGCTTATCTTATCCCTAACTTCAAAAGTGATACTGACCCGAACTCCGTTTTCACCCTGGGGGTGGTTGCCACCCCTTTTCGGTGGTGGATTTTTTTTTCAAAATAACATCGGATATCGATAGAAAACCTTATTTTAAGCAAAAAATGTTCAATAAAGTTTTTTCCGAAACCCAATACTTTTCAAGTTATTGGCAATTGAAAAATCGGAATTTTCAGTTGACTAATGTTTAGTTTACTAAGTAGAAAAAAATACGATTAGTTTTTGGGCCATAACTCCTTTAATTTTGAAGCTATCAGAGCTTATAAAAAACCATTTTAAAGGTAATTAAAAGAGCTACAACATTTTTCATTACGATATGTAGTGAAAAACCTTTTATTTTGAAACGGTGAAGGGTCAAAGGGCTCGAGAGATACTGTGATTGCGCTACCGCGCGCTCTTTAAACAATCATATCTCCGTCAATTTTCGTGTGACAGGGAAAAAAAAATTTTTGTCGAAAAACTCACCTACATTTTTTATTATCACACTTTTTCAGGTATCTTCCATTCTTTTTGAGATATTATGAAAAGAAGGTGGTTTTTTTAAAAATTCGAAAAAATTTTTTTCTCTCAAAATCGTGATTTTTTCGAAAACTATGTGTTCCCAAGCTGCCAAACTGCTTGAATCCATCAAACTCTTTTTACTAAAGTTATTTCTAGACGGAATACGATTAATTTCAATTTTGGTGGAAATGGCACTTATGAAACCCATTGATTAAAAAAAAACCATTAGATGTTCCTCTTTTTTCCTCTACAGCCCACTCATTTTACGTGCAAAAGACTTTTAACAGTACTCATCTTGAAGCTCATTTCAAGCACTATAAAATCCTTTTTCATTAGCATGCATAAAATTTATTCGCCCTCCGCTAGATGGCATTGAATACATCGATTAAATTTCAGACAAAATAAAAAACGGCTTTGATCTTCAATATCTCACTTAATATTGCACTTAGTACACTCTATAAAAACCAATTTGTTCATTTGTTTACCTGCTACAATTTTGTTCATCATAATATTATCGTTAAAATGCATATTTTTGGAGATATTTGCAAAAAACCGTTGAAAATCTTGGGAAAATTCCAAATTTTCAATTGCCAATAACTTGAAAAGTATTGGGTTTCTGAAAAAATTTTATACATAATTTTTTGCTTGAAATTAGGTATTCTATCGATATCCGAGGTTATTTTGAAATAATAATTTCACCACCGAAAAGTGGTGGCAACCGCCTCCAGGGTGAAAACGGAGTTCGGGACAATATCACTTTTGAAGTAAAGGGTAAGATAAGCCTAATTCCAAAATTTCATGTAAATCGGTTCATATTAAAAAATGTCTGAGCTAAAAAGCTTCAATGACTGCACTATATGCGTCTGTGTAGAAACAATCTTGATTTGAAACCTATATTTAAACCTTAAAACCTTGCTTTCATCACTCCAATTTTACAAAACATATTTCGATAATATTATTTGCTCATAGAAAATATTACGATTTTCTTTAACAAGAAAAAGTTATTATTTCATTTTGTGCCTTTGAGATCTGTGACTCAGTATCTTCAAGGTGCAGAATGAAATTATAATATTGCTTGCTACTTTATTGATATAAAAATATTACTTCATACTTCAATTTTTTTTTGAAAACGTAATTATTTACTGGGTAATGTACATATTTTCTAAAGCCCATGTAGATGGCGGAACACAAACAAAATACTGGCTATCCAATTTAAAAAAATTGGTTGTGAGGCAACCTTGCTTACTATCATAACATTGCAACGAATTACATATAATGGTATCTTTAATATCAATATGGTGGTCTGCCAGTTTTGAATTCCGGGTGAGATATGGATGTTGTAAATGTCCATGAGATTCAGTAGTTATGATATTGGTATGTGTGGATGGTGACCGATGCGCTGCGACCTTATTAGATCTATTGTGCCCCATCTTCTTCTGCTTCTCGATGTGTTCTCGTTTTACAGCAGCCCCTCAAGCCTCAATACCTTCAGGAATTTGAGGATTTTAAGGGGGTCTATTTTTTGTATTTCTTCTACAGTCAGCTGGTATGATCCCAGTGTGTTCAGTCTTTCATGCTGCACAGCATAACACTCCATCAGCATATGGTGGGGTGTTTCTAGGAAACTGCAGGTGCTGTTCCCCTCTAAACCTAGCTTCCTTAGGTGTTCTCTGAGTCTGCAATGCACCGTAAGAAATCCTGTGATTGTCTTTAGACTAGTTTTGCTGAGGTTAATCAGTGTCTTCGATCTTGCTCGGTTGAACTTGCCTAGGAGATCTTTGGCCTGTCTCAGCCCTGGAAGTCTGTGCCAGTATGTTGCTCTCATTGCTTCTTCAGCTTTATTGAGTTCTTCTTGGAAGTAAGATTTTCCAGGTCCGCAGAAAGGCTCTGGCCCAATTAGTGGCGTTGACGCACCTTTTCGTGCCAGGGTGTCTGCTTGTTCATTACCCTTCACTCCGATGTGCCCCGGCACCCAGGGGAGGATCACTTTGTTGTTCCTGCCCAGATCGTTAAGTTTATCTAGGCATTCACAAACCATCTTTGAGTTGATGTTATAAGAGCTCAACGCTTTGATGGCTGCTTGGCTATCGGAGAGGATCGCAATTTCCTTCCCAGTAGTTATGATATAAAATTGTATTTTTGGGTAATCTACATAGTTTATAAAGCCCATGTAGATGGTGAAACACAAACTATCCAATTTTTAAAAAATTGTTTGTGAGGCAACGTTGCTTACTAACATAACATTGCAACGAATTACATATAATGGTATCTTTAATATAAATATGGCCCATAGATGTGTTTATAATTGATATTTCCTTATCAAGTTAGTAGGATATTAATGAGATATGCTTGCTCATTTGTGCTCAGCATTTGAAAATTTTATGACTGAAATCAAACTCAAATAATAAGGCAATCTTTCCAAGAGAATAATTCCAAGAACATTGGTTTTTATATGAATTATACATTAAAATTTGAGCTCCTTTATAACCTTCATAATTTAATCTGTTTTTTCAATTCATATGAGTTTTTCACAAAATGAATTTTTAATATAGTATCAATTTCTTGTGCCAAAATTTCCTCAGTATTCTGAGGAAGGTGCAATTTACTTCGATCAAAAGACTGATTGTATTGAGTAGTAAACATAATTATAATTCAAATATGCCAAAATATTGAAGATGAGTGTTGAATTTTCATGAAAAAAACATTTTAAGCGTATCCCGTTATAGTCTAGTCAACAAGTTATTTTTTGTTTAAATTTTTTTGAGCAGTTTCGTAAAATATGAACAAGGTGACATTCGATTTGGAATAGCATGTAGATGATTTCTGAAAAAAATAAAGTTCCGTTCGCGAAAATAAAGTTATAAACAATTTTCTGATGAAAAAAGGAGGGTTTGGTTTTTTGAAAATACATCAAAAACTAATTGAAATTTTTGATTCAAAAAAACGGCCTGGCAAGTCTGGCTTGCGCAAGTCCCATCCATTTGGGTCACTTTAACAATAAAGATTATTTAAACTTATTAAATATGAAAAAATTAGGTGATTGAATAATAATCCGCCGACAAAAAAATTTCATCGCGAATCTCGATTAGTAATGCAATAGTTAATTAAAAGTTTTTTTTGAACATGAATTTTGTTAGTGTAGTAATTGTTAAACTATAAATCTGAGATTTATTTACCAACAATTTACGTACTTCCAAAATTAAAAACTTTCATTAATCATCTTTAAAAAATTTTCAATTCTCTTATGAGCAACGCATTTGTTTATAACAATTTTTTGAACAATAGGATATAAAAATTTTTAAAAACCGTAAATTGTT
>JARQZK010003689.1:0-15000 GCA_030704885.1 Cynegetis impunctata | reverse complement strand
ATATATATATATATACCTATATATTGAATGTTTAAACTCTTATTTGATGTACCTAGACAGTTTTTCTGTTTCGATTAGATAAGATATAGATATAGAAGGCTATAACGAATTTTCGAAGTAAATTAGGAAGTCAAAAGTGATGTTCTACACGTTTATCTATATATTTTTGTGCTATGTACTAAGATGTCTACCTATCACGAAAATTCTCGAAGTAGCTATCTACTTATTAACTTGTTTCAATGAAATATGACACAGTATATTTTGATTTTATGAGGTTCTCATAAACCGGCAAATTTTCTGAAAACATGAAGCATTCCAACCTCGGAATATACTATTGTAATTTTATTTCTTTACAATTAGTTATTGTGTGTTCAATTTTGCACTGAAGAAGTTTCGTAATAGTTAAAAAATATCTTATTAGTAGATTATATGTGTGAAATTTTGAATCATATTAATCATTTGTATGTATAATCTTCTTCAACCCATTCTGCCTTTGTAGGAACACATATGTGTGCCTGCAATACTCTAACGTCCATTACACACGAGAGGACCACTATTTGTATGCCCTAAATTTTTGCAGACTTTCCCAAGCTTATGCCCAATGAGTAATGTTTTCTTGTTATTTAATGACTACTATTTCTATGTATATAACTATTACTATTTAATGCAGAGGAAACTTGCTTCTCAGATCATGAAATACTGAATGATATCAATTTTATCAAGTTTAAACTTTGCGTTCATCGGAATGCAGTTTTAGTCGGAACAATAAAAAATTTTTTTGCATTCGAAATGTCAATGCAGTCAATATTTTATTATAGTTTTAAATATTTCCGTTGACATTTGATACTACATATTTTACCTACTACAACTAAGGTTTACCTAATTACTTGGCGAAACACTATACGAGGTGTGGCTAGAAAAAAACCGAACTGATGCTATAAAAAAATTTTATTTTCCATTATTTACAATTTGATGTCATCTCCTTCAATGTACTCTCCTCCTCGGTCTACACACCGCTCCATACGAATTTTCCACTGTTCATAACAATGCTGCAGATCATTTTCGGTAAGTCCATACATTACTTCCGTCGCTTTTTCTTTTACTGCTTCAACACTCTCAAATCTAGTTCCTTTCAAAGCTGACTTGACTTTAGGGAAAAGAAAAAAATCACAGGGGGCCAAATCAGGTGAGTAGGGTGGATGGTCTAAGATGGGAATGTTGTGATTGGCTAAAAACGTCTTCACTAACAACGCATTGTGAGCTGGGGCATTGTCTTGGTGCAGGATCCATGTCTTTTTTTTCCACAAATCGTTCCGTTTTCTCCGTACTCGCTCACGTAGGGTAGTCAGGACGCTAATGTAGTAATGCTGATTCACTGTTTGTCCCTCTGGTACCCAATCAATGTTTGCATCAGTTTTTGCTGACAATGGTCTGCCAGTGCGAGCGTCATCACTTGTGTCTTCGCGGCCATCTTTGAATCGTTTAAACCACTCAAACACTTGTGTTCGCGATAAACAATCATCGCCGTACACTTGTTGCAACATTACAAACGTTTCACTTGCAGATTTTCCAAGTTTGAAAAGAAATTTGATGTTAACACGCTGTTCTTTCTGTACACTCAACATTTTTCCGACGCACAGACAAAACGTCAACTACTTAGAACAGACGCCACGGGCAGACTGAGTGCAGGAGGCAGATAAAACTCGAGCAGTAGGCGGAGCAAGAGTCACGTGACAGGCCAGGCGACTTTCAGCCTTATTGCATTCGTTTTATTGTTTCACCTGTGCTAGTTCGGTTTTTTTCTAGCCACACCTCGTATATAGAAATATCCAGCATGTTCTAGGCTACCTCATAGAAAACCTGAATCCTAGATATGATTTTGCTCCTCTATGGAGCAATTTCACCAGAATGATACATAATTATGTCACTCAGTATCGAGGATTCATACAAAGATACGAAACAAGAACGAATGCGCGTAACTGTGGAGCGCATTGTGGAGGGGATAGCGTTTTTGCGTGATGTAATTTAGAATTATCATTATGTATATATATATATATCTATATATATATATATATATATATATATATATATATATATATATATATATATATATATATATATATATATATATATATATATATATATATATATATATATATATATATATATTATTTTCCGCAATGAAAGTGTGAAGTGAACAATGGGAATTATGATTTCATGTTGAAATTAATATTACATTTATTCAAATTGTAATTAATTTTGTAACGACAGTAGCGTTCGTTATATTCCATTGAAAATTATCAGGTAATAAACTTTCTTTATGGGAACAAAATTGAAAGCAACAGCTTCATAAACTTATTCGAGGAATATCTCATTTTAGGAATGATAATTCGATAATTATTATGAGCAAGTTTCCCTGTAGTGTTATAAAATGTAAGGAATTGCACATTCCAATAATTTCAGAGGCTGTGTTGAAATTGCTGTTTTACTTATATTACTATTTATTCGAATGCTGCCCAAGAAAATGAAGTAGATCTATTCTTTTTTGTGTGTGGTTATGTAATTTTCCTTAGTTTGAATATGTTGTACATTTCTTAAGCGTTCAAATTTTTAATAGTTAGAAACCGCCATGAAACCTCAAAAACGAGGGTGCCAGCAGCTATAACTAAAATGCCATATTACAAGTACAAGATAGAACCATATCAGAACTACCTCTCGAAATAAATTTTAATGATATAGTATTCTCAAAAGTGCTTACATTTTTCAGATCTTGTGAATTTGAAAATTACTATTTAATATCATAGAGTTATGAAAAAAGTTTCTCATTGTTTATTGAATTGTTTCTTGTAATCTCTATTGGTATGAGTTAATTTTCTAAAGTAAACTTTCCGATAGGCAGTTGAATAGCATCCTACTTTTTCTACTGGGGCAGTATTGAGGAAAAAATCACATGAGACTAATGCCCGATTTAACCAACTAATTCCTAAAGTTAGGCAATACTTAAATTGGATTTAGGAATTCCTAAGTGCAATTGTGTAATGGAAATGGAAAAGGCTGAAAGTGCCACACAGTAAAATTTTCAGTATTCAATAAAAACTTCATAAAACTTATATTGTATCCTTTAAAAATCTATAATTTTCATTAGAAATACAAAATATATATTTATTTGTTTTTCAAGAGTTGTTTTTTTTGTTGTACATATATAACTTGATTTTACACGTGAAAAGCTGAAAGTACCATCATATCTTTTTCTGGGAAACGATGTAAGTGCCATACCTAGTTAGTTAAAAGGCTGAAAGTCCAGCGCTCATTGCACGTAAAGGATGAATGTTCATAGTGGTTCATGGTGGCACTTTCAGCCTTTTCCACTGACAGTCAGCGCGCACTTTCACGGTGCTGCTACTTGCGACTGCTCTAGGAACTAGTAGGAATTTTTCTGGCACTTTCAACCTTCTCTAGGTTATTGGCGATGTCGCTTGCAACACATTCCATACAAAAAATCGATTTTTGATTTTTTGGCACTTTCAGCCTTTTCCATTTCCCCTACACAATTTGCGTTTCACCACGCGTTAAGTAATGCCTAAAGATGATAGGAAATACCTAACGTTAGGTCTGCCTAGAGTATTTAGGAAATGCTTAACCTCAAATTGAATAATAAAATTATTATATTTCTATCATTTTTTCTCTTCTTACTATCCTTTGTCAAATTTACAGTCTAGTATTAAACAGTGGTACCAATTATATGTACAAAATTTTCCAAATCAAGTTTTTAAGAACTATGAATTTCTTGGGTTGATGAAATCCGATTTAGGTAAGTATCGGATTTAGGTATTTCCTATCGTAGGAATTACTTAGTTAGGAACTTCCTTACATCTCGTTGGTGAAATCGGGCATAAGTATTCCATGTTTTATATGCTTATAATATTTACATATTATTCATTTCGAATCAAACTTTTCAATGAAGTTTAAGTAATACTCAATTTGAAATTATTTAATTATATTCTATTTGTAATTGCTTGCAGAATATATGATGTTAGATATATTTGTAATAAATACATGTACATTCAGTAAGTTTTTTTTTTCACCAAATAATGTGGGAATGAGTTATCTGTTGGGTGATTCATATTAAGTTCAAATTATTAAATAAAGAGAAATATAGCAGATGTTATTGAAATCGCCATGATCTATATGAGTTCAATATACTCATGAGTGACTAAATAACAGTCTATTTATTCGTGCTCTAATTCATTTAAATGTTAGTATTTGTTTTTAACTCCTGCAACCAAGATCCATATTTTCACTTCAATCCATTCAAAGGAATGGATTTTTTCTATGAAGATTCCTGATTCGACGGGACGGTCAAACAGTTTAGTTTTACGTGCTGTCCTAACAAAATTTTCACTGACATCCTTTTGTAACTATTCTACGAAGGAGATTATATAGGTATATCGCTATATCAATTTCTAGTACTTTTAATACTCATTTGAAATTCAATTATAATAATTCTACAAGAAAAGTTTCAAATAGTGCTTTTTTCGTTAGGTACTTTACGTCTAGATGCTAAAGACTAGTTCGTATGTGGTGCCCCACCCAGTATATATATATATATATATATATATATATATATATATATATATATATATATATATATATATATATATTATATATCTATATATATATATATATATATATATATATATATATATATATATATATATATAGATATATATATATATATATATATATATATATATATATATATATATATATATATATATATACTGTGGAACGGCCAAATGAAATAAATTCTAAAGTGAATGAGTATTCGAAAAAACGCTTGGACAACTCGATTGGTATTTTTGGTTGCACATTCTTTCAATAAAAAACAACATGCAATATGCAACAACGTATTATTCAATTTTTGGAATATTCGTTACATTCTAGAAATTTTTCATGGACAATGTCATATACCTAACTTTAATTGTTTCGGAAGTATTTTTATTGTTACTTTTTGCAATAAAGATGAAAAGAAAATTAATCAAACAAACCTCGTAGCGGAGTTACCGCAGACGGTACATGTTCGAAATGTTAAGATGTTTATCACAATCGACGGAAATTTATAGACAGTCTGTTTCGCCCTTTTTGGGGCTCATCAGTATCCATCGAAAGTGGTTACAAACAACATTACGAACGTTCTTATAGTTTCCTTCTAGGAACAAATGACATATAAATATGACACAGCGTCACCATTCAGAAACAAATGAACCACATCTTTCATCTGTGTCATCTTTCTCTGAAAGATGTGGTTCATTTGTTTCCGACTGGTGGCGCTGTGTCATATTTATATGCCATTGTGTTTCTAGAAGGAAAATATAGGAACGTTTGAAATGTTGGTTGGTTATCAATTTCGATGGATGGATGATACTGATGAACCCCAAAAAAGGCGAAACAGTCTGTCTATCAATTTCCATCGATTGTGATGAACATTTTAACATTCCTAATTTGGATTTCAACGTCTAAGGTAGATGGAGATATTGCGATGCTTCGTGAACTCGTATAACCAGCTCCTCAAGGAGGTTTGTTTGATTATATATACAGGGTGTTTCTGAATTGATGCGAAAGATTTCAATGGGCGATTCTTCAGCAAAAATTAAAGAGAGTCTTTCTTATAACTTTTTGTTCAACACCCTTTTCCCTCCAAGTTATAGCCCTTTGAAATTAGGTAAAAAAAATTGTTTTTATTCAATACATCCACTTTGGAAACATTTAGAAGAATGAAATTTGGCAGATAACTGATGCTAATAAAACGGCAGTTTTTGAGTGTTTTTGATACCCTAAAATGTAATCACAAGGGGCTGAAAAAAACAACCCCTATAATATTTTGCATCAGAACTTTTTAATGCGCTTATATTTTCCTATTTAAAAAATATATTTGAAAAGACAGACTCAAACTGCAACTTTTTTATGTCTTCTCTTTTCATCATAAAGTTGTTAGTTTGATCACAAAAAAATAAAATACTGCTTAGACATTTTCCCATAAATTCACAGAGGTTATCATTTATTGAAAAAGAACAAGTAAGCTGCTGTCAAATGAAGTCATATGACAAATAGTTTTATTCCACGATTTTTTCTGTGTTATTCTTGAATCTCTGAAGAATTAACACTAATTAAGTAAATAAAATGGCAAATTACACAAATGCCGAAATGACACATGCATTTTCTATTTGCTTTACATCTTTGCTGAAATATTCATTAACGAAATACTTTATGCATAAGATTATCAGGTAAATGTGAAACTCATCCATAATGTTGTAGTCATGCGAATTATCTATAAGTTCATGTATATATATATATATATATATATATTTATATATATATATATATATATATATATATATATATATATATATATATATATATATATATATATATATATATATATATATATATATATATATATATATATATATATATATATACATGGCCGGATTTAGGCATGGGCCACATGGGTCCGGGCCCAGGGCGGCAAATTTTGAAGGCCAGTTAAATTTTGCTGAAAAATCAAGAGCGTTTTATGCAGAAGTTTTGTTTTCACTCAGATTTATACACTAATTACTCAACAGATATTGAAGCTTCTTTTTTTCTTGTTGAATGTCATCAATTGAAAGGTCTGTGTAAAGAAAAGGCATCCAGTACAGAGGAAATGTCGCTGTCACAATTGAACAGATATATTTTGCCCAAAGATCTCCAGAAAGTATAATAATAAAGTTTCACTATGAATTGAATGTTTTAGCTCTCAATAAACAGTTTTATCATTGAATCGTTTTCGAATTCTTAATTTTCTGATGTTACAATCCACTTTGAAAAAAACCAAATTGCTTTTTTTTAGTTTATTATGTGGTTTCAAAATGAGTGAAAAAAATATTAATTTCTGAATGGTTGGTAAACAATAATGAGACAAAAAACAATATGAAGGACTACTGGGTTTTTTTTTAAATCTCGTCGGCAACAAGTGACGAAACATATAACTTTTCCTTTAATCCATATTTTTCCTTTAATCATAATAACAATAATTGTACTATGTTTAGTTTAACACTCAAAACGATATCTTGAGGTGTGAAAGGAAATCATAGATTCTCTGCAAATATTCCACATAACAAAGTACTAATTAGCATTATTCCTAAATCATAGTTAATGAGGTTATATATAGTTATGATATTATTAAGATTTTATTCGAATTCATTTTTAAGAAATTGATGTTCAAATAGTATTACTTTAGGTGTGGCAAATTGTCGCGTTTTGGAAGCGGGGGCGGAGAAATACTTTGGCCCCATGGGCGGCAAATTCGTACATCCGGCTCTGTATATATATATATATATATATATATATATATATATATATATATATATATATATATATATATATATATAATATATATATATATATTCAACAATGCCCATAAAAGGCTTATTCTCAAGTAATGTGATGAAAACAAAAAACTTACCTGCGTTTGATGCCTAAGAGATAAACTACGATCCATGGCGATTTTTAACCTTTGATTTCCAGTAGGTGATCTTCTTGGTTCTTTCTGACTATATGAGTTCTTCTTAGATTCATTGACCTCTTTTCTGGTACTATTCACATTGGACGATATTTCTTTTGTGGATGCCAAATTCCTTGACCTGAGATAAAACTCATATTAAATACTACTATATGTTTGTAAAATTTTTCATGATATATTTGTGATCCTTTTAGATATATTCTTTGTAGTCAGTAACGCAGATTAGGCTGAAGTGTAGGAAGCCCCCAAGTATCACCAAACTCCAACCCCAATTTCGATATCATATTACTCAACTCAAAGATATCAGCGTTTTAAAAGGTCTTGATTTCCGAAGAAAAAAAATGAAAATAATTTTTATTTCGAAAACGGTAACAGATAGGTATAGGCAAATATGAAAAGTTATTGGGAAATTGTTGGAGATTCTAAAAATTTTATTATATACAGGCTGTATATTGAAAAATCAAGTGGCAACACCGCATTACCAAAAATATTTAAGTCGACGTCGAGTCGTCAATTATTTGATAGTATGTTTGGCCTTATTATTAAAATAATTTTAGTTCGCTAGCTTGTTTGCTTTAATTAATCGAAAAAAAATTGTTACGCAGACCGATGGAAAATATTATTTCGGTTTAATCAAAAAATGGTGTTTTTGCTGCCGAATTCAAAATTTCAAAGTAGCAGTTATAGTAGAGCACTACAACATTATTAAGCCAAGTATTTACTCACTTATTTTTGTCGTAGTCTTCAATCATAATTCGTGAACTATCGGGTAAATCTGCTTCGTAGTTTCCACCCGAAGAAGCTCCTTGACTCGGAGATTCAGACATTAAACTCTGGGTTTCCTCGAAACCTTCATCGTTGTCGTGTTCCCGTTGTTTACGTGACGGAATATCTATTTTGTTTGACTGGTGTTTTCCACTTTCCGATGAAGTGAATCCTGATACTTTTGAATCGTGTTCTGAATTTATTTCGAATGCTTTCTTGACATCATCTTTCATATCGTTGTGGTTTCTGTTTCTGAAATGAATAACTTTCATGAATATGAAAAATGTATATCCTGGATTTGTTGTTAAATGTAACTATATATAGTTTGTAGCAAAGATCTTTTTTCGAGGGTAGAAACACAAGCTGAGCATGTGGGACTCAGAATAAACGAGGACAAAACCAAGTATATGCACACCAGTAGAACAGGAAGTAGAGATAGGGTGGGCCAAAATGTTACTGTGGGGGACTACAATTTCGAGAGGGTCGCAACCTTTAAGTATTTGGGAACCACAATTACACAAGATAACAACCTGACAGAGGAAATAAAAGTCCGAATTCAAAGTGGAAACAAATGTCTCTGTGCGCTAAAGCCAGTACTAGCATCGAAGAACATCTCACGAAGAACAAAAATAACAGTTTATAAGACCATTATACGACCGACTGTTATGTATGCTAGCGAAACCTGGACCCTGACTAAAGACAACGAACGAAGACTGAGAATTAATGAGAGGAAGGTTCTGCGCAAGATTTTTGGACCGCTGCGAAGCCCTGAAACACAAAAGTAACGAATAAGAACCAACCAAGAAATAGCAGAACTATACAAAGATCCAGATATTGTAAAGGAGATAAAGACAAGAAGACTGCAATGGGCGGGTACAGAGACAGCCTGACACACGGATGATAAAATTGGAAGTTCGTATCTCGAGAGATAATCAAACAACCGAGAAGGCTTACTCTCGCATGGTCAGCTTATGGAAAACTGAGAGACATTTTCAAGAGTGATATTCCCGTCTACCTGAAAAGAAAAGCTTTCAATCAATGCGTGCTTCCGGTTATAATATATGGCTCCGAAACCTTGACATTAACAACTGCAACTGCCAAGAAGCATAAAATAACACAGAGAAAGATGGAGAGGTCGATGCTTGGTGTAACACTTAGGAATCTCATACGAAATGAAGACATACGCAGAAGACCTGGCGTAATGATGTCATCAGCGTAGTAGCAAAACTCAAATGGAACTGGGTGGGCCATATCGCACGTATGCGGAATGAGCAATGGACAAAACGATTGCTTGAGTGGATACGGCGAGCAGACAAACGGAGTGTCGGGAGACCGCCTACACGTTGGACTGACGACATCAAAAGAATGACGAACAACTGAATAAAACTAAAATATCTAATGCAAGGTTTGCGAAGTACAATTATGAATTTGGGATTCTAAGAACAAACTACCTTCATTCATTGAATAGGTTAAGAAGTGGGGAGCTGTTCACATCCAATTGTTTGTGTTTGTTGAGTAACTTCTGGGGAATTTTGATGCCTATTAATTTGTAAAGTTTCCATAAGATTTAATTTTGCACCTTTTATTTCGAGATGTAGAATTTCGAAATCCGAATTGAAGTCATGTTTCTCCTTTATTAAATGTCTAGCATATATTGAATCTTCGTTATGATTTATGTAACTAACTGGAGAAACTGTAGTCTCAGCGAAACACGTTGTGCAACCGTTCTTGTTTTATTATATGTGATAATCGTTCAACTCAGAGTTTCATTTCTGAAACATGTTAACATTTGATTTTCATCGAGTAACGGCCTCGTCAATTAAAAAGGTGGTGCACCCTGGGTAACGCTAAAGAGCTAGCAACACTGGCGGACAGAAAATTCCTATCCACATCCTGTCCCTCACACACATGTTCATAAGCGAAGATGACCTCGCAAAACAAGTCTAAGCAAACACAGCTTCAAATCCATGAAGATATTGATCAACTTGGGCACAGGCTTCGTTCCAGAAAACCTCCAATCCAAGCAGCTGCAGTTCTTACCACAAACAACTTTAAACTAGAAGAAGAGTAGACACAATTCTGGCAAAATAGTGTGCCCCCTGATATTTATGACAACCTTCATATAAACGAATCAGTTTCTGGATCCTCACTTCCTAGAAAAATATGGTGCTATCTAAACCGCATTCGTACCGAAACTGGCATCTGTTTAGATTCTTTATACAAATGGGGAAAAACCCAAAGCAACACTTGCGATTGTGGCGAACGACAAACCATCCATCACCTAGCCTATGACTGTATAAACCGGCAAAGTCACTGCTCGACCAGAGATTTCTTGGGGGCCACTCCATCGGCTGTCACCTGGATCGAAAACTTACGACATTAAGATCTAAAATTGTTATTCTTTTGTTTGATAAAATTGAGTAGATTACGATAAATAAATAAATAATTAAAAAGAAAAGAATTCATCCTAAACTGGTATAGTTACATACTGTTTTGTGAACGAGTGATACTTAGACTGAATGATGAATTATAGCTTCCATGTAGTGAACAATATTCAAGATTCAATTTACAGTGGGTCGAATAATACTTAGTTATATATTTTCATTGAAGATTGCTACTACGTGCGTTTTATAAAACACGAAGTAATTATATCTTGCAATTATACATACACCAAAGTCCGTTGTGCTATCATCAGATGTTGAAACATATAAGTTTTTGCATCGATGTAGTTTCGTTTTTAGTTCATAACAGTGATAAAGCTGAATCAAAGTATTTCCATGTACGAAATATATAGAAATATTCATTTATTTATTGAAGACAAAAGGAATACAAAAAGGTAACTCTATAAACTAGAAATAAAAAAACATAATTCACAAAATTGTAGTAATGGAATATTCATGTAAAATTCACATAGAGTTCATTGGACAGGAAGTATTGCGACAGTGATTGCCGGAATTTACAGGTCATTGCAATATTTCGTAGTCCAATAAACCTTTTTTTGTTATTGTTCCATATGTTCATCTTTATTACATAGATTAAAGTGCTGACTTGGCTAAGACGAACTTACGTTCGACATTGTCGTGGATTTGATAATGAGACCTAGAAAAGTCATGAAACAGTCATGAGTATGAACCTCCAAATAAAGAAGCTTTGAGAGTAAGACGTTTGTTTTATTGAAAGGACCTACGATCATCCTCACAAATTGACTAACATCCAACAAAAGTTAGGTAATTTAAATCTCAAGAATGTTTTGAATTGAATCAGTTGAACATTGAAAATATCAACACCGTAAGAACTAGAGTTGAATGTCGCTAGCATTCTACAGAGTGGTGAATTTTGAGTAAAATTAAGTCTACGGAATGGAACAGCGAATAACTCACCGGATCTCAGTCTTTTTTCCAGTACTCTAAAATCTATTGATTCGAGAATTTCCGAGACATAACGTATACCATTAACTAATTTATATAGTAGACACATATCGTTCAATCGTCTACGATTCTCCAATCATATGCACAACACTGTCATTTAGCTTTATTAATTTTGTCATAACAAGAATGAACTGAAATATCTCCTGCAGCCTGCAGTAAAAGGCCTGAGAATAGATATGACCAGATGATTTGTGCGAGAGGGTTGTGGTGGGGATATTTTTTCGGAGGATTTACGCCATGAAGCTGCCTCTAGAAAACTTGAGACAGAAGGCGTGCAAGCTATTGATTTTGTCTCCTATAGTTAATATTTGCTTTTCACATAACTCATAGAAAATTATAGAAAACCAACCGCTGATGTTTTCCTCGAATCCACTTCCTGAAACCTAATCGAATGATTGCAAACCGCTGATTCACTTGAAAATTCTATAGAACAACAAGTTGATTTTATCATATTCGTAACTATATGCTTCAGAACCGACGTACGAAACAATAATCTAGTTGTCCCACTAGAGCTCTACTTTGCGACTAAACTCCTGAGCTCCATAAGTGGTGGAATAATATGTCGATGACACAGCCCTTTTCGTGAAATATAGCGCGGTTGATAGGTCACTACAGATTAGATGACTGAATGTTTGTTGGTGGAGAGTTGTAATCACGGTTCCTGAACCGCTGCTTATATCTGAATTGATCTAAGAGCTGTTATATTCGTTTTAATTATATAGAAATCTATCCGTAGCAGATTCTGACATTTCGGTTGAGAAATCTGTCCTGGAAAGAGTTGGAGCAGAAAATTTTAGGCCTACACTTCTATGAGAACCTGCCACGTCAGGTTTTTATACACATGGGACATTGATAGCAATAATAAAGCAGTTCTATTTTCTGCTGTGAAACTTATCATATGTAACTGAATACATCTCAGTTACTAAGCATATATGTACTTTGCTCACTTGGAGAGCAGACTGCGCCATGCATATGACTCTGAGTATTGATTTCGATGAAGAAAGTGTTTGTTACACAAAAATGAATAGTAACATTATAATGGTCAGTATTTTTCAGAATA
Source organism: Cynegetis impunctata (assembly GCA_030704885.1). Taxonomy (NCBI): domain Eukaryota; kingdom Metazoa; phylum Arthropoda; class Insecta; order Coleoptera; family Coccinellidae; genus Cynegetis; species Cynegetis impunctata. The sequence continues at coordinate 2,186 of JARQZK010003689.1, read as the reverse complement.
TATTCAACTTCTTATTCCAGCACCCAGTCCGTCTATCGAATGTTGGCAATCATGTTGGCTATAATAATCTTGTTTTTCGCAGTTCGGAGTAGTTCAGCGGATGTTTCGCTATACCATTCTCGCAGATTTCGGAGCCAGGATGTTCTTCTTCGTCCTGGACCTCTATTACCGGCAACTTTACGCTACATCACTGAATGAAGAAGGTCATATTTCTCTGGGTGCCTCATCACGTGGCCGAAGTATTCGAGTTTGCGGCTTTTTATTGTCTTAATTATCTCTGTGCTTTTCTTCATTCGTAGTAGGACCACTTCATTTCTTACTCGTTCTATCCAGCTTATTCGAAGAATCCTTCTGTAGACTCACATTTCAAAAGCCTCTAGCCTTTTCAATAATGAATCGGTCAGCGTCCAACTTCCTACTCCGTAGAGCAATGTGGAGAATATATAACATAGTGTTAGTCTGATATTTAGTTTTAAAGTGATTCCCTTGTTGTTAATTTAAAGAAGGCGGTTCTGGCTTTTTCGAAACGGATCTTTATTTCTTTGCTCATGTCCCAGTTGTTATTACTATTAGCGCCCAGGTACGTGATGTTGTTAACCTTTTCTAGTTGTGTCCCGTATGCCCTGATTTGTATTGGTGGTATATATTCATAGAAACAAGGAAAAATTTGTACGGAATTGGTCATTGCAACTATATGCTACTAAGCACGCCAATAAATATTGTATCCTAGCTAACTAAACTACAACAAATTACTAGTGAAATTTACTAATATTTCAAACAGTAAATTATTTAGCAGTGCAATAAGAGATGTTAGTAAGTAGAAATTGTTATGTATTCAATAGATGACTCTGACAATGATGTGTTCACATAAGCGTTTGTTTGTCTTTGATATAATTTATTGTATGTACTGTGTACTTTGTATTACAACTTTATAGATATTGGCGTTTTTACCTTTTATTAAGTCGGCCTTCATTATCTTGATTCTTAAGTTTTTCTTGCCATGCTTTCAGTCTTGCTGCACTTTCATCAGGAGAAACTATTGCCATTGATTGGGGAGTGATTTCCATTGGTGACATTTCTTTGGATATTTGTAAATCAGCATCAATTTCTGGTGGCGAAGACAACTCGGTAGCATCTGAACTTCGTTTGTAGCGCCTAGTTCTTCTAGTTGCAGAGTATCTATCGAACTGGCCATCTCCGAGTACCTCCTTTTCTTCGCTTTCTTTTCTATAAACAAAAATTGTTAGAACACATTTTAGAAATGAATACCTATCTATTTTATTTTAAACTATTTTGTATTATACATGGAAATATCTCGATGCATAACTAGCAATGACTTCAATTTTCAAATAGAAATATCAAGTGTGAAAATATTTTATAATAATTGCATAAATTAAAGTATATTTTCAAAACAATTCGTCATCGAGGCAGATATACATTTTTTTTCACCAGATATGCTCAAACTTAGCCATTAAAAAACCAGAAACCCAAAATTCTATCGGCGGACAAGTTTAATCTGCTAATATTAAATGGCGAGGGAAATCTGAGAAACCCTTGATTCAAGGAAGAAAAATTAAGAAAAAACTACCTGTGTTTAATTAAACTTCTTGCGGCTATGGCCGTCATAAAAAATTGTGATAAATCAGAAGAACACAAATTATAGCACTAATTAAACTTAACAATATTGCACCAAACTTTTAGAAATAGCAAAAGATCAAACATGCCGAGACATTTTAGAAATGTTGCATATTCGAAAAAATTCAACTAAGGTCATAAAGTATACAAGTGATATAAAACATATACAGATTTCATTTATTCAACAAACAACCTGAATCAAAACACAACAATGAATCCAAAAAGCTCTAGCACCAACAACCCAAAGTCTTCGGTTCACCTTTCCCTAATAGATCAACTTCAAATACAAATAAAATTTTTGAACACCATCCATATCTTAAGAAAATCCAACAATCATAAATCATACCACAATATTTAGTTTTTCTGGACTATTGTTTTTTTAAGACAAATCCTTAAATCTAATAATTGAGAACCTGATTTATACATTACATGGGCGAACGTTTCTGTGGTTTCCCTCGATAACTAATATAAGCTAATCTGAATGCTGATATTAGACTGAATAGCACGCAATTGATAGTTAAAGATGACCACAGCCACAAGAAATTTAATGA
>JARQZK010003688.1:347500-404762 GCA_030704885.1 Cynegetis impunctata | reverse complement strand
GAGGTGAAGTGAGGTTGAGAGGATGAATACTAGTCCAGCATTCGCCAAGAAATGAAAAAACTCATGGCAGACCAATAGACCCCAGGATCTTCCGGATGCTTGGCAGCAAGCGTAACCACTCCGCAAGCTAACTCGGTATAGTGATATACAGGGTGATTCACGGTGGATGGCACATTAGACGTTTCTAGTGAAGCATACAACGGATCACTTTGAATGCGGTGTTGCCACGTCTATTAGAAAGTAGTAGCAACTTTGATTTTTCAAATGGAACTATCTGAATATTATATTATTTTTAGAATCTCCAACAATTTCCCAACAACTTTTCATAATATTTCCCTATGCCTATCTGTTACCGTTTTCGAAATAAAAATTATTTTCATTTTTTTTCGTCGGAAATCAAGACCTCTAAAATCTCTGATATCTTTGAGCTAAGGAATACAATGATATCGAAATTTCGGTTTAAGTTTGTTGATACTTGGGGGCTTCCTACACTTCAGCCTAATCTCGATTATTTCAATACAGGGTGGTCAAAAAATACAGTTATTTCGTTAGCTTGAAAAAGTGACTATAAGTTGGTTATTTCAAATGGAATACCCGGTATATTATTGAAAATTCGTAAAGCTGCTAGAATTTCCTTTTTATCTATGTATATCATACCTATACCTAACTAGTCAAGTTTCGGACTTATGAGCACTTATTTGTGAAAATGTTCCTTGAACATGGTATCCCCTTGGTATTTGCTAACCATGTCATAATTACTATTTGACGGTAACCTTGTGACAATCTACTAATAATATCGACACTTTCATCACTTCAGAAGTTGGAAATACCTTCAGAAACTCAATTGTTCTGAATTCGTATACATTTCTTACTTCTACTTTCTACATGTCCTGCTGATAATTTTATCACACTGTCCAAAAATAATAAACAAATTCAAATTTTTTTCATCGTTTCTGAAGGTATTTCCAACTTCTGAAGTGTTGAAAGTTTCCATATTATTAGTAGATTGTCACAACGTTACTGTCAAATAGTAATCATGTGCTTAGCAAATACCAAGGGGATACCATGTTCAAAGAACATTTTCACGAATAAGTGCTCATAAGCCCGAAACTTGACTAGTTAGGTATATGTATGGTATACATAGGTAAAAAGGAAATTCTAGGAGCTTTCCGAATTTTCAATAATATACAGGGTATTCCATTTGAAATAACCAACTTCTAGTCACTTTTTCAAGCTAACGAAATAACTCTATTTTTTGACCACCCTGTATTGAAATAACCGAGATTAGGCTGAAGTGTAGGAAGCCCCCAAGTATCAAAAAACTTAAACCGAAATTTCGATATCATTGTATTCCTTAGCTCAAAGATATCAGAGATTTTATAGGTCTTGACTTCCGACAAGAAAAAATGAAAATAATTTTTATTTCAAAAACGGTAACAGATAGGCATAGGGAAATATCATGAAAAGTTGTTGGGAAATTGTTGGAGATTCTAAAAATAATATAATATACAGATAGTTCCATTTGAAAAATCAAAGTTGCTACTACTTTCTAATAGACGTGGCAACAACGCATTACCAACAATATTTTAGTTGCGTAGAGAATGTCCGACTTTGCCCTCCATTGAATTTTCAAAGTGATCCGTTGTATGGTTCATCAGAAACGTCTAATGTGCCATCCACCGTGAATCACCCTGTATATATATATATATATATATATATATATATATATATATATATATATATATATATATATATATATGTATATATGTATATAATATTATATAAATCATAAATCAGTTCAGTATTAATTAATGTTTAATTAATGTATGTCTTATAATTCAACGAAACCGGATCCAATAAAGTGCAATCAATCATATATAGTGCAACATTAAAATAAAGTCAATCATAAATAGTGCAACGTATTAAAGTTTTCGAGCCTTTCCTGAAATGAAGTTCTCAACCTACAGGCCCAGCTTATGAGTTTCGGTGATCCAAGGCACTGGATTTTTTAGTGTCCCAATACTTTTAGGGTTGCGTACCAAAGGGTAAAAACGGAACCCTATTACTAAGACTTCGCTGTCTGTCACCAGGCTGTATCTCAAGAACCGCGATAGCTAGACAGTTCAAATTATAAAACAAAATAAAATGAACATTTAATGGGGGCTCCCATACAACAAACGCGATTTTTTTGCTTAATATCAATAATGGCAACAGGTAGGCACTTGAAATATTCACAAAATACTCAGTTGTATTTTTACCTTAATGATAAAATATAAAAATAAAATAAATATTTAAGGAAGGCACAGTCAATGGTACGGAACCCTTCGTGCGCGAGTCCGACTCGCACTTGGCCGATTTTTCAATATTTATCTGAAATTAATATGTGAAATAATATATTTTTTTATTCACGAAACCAAATATTCAACAAAAATATAATAACGATTATTATAATGAAAATTATTGAATTTCTAACCTAACATTTGAACAGTAATTGAAAACAATTTTGGAAGAAAATTATTATTATATTAAGATTTTATGGTACGCACGCAAACGTCACCGTCGGGTGGCCTAAGGAGTCATCGAAAATGAATATTAAGCTGTTTGAAATCGAATGTACTTCAGTGTTTCCTACGAAGTTAAATTATTATTGTGTTGTATTAATTTTTTCCAATATTCAGAAAGAAAAATTCACCACCTCGAAAATGGCGTAATGCCCCCCTGAGGCCGATGCCCCAAGGCACGTGCCTCGTGTGCCTTGCCGTTAAGATGGCCCTGTCAACCTAAAAGTTTCAAGGAACTTTTCTTCAATAAAGCTGCCCTGGTGTCAGAAGGTTATTGTAACCACCCTGTACGAATGTTGTACTCTGAGCAGTGCCCCAGAGAAATACAAAAAATATATATATATATATATATATATATATATATATATATATATATATATATATATATATATATATATATATATATATATATATATATATATATATATATATATATATATATTTATTGTTACGTATTCGGGTTCGCTAGGATGATTTCCAATAACTAACTAAATTCAATTAATAAACAAATCGGTATTTATTTACAAAACAGTAATTTCAAAATAACCACACTTTTCAATAACTGTCACTACTTCAAAACACAAGCTTCGTTCTTCTTTAATAACACGGTAGTTCACTGTAGACTAACTCTCGTCTCTTCTATGGTCGCTTATATATGTCTTGTCATTCCTTCGAGAAGCTTCCAGAATGTTCCAGTCTTCGAATTAAGAGGGCGGTTACTTCAACGTTCATCGAATATTCCAGAGAACACAGAGTCGGCTTTAGACATTTTCGTAACACTGCCCCCCTCTTAAGTTTGATCGTCCCGATCAAAATCTTCTGATACACCTCCACCGTGATACTTTGCTAGCCTATCTAAATGTACAACTTTAGGCTTCGTCCTAGGAGTGCGTTGGATTCGGTAGACAACATCATTTATCCTCTTTGTGACTTTATAGGCTCCTTCCCAATTCTGGCTCAATTTAGGTGATAACCCTTTCTTTCGCTGGGGATTGTACAACCACACTAAATCTCCTTCTTTAAATCCGGCTGAGTTCGCCCTCAAATCGTATCTGGTCTTCATTCTGTCAGTACTAGCATCTATCTTATCCCGGACGTGCTCATGGATCTTGCTTAGGTGCAGTCTCAATTCATCTGCATAAGTCTTTACTTCCAATGGTGTATCTTCGGGAGTGCCGAACAGCAAATCACATGGTAAACGTAATTCTCTACCAAAGAGTATCTTTGCTGGAGTATGACCAGTGGAATCATGAACCGATCCTCGATAAGCCATCAGCAGTACTGGCAAATGTCTGTCCCAATCCTTTTGGTGATCAGCCACAACCTTCGACAGATATTGTTCCATGGTGCGATTGAATCTTTCCACCATTCCATCAGACTGTGGATGTAACGGAGTGGTTCTGGTCTTTCGGATGTTCAATATCTCCATCACTTTCTTAAAAACTTCGCTTTCGAAGTTTCGTCCCTGGTCTGAATGCAATTCCAGTGGAACTCCGTATCGGGATATGAAATGATCTACCAGTACACGTGCGACAGTCTCAGTCTCTTGGTTCGGAAGCGCATAGGCTTCAGGCCACTTGCTAAAGTAATCCATGACAACCAGAATGTATTTATTTCCATCGTAAGAAGTTGGAAAAGGCCCGGCAACATCAATAGCAATTCTCTCAAATGGAAGCCCTACGTTGTATTTCTCCATTTTTCCATGAGTTCTCTTTGAGGGTCCCTTAGTGGCTGCACATGTTGGACATTTTCTGCACCAAGCTTCTACGTCATCACGGCAGTAGACCTAATAAAATCTTTCCCTTATCCTTGCAATTGTCTTATTCACACCAAAATGGGCCCCTGAGCTTCCACCGTGGATTTCCTGTAGAAGTTCTTGCACTTTGCTGGTTGGTACCACTAAGAGGGTTTTGATTTCTCTACCATCCGGACTTTCCCATTTCCTCTTGAGTAACCCATTTTCAAGAATTAAGGAATCCCATTGCGCCCACAGTGCCTTCGTTTTAGCGCTCATTGTTGAAATATCTTTCCAGGTGGGTCTACGATCGAGTCTTTTCCATTCTCTGAGATGCTTTATTTCAGGATCTTGTTCCTGTGCCTCAATTAATTCTTCTGTCGACCATCCCTGTTTCAAATCGATGGTAGTTCTCCTTAAATCGATTATTCCTTCTTTCATTTCAATTTTCTTGCAGTGTCGACATTCTTCTTTGCATGGTCGTCTGGATAAAGCATCAGCATTATTATGGATTTTTCCTCGTCGATGTTCTACTTTGCAGTCATATTGTTGCAGTCTTTCTATCCATCTTGCGATTTGGCCCTCCTTCCTAACTCTGTTGAGATCTTCCAGGATTTTCTGTAGTCCTTGTAATTCTTGCTCCCGACGTTTCTGTTCATCTAATTTTTCTTGTTCTCGACGTTTTTGTTTTTCTAATTTCTCCTGTTCTCGACGTTTCTGCTCTTCCAATTTCTCCTGTTGACGTTGTTCGGCGAGTTTTTGCATTAGTTTTTCCATCATCGATTCCATCTCTCTGGTTATTGGCATCCCACTTCTGACACCAGTTGTTACGTATTCGGGTTCGCTAGGATGATTTCCAATAACTAACTAAATTCAATTAATAAACAAATCGGTATTTATTTACAAAACAGTAATTTCAAAATAACCACACTTTTCAATAACTGTCACTACTTCAAAACACAAGCTTCGTTCTTCTTTAATAACCGGGTAGTTCACTGTAGACTAACTCTCGTCTCTTCTATGGTCGCTTATATATGTCTTGTCATTCCTTCGAGAAGCTTCCAGAAGGTTCCAGTCTTCGAATTAAGAGGGCGGTTACTTCAACGTTCATCGAATATTCCAGAGAACACAGAGTCGGCTTTAGACATTTTCGTAACAATATATATATATATATATATATATATATATATATAAATATATATATATATATATATATATATATATATATATATATTGTTACGAAAATGTCTAAAGCCGACTCTGTGTTCTCTGGAATATTCGATGAACGTTGAAGTAACCGCCCTCTTAATTCGAAGACTAGAACATTCTGGAAGCTTCTCGAAGGAATGACAAGACATATAAAAGCGACCATAGAAGAGACGAGAGATAGTCTACAGTTAGTCTACAGTTAGTTTACAGTGAACTACCGTGTTATTAAAGAAGAACGAAGCTTGTGTTTTTGAAGTAGTGACAGTTATTGAAAAGTGTGGTTATTTTAAAATTACTGTTGTGTAAATAAATACTGTTTTGTTTATTAATTAAATTTAGTTAGTTATTGGAAATCATCCTAGCGAACCCGAATTCGTAACAACTGGTGTCAGAAGTGTGGGATGCCAATAACCAGAGAGATGGAATCGATGATGGAAAAACTAATGCAAAAACTCGCCGAACAACGTCAACAGGAGAAATTGGAAGAACAGAAATGTCGAGAACAGGAGAAATTGGAAGAGCAGAAACGTCGAGAACAGGAGAAATTGGAAGAGCAGAAACGTCGAGAACAGGAGAAATTGGAAGAGCAGAAATGTCGAGAGCAAGAAAAATTAGATGAATTACAAAGATTACAGAAAATCCTGGAAGACCTCGACAAACGTAGGAAGGAGGGTATTGAGAAATTGAGAGGTGAAATAGTACATGTGAAGGAAGACCTGGAGGAGCAATTGCATAATTTAGAAGAACGTGAATCACAGGTATTGAAAGATTTAGAAAATTTAGAAAAGCGAATATCTACAGTGGAAAGAAATGAATCAAAAGTAATGTCAAATCCAGTCCCCAGACAGAAAGTTTCGAAGCCACCTACTTTTGATGGAAATTCTTCCTGGCCAATATTCAAACGACAGTTTGAAGCAGCAGCCCAAGCTAATGGTTGGACAGATGAAATGAAAGCAGTAGAACTGGTTTTGTCCCTCAGAGGTAAAGCTGCAGAACTGTTACAAAAATTGTCAGTAAAAGAGCAGGAAGATTACATAACTCTAATAAAATCCCTAGAGTTGAGATATGGTGATGATCATAAAGAAATGTTGTATCAGGCTCAATTAGAAGGTAGGCATCAATTGGCAAATGAATCACTGCAAGAATTTCAGGCCGAAGTAGAAAAGTTGACTCGGTTAGCCTACCCAATGGCTCCAGATGATATCCTTGAGCAATTGAGTGTCAAATCTTTTGTTAATGGGTTAAAAGACACTGACCTGATTCAACATTTGAAAATTTTGAGACCAAGAACAGGAAATGATGCTTTAGTGAGGGCTCTTGAATTTGAAACAGCAAAACTAACATCTTGTAATAACCGAACAACACACAGAGCTCGAAAAGTGGAAGTCGAGGAAAACAAAACACTTGGAGTAGATATATTGGAACGGTTAGACAAACTTATTTCTTCCTTTGAAAAGAACCGAGTATCTTTTAAGGGTGAATGTTACTCGTGTGGAAAATATGGACACACTAGTAGAGAATGTCGTTCCAGAATGAACAGAGGCAGAGATGATAACCGAAACAGAGGAAGATCATCCTCACCAGCACCTAGGAGGAATCAGGAAAACTACCACCAGTCAGAGTAAAGGGGCAAACTCTGACTGGGGAAGTGACAGCCCCCAGGACCGTTTTCATTAGAAGCATTGCAGGTGGAAGCTTATCAGTTAATGGCTCAATCTCAGGACAACCTGTCAAGGTAATTGTTGATACTGGCGCTGAAGTATCATTGGTTAGGCCTGATATATTACCAACATCTAAAATTACTCCAATGAGGTACAATATAACTCTGAAGACAGCAACTGGTCAAAGGAGCTATATTCGAGGAGAAGCTGAGATTTTATTGGAAATTGGGGGAAGATTGCAGATCCCACACAAAGTTCTTGTAGCAGACATTACTGATGAGTTTATTTTGGGTATGGACATTGTGAAAAAATATGGATTAGTCTACGAGAAGAATACTGGAATTTTAAAGATTGGAAATGAGGAATTCATTCCAAACTATGGCTCCAATGAAAATCAAGTAAGTCTGAAAACAATTCAAGCCTATAAGATACCTGCTTGCTCAGAGCATATTATCTATGTAAGACCAGAACACGATCCTGGGTGGTGTGTTGGACTCATTGAACCTAAATTAGACTGTACATTTTTAACGGCTAGGACTTTATCTCTGACAAAACGAAACATCCCTGTAAGAGTAGCTAATATTAGTAACGAACAGCTAAATATTGAACAAGGAAAAACAGTGGCTACATTGGAACCAGTGTCGTGGATAGCTCGATGTGAGGAACCAGCTGATATACAGGAAACTAAGAAAAAGTATGTTGATTTCACTAAATTGGAGACTTCATGGAAACATTTATCATCAGAACAGATAAAATTGGCACGAAAATTTATCCACGAAGAAAGCGACCTCTTTGAAGACCAAGAACTCGAAGGAACTGGTTTAGTTGCCCACCGGATCGACACAGGGAATGCCCACCCTATACGACAAGCACCTCGAAGACTTCCATTAGCTAAACAATCAGAAGTAGCTGAATTAATCGAATCCATGAAGGAGAAGGGAGTCATAGAAGAGTCATCAAGTCCATGGTCAGCACCTGTTGTTCTAGTTAAGAAGAAGGATGGGACAACGAGATTTTGTGTCGATTATCGGAAACTTAATGATGTTACCAAGAAAGATAGCTATCCACTACCCAGAATAGATGACACGTTAACAACACTGGCGGGGTCGAAGTGGTTTTCGACATTAGATCTAAAGAGTGGATACTGGCAAGTAAAGATCCACCCTGATGATAAAGAGAAAACTGCATTCTCAACTGGAAGTGGATTGTACCAATTCAATGTTATGCCTTTTGGGTTATGCAATGCACCGGCAACGTTTGAACGACTGATGGAATTGGTTCTGAAAGGATTAACTTGGAAAACCTGTTTAGTATACCTAGATGATGTGATGGTTATGGGAGCATCCTTCGAAGACCACTTGAAAAATCTGAAAGAAATTTTCAGCAGATTTAGGAATGCTCATTTGAAATTGAACTATAAAAAGTGTTGCCTATTTCAAAATCAGGTACATTTTCTAGGACATACGATATCATCTAGCGGAATACATACATCAGAGGATAAGGTCGAAGCAGTAAGAGAATGGCCAAGACCGAAAGACAAACATGAGGTTAGAAGTTTTCTAGGACTATGTACCTATTATCGGAGATTTGTAGATAAGTTTGCTGATATAGCTAAACCATTACATAAACTGACTGAAAATAAAGCCACCTTCAACTGGACAAGAGAGTGCGAGGCAGCATTTCGACAACTTAAAGCTGCACTTTGCTCAAGCCCTATTTTGTCGTATCCACAGACTACGGGACTATTTATTCTAGATACGGATGCTAGCAATATGGGCATTGGGTCTGTTTTGTCACAAGTACAAGGAGGCGAAGAAAGAGTCATCGAATATTACAGCAAAACTTTCAACAAATCAGAAAGAAACTATTGCGTTACTCGAAAGGAATTGTTAGCTCTGATAAAATCCATAGAGCATTTTCACAAGTACCTTTATGGAAGAAGATTTTTGGTTCGGACTGACCATGCAGCACTCAAATGGTTATTGCAGATGAAGATTCCAGAGGGCCAAATCGCAAGATGGATAGAAAGACTGCAACAATATGACTGCAAAGTAGAACATCGACGAGGAAAAATCCATAATAATGCTGATGCTTTATCCAGACGACCATGCAAAGAAGAATGTCGACACTGCAAGAAAATTGAAATGAAAGAAGGAATAATCGATTTAAGGAGAACTACCATCGATTTGAAACAGGGATGGACGACAGAAGAATTAATTGAGGCACAGGAACAAGATCCTGAAATAAAGCATCTCAGAGAATGGAAAAGACTCGACCGTAGACCCACCTGGAAAGATATTTCAACGATGAGCGCTAAAACGAAGGCACTGTGGGCGCAATGGGATTCCTTAATTCTTGAAAATGGGTTACTCAAGAGGAAATGGGAAAGTCCGGATGGTAAAGAAATCAAAACCCTCTTAGTGGTACCAACCAGCAAAGTGCAAGAACTTCTACAGGAAATCCACGGTGGAAGCTCAGGGGCCCATTTTGGCGTGAATAAGACAATTGCAAGGATAAGGGAAAGATTTTATTGGGTCTACTGCCGTGATGACGTAGAAGCTTGGTGCAGAAAATGTCCAACATGTGCAGCCACTAAGGGACCCTCAAAGAGAACTCATGGAAAAATGGAGAAATACAATGTAGGGCTTCCATTTGAGAGGATCGCTATTGATGTTGCCGGGCCATTTCCAACTTCTAACGATGGGAATAAATACATACTGGTTGTCATGGATTACTTCAGCAAGTGGCCTGAAGCCTATGCTCTTCCGAACCAAGAGACTGAGACTGTCGCACGTGTACTGGTAGATCAGTTCATATCTCGATACGGAGTTCCACTGGAATTGCACTCAGACCAGGGACGAAACTTCGAAAGCGAAGTTTTTAAGAAAGTGATGGAGATATTGAACATCCGAAAGACCAGAACCACTCCATTACATCCACAGTCTGATGGGATGGTGGAAAGATTCAATCGCACCATGGAACAATACCTGTCGAAGGTTGTGGCTGATCACCAAAAGGATTGGGACAGACATTTGCCAGTACTGCTGATGGCTTATCGAGGATCGGTTCATGATTCCACAGGTCATACTCCAGCAAAGATACTCTTTGGTAGAGAATTACGTTTACCATGTGATTTGCTGTTCGGTACTCCCGAAGATACACCATTGGAAGTAAAGACTTATGCAGATGAATTGAGACTGCACCTAAGAAAGATCCATGAGCACGTCCGGGATAAGATAGATGCTAGTACTGACAGAATGAAGACCAGGTATGATTTGAGGGCGAACTCAGCCGGATTTAAAGAAGGAGATTTAGTATGGTTGTACAATCCCCAGCGAAAGAAAGGGTTATCACCTAAATTGAGCCAGAATTGGGAAGGAGCCTATAAAGTCACAAAGAGGATAAATGATGTTGTCTACCGAATCCAACGCACTCCTAGGACGAAGCCTAAAGTTGTACATTTAGATAGGCTAGCAAAGTATCACGGTGGAGGTGTATCAGAAGATTTTGATCGGGACGATCAAACTTAAGAGGGGGGCAGTGTTACGAAAATGTCTAAAGCCGACTCTGTGTTCTCTGGAATATTCGATGAACGTTGAAGTAACCGCCCTCTTAATTCGAAGACTAGAACATTCTGGAAGCTTCTCGAAGGAATGACAAGACATATAAAAGCGACCATAGAAGAGACGAGAGATAGTCTACAGTTAGTCTACAGTTAGTTTACAGTGAACTACCGTGTTATTAAAGAAGAACGAAGCTTGTGTTTTTGAAGTAGTGACAGTTATTGAAAAGTGTGGTTATTTTAAAATTACTGTTGTGTAAATAAATACTGTTTTGTTTATTAATTAAATTTAGTTAGTTATTGGAAATCATCCTAGCGAACCCGAATTCGTAACAATATATATATATATATATATATATATATATATATATATATATATATATATATATATATATATATATATATATATATATATATATATATATATATATATATATATATATATATATATATATAAATATATATGTCAAGTATATAGCTAATAAGTGAATAAATTAATTTTAAACTCTTGCTGAAAACTCCTTTAAAAAAACATTTAAACTTTAACATTTCAGTGTTTGTTATCGAAGTTTTTATGTATTTTTTTCTTGTATTTCTATATATTTTTGTGTGTATGTTTCAATCTCAGTTCTTTGTTTTGTATTCACTTTGGGGGCCAAAGTGTCCACGGCGGGGGCAAATGTCAAGTATATAGCTAAAGAGGAAATAATTAATTTGAAAAACATATTCTTCCATCGAATCGAATGGAATAATTCGCGAAGTAAATTCAACATTATTAATATTATTATTATTGAATTATTTATTTATTTTCTCTTGATAAGCCTGATGATTCAACTAATTAAATATGGTATTAACAGTTGATTTTATTTTATTTACCCCCATTTAGCTTTAGGAACCCCCAATATAGCACAGAACCACGTTATTAAACGTGACAAGATCTATGATTCACGGTGACATTTGACAGTTACGAATGACAGATGGGATGTATGACGTATGACAGATCTATGCTCTAAGATATCTATGATTCAAAATGACATTTGACAGTTCTGTAGCGACAGAGAATATTTGTGAACAGATTTCTATGCTAGAAATCTGTGGTTTTGTGAAAATCTTCTTTCATTGTTATTTTCGATGGTTCAGCTTATATAAAGAAGCAACAACTGATTTCTCACTCTCTCTCAATTATATTTCTACGAAAAGCTAACGATCGGAACTGAACCAGTAGTCTAGGTTAGCATAGTTTTGTTATTTTTGTTATGTTATATGTTATTTAGTTGTGGTTGCAATAAATCATCAACACACAAGTGTAAATTAATTAATATTACGTTAAGTAAGGTGCAGATAGCTGAATTAACGTAATAGTTCTATGTTTTAAATCCAAGATGGTGGATGCGTGAGGCTATGAGAATAAACATGGGGGCCTAGAGCACTGAAATTGTGAATGAGGGCCTCCAGGTGTCTTCTGGCAGGCTCAGACGACTGAGTTCGATATATAGGAATATATGGAGTCTTCATGAGGGCCCTCTTACACAAATTTTAATGTTTCACTTTTCGTTAGCTGACTTACAGATCACGGTTCAGGAATCCCTTGGAACCTCCTCAACAGAGGGCAATCGTATTCAATATTTGACGTATGACAGATCTATGGTTTAAATCAAAGATGGAGGATCTATGGTCTTTCCTCTTTCAAATCCAATTTGGTGGATAACAGGTGACGTCACGTACGAAAATGATTTTAAAAAAATTCGAAATTGAAGAAATCGAGCTCGGGGTTTGAACCTCTATAATAGGAGTCCAACACTATCAAGCTCAAACAAAAATTTCAAATTAAAAAATCCAACGCGAGGATCGAACCTGTTATATTAGTTCTGAATAATTAAAGATTATCCAAATGACATATTATGACTAATCTATATTCAACATATTATACAAGTCGAGACTTGTATATATCTTGTTGAAATAAATCCACTCATTTACTTTTCTTGTTCTTCATTCTCCAACAACATTTCTCTGTCTACATCATTTAAAACTTTTTTTTTATTGAAATACATACATTATAAAATTGCATAGCTTTCAATTGTTGGATTTATGTTACAGAAGGCATAAGTTACATCTCCGACAGATTTATCATTATTCCAAGTAATTTATTTAACAATAAGAACAAATTTACGATAATAAAAAGGAAAATTGATATTTTGTAACATTTCAATTCTTTTGCTCAAAATATCATTCAACTGGATAATAGCCCAGTCAATGAAGGTTTTGTGTCGCAACTAATTAGGGGAAAGCTGAATTTTTGCAGAGTGTTAGCACATAAAGTATACACTAAAAAAACATAAACTCCCGACCCCCTCCCCTCTTGCTTTTTCCCCCACCCCTTCAGCAACCTACAAAAGCAGTACTCTGGTTATGTACTTACAGCTTGAAAACTAATGAAGTTAGCCAACAACACCGAGAATATAAGGACCAGGGACTCTGACGTCACAGCCGCGTGACGTAAACACAGCGAGGTACAAGCGAATTCAGCTTCACCGGTTAACCCTACTTTTTCAGTGTTTGTTTACTTCCTCACAGGAGCGACTTGTGTTTTTCTCCCTTGTTTTTTGTGATTTGTTGTAACAGGACTAATTAGTGTGCTATTTTTGTGTAGTGGTAGTGGTGTGTAACCGAAACGAAATATTTAAAATGTCATATAGCTGATGTGTACCGGGATGCCGCGGTAACTATAAAAATGGAGCAAAAGTACACCTTTTCCGTTTTCCAACGGATGAAGTAATGCCTGCTAAATGGGTGGCAGCTATTCACAGGGAAAATGTTTCTCCATCAAACTCTCTAGGGTCTGTGAATTACATTTTGCCAAGGAAAATATAATCACTTGTTCTACTGCAACGGATTCCAAAACCGGCGAGTATATGACTGTTAGTTTAAAAATTCCTAGACTAAAACACGATGCTGTGCCCACCAAACTCCCAACTTTTCCTTCTTATTTATCAAAAACAATTAAATTTCGCCTGAATCGTGATGAAAAACTCCGCGAATTAGAAAATAAAAGTTTTGCGAATGCAATTAGAAATAGTAAAATCGAATTTGAAAGATCGTCATATTATGATTTTAAACATTTTCTTCATGTTTTAAACTCATTTCAACTGCATAAAGGTTGGTTAAAAATAAATGATACTAGTAAAGTCACATTATTAAGATTGAAATATTCTCCTGGGCCTGTAATGGCGTACTCTGTAATAATAAGCTCCGATTTAAAAGTCGGAAACATTTTTATATGAATGCGAAATACAAATACTGCGAAAAGACCTAAAACCTGATTCGAAGACTCCCTTTACTTTCCATAATATAAGTGAATTGTTCCTGAGAAAAGCGATGAATATGAAAATGTTTTAAAACATATTTCCAGTTTACCTATTACATTCGTTGGCGTTGAATATGTTAGATGTTGAGGACAGTTTCCAAAATAATTCATCTTTAGCTGGAGCTTTAGATTTTTTATCTGAGCAACTGAAATTACGTACATCGAACAAGGCAAAATATCGGTATTCGAATAACTTTTTATCCCAAAGACGTTATAGTACGAATAGTTTTATATGCATACGATATAATATTCAACAAAATTTTAGATGATTTCGAGGAAACTTTTTCAACAGTTCATAATAAACGGGCATTCGTTACTCAATATATTTTGAAATTTCTCTCAGAAAACGACCATCTACATAATGATAGCAAATGTAATATTCATACAATTCATGAGATTGCAAAAATTGTGATTACCTGTACAGAAAATACACTCGTTGAAAATTACTGTGGAAAATCAAACGACCGATTAGCGTCATGCAAAATCCGCAAATTGAAGACTTTGATTAGGTACCTACATAAGTTTTGGTAGTAATGGTATTTGCTTCTAAATTTCGTTTTTCCATAATCAAATAGAATGGGGTACAAAGAAAGGCTCAGTTGACGACTGGTACTTTTTTTAAACCGAAAGCCCTTAAAAAATTTCAAAAAACCGAATGCTTTAGCGGTTCGCGTTATTCAACGCAAAACGATGTGACTTCGGGTCTGCCTGCCTGTTGTGACGTCACTCGGCAGCCTCGAGTCCTTATATTCTCGGTGTTGTTGGGTTAGCGGGGTGATCTTTTTTTTATTCCACTCCTAACAATATTATAAACAGATTATGTTATATTCATTTTGTATATAGCTCAGTTTCACAGTAATACCTAATTATATACAGAAAAATGTCACCACGAAAAACAAAAAGTAACTTCAACGAATTATAGCTTTTTATCATTACGTCATAGGAAGAAATATTTCGAACAAGACTTATAGATAATTCAATTGGCTTCAAAATGGTGGGTCTAATAACGCTTGCCGTTAAAATATGCCTTCATAGAGAGCGGTGAAACAGTAGTGGACACCGCGCCGCCGGTCCTAGCAGGACCGTTAATGCTAACCGCTAAAGTGCACCGCTGCTAATACTGCTATTAATGATCTGTGATTAAACACAATGTAAAATTGAACACTAAAAGTATCCGCTGCGCAGGATATAATTAGTTCAAATGTACCTTCTTGAATATGTTAGAAATGTTATAGGTGAACTACTTATAATATTAATTTCTTAAAAAAGAAAATATTAAAGACAAAGTAAAATTAAACATTAATAGTATCCGCTGCGCAGAGAATAATCAGTTAAAATGTACTATTCTTGATATATTTACCTCAAAACTCAATTAGTTTGCCAAGCATTGACATTATTTCGTAGACTATCAGTAACACCAGAGAACCATAAACTTTTATAGCATAAAAATGAACTATGGCAGTGAAAACTTAAAGAGAACGTTATTACATTGTTACTCCATTTCAACCGAATGACTATTCAAGATCATTAATAGCAGTATTAACAGAGGTGCACTTTAGCGGTTAGCATTAACGGTCCTGCTAGGACCGGCGGCGCGGTGTCCACTACTGTTTCACCGCTCTCTATGACGGCATATTTTTAACGGCAAGCGTTATTAGACCCACCATTTTGAAGCCAATTGAATTATCTATAAGTTTTGTTCGAAAATTTCTTCCTATGATGTAATGATAAAAAGCTATAATTCGTTGAAGTTACTTTTTGTTTTTCGTAGTGACATTTTTCTGTATATAATTGAGTATTACTGTGAAACTGAACTATCTACATAAAAAAAGAGTATAACATAATCTGTTCATAATATTGTTAGGAGTGGAATAAAAAAAAGATCACCCCGCAACCTCATTAGTTTTCAAGCTGTAAGTACATAACCAGAGTACTGCCTTTGTAGGGTTGATGAAGGGGTGGGGGAAAAGCAAGAGGGAAGGGGGTCGGGAGTTTGTGTTTTTTTAGTGTATACTTTATGTGCTAACACCCTGCAAAAATTCAGCTTTCCCCTAATTAGTTGCGACAAAGCTTGTTTCATTACCTTCATTGACTGGGCTATAAGTTCAGATACATCAGATTCGGTGAAGTATAGACCATTTTCCCACTTTGAGATGGAGAATACTTTTTCTTCTTCATAGAAAAACACCTGAGCTCCACTATTGTTTTCTCCTACCCCATTATTCTCAAATAATTTCATGAGTGATTCCCATTCATATTCATCAAATGACAAAACACCATCGTTACAGCTTACTCTTACTGCAGGGCTGAAGTCTCGAGCTGGACTCCATTTTCTACTAGAAATATTTAAGTTTGAGAGCCACAATTTAAAATGAAATTTTTTTCGTTTTTGGCTGCTTCATCGTAGATATCCAAAATTCTATCAAAATCTTCGTTGATAAAAACACTGTCTTGGGACATCTTGCTACTTCAAACTTCAATACACAACTGAACTTGTTACTCATATCAATCCAAGAATCATGTGACTTTGGCATACCCAGCCAATGAACGAACACCTTATTTCCTTTTCTGCGCAAGACTTTTTCAACCAAGTAAACGTCAGAGTATTTAGCTTTCTGTAATTCCTCTTCATAAAAACCACCACTAATGGGATGTCCTTCAGTATCTTCAAGAAGATAAGTAACAGGATTGGTTATCTGAACTTTAACGATTTTGAATAGCTCAGTAGTCCAGTTAGGTGTATATCCTTTTGAAAACACATGCTTGGCCTTACTGATTCGCACTATATCCTCAACATTGAATTTATTTTTTCCAAAAATCTTTATGTGAGAATATACGGAATTCAGTAAGAGTTTTTCATTTTTCTTAGTGACGTTACGTGGCTTCATTCCAATAGTTCTATGTTTGGAATCATTATATTTGTCAACGTTGTTTTCAAGCACATCTATCCACTTGTAAGTTCCATTCAATGAAGAATATCGAAACAATTTAACGTTGAGAGTGCGTATAACTCGTTCAACAATAGCAGCTTTCTTGATGCTATACGTATTATAGTGATTAATATTATATTTTTTCATCAAATTCTGAAATTTTGTGTTGAAAAATTCCGTTCCTTGATCCGACTGTAGATTCTTAGGCCTTCGACCACTTTGCTTGAGTATATCCGAAAACGCACGAGTGATTTCTTCGCCTATCTTCGTTTTCAATGCTCTAGCCCATTCAAACTTTGAAAAACAATCAATGACTACAAGAATAAATTTTTTGACCCAAATCGCATTGCCACAAGTCATCTAATCCCTTAATGATTGTACGTCTTCGTATGAAATTTCTATGTGTGGGTTTATGTAGTTCTTTAACTACTTGATTTTTTTCTCGGGAATGTACCATCATCGATCAAGGTTGATGATTTATTAACTTAAAATTTATCATTCAGTTTCTTAAATTTCTATGATTTGACGGTCACCAGATATTATCATTGATCATGGTTCTTGGTGATTTATTAACTTCAATTTTATCATTCAGCTTCTTCAATTCATTTCCAAAATTTGTAAGTTTATCATCAATAATATTTGTCCTACTACGCATGTTCAATTCGTGAGTTCCAAGCACGTCACCTGAAATTTTCCTCAGTTTCTTTTCGAGTAAGCCTTGTTGTCTCATTAGTTTTGTATCATTAATGTTCATTAATGTCTATCTTTATGTGATTGAGTGATTTATTTATTGAATTCTTGAAAGAATATAATTTCTCTCCTAACTTTTCGGTATCTTGGACTGTATATTCAATCGCTTGATTGAGTTTAGAAATATCAGGTTTCACCTCCTTCGTCTTAGAATCCACATACTCTTTCGTAGTCGCATCCGAATCACTTGTTGGTATTTTAACGTTACAGAGTTTATGCGCACCAAAATCAAAGTCACCTTGCGCATTAGAAATCCTTCAATCTTCATACGTTTCACGTGAGATGTACGAGACGAGCGACCAAACTTATCAATCGACATGATTAGATTAAATACTTTTCCAATCTACTTTAGTATATAACATTAGCTTCACGAAGCTCCTCGATAATTGACTCGATTTCATTGTCATTAGAGGAATTTTCTGCAAGCTTCGACGCGTATAATAAACGGAGTCGATCTACGATCTCATTTACATTATCCCAGTATACATACTCTATGGGTTTATCGTTATACGTCATCAATCCTTTCCCACCCTGCTGAGAAGGAAGCATTCGCTTGATAATATATCTATATTTATCAATCTTACTACTTCTGACTTGCTTTGTGGGGTCAAATCCCCTTTTATGTACATTTGTTATTTCCAAAATTCTTCCATAATTCTCTTTATCTTCATCGGTATATTCTTGGGGATCTTTCATAAAAATCAGCTCATAAAGACCGTGGGTACCGATAAATGACTGACCTCCAATAATAATGTTACCACTTTTATTGAAATCAATAACAGTGTTACCGAGAGTCCACTTTGATATCTCAGGATCGTATTTTGGTAGAGCTTGGTAGAGCCATGGACATCTAATATAACATGCGGATTTCTTTAGTATGAATTTTTTTTAAAGCTTGATAGTGTTGGACCCCTAATATAGAGGTTCAAACCCCGAGCATGATTTCTTCCATTTAAAATTTTTTTTTAAATCAACTTGGTACGTGACGTCACATGTAATCCACCATCTTGGATTTGTAAGATGAAAGACCACAGATCCTCCATCTTTAAACCATAGATCTGTCATACGTCAAATATTGAATACGATTGCCCTCTGTTGAGGAGGTTCCAAGGGATTCCTGAACAGTGATCTGTAAGTCAGCTAACGGAAGGTGAAACATTAAAATTTGTATAAGAGTCCCAAGGGCCCCCCATATATTCCTATATATCGAACTCTGTCGTCTGAGCCTGCACGAAGACTCCTGGAGGCCCCCATTTACAATTTCAGTTTTCTAAACCCCTCATGAAGACTCCTGAGGGCCCCCATGCTTATTCTCATAGCCTCGTGCATCCACCATCTTGGATTTGAAACATAAATCTGTCGTACGTCATACATCTGTCATTCGAAACTGTCAAATGTCATTTTGAATCATAGATATCTTAGAGCATAGATCTGTCATACGTCATCCCATCTATCATTCGTAACTGTCAAATTTCATTGTGAATCATAGATATCTTAGAGCATAGATCTGTCATACGTGATCCCATCTGTCATTCGTAACTGTCAAATGTCATCTTGAATCATAGATATCTCAGAGCATAAAACTGTAATACGTCAAACATTCAAATTTGAATGCGATTGAAACGCCCTCTGTTGGCGAGATTCTGAATAATGCGAATATTATGATCTGTCATCTTGGAACGCCCTCTGTTGGCCAGGTTCTGAATGACTATAATACAGTGATCTGTAAGAACGCCATCTGGTGGCTAGGTACTTAATGACGATAATAATATGAACCACCATCTTGAAACGCCATCTGGTGGTCAGGTTCCTAATGTCGATAATACAGTGATCTGTAAGAACGCCTTCTGGTGGCCAGGTTCTTAATGACGATAATACCATGGACTGCCATCTTGAAACGCCATCTGTTGGTCAGTTTCCAAATTACGATAATACCGTGGTCCGCCATCTTGAAACGCCATCTTGGAACGCCATCTGTTGGTCAGGTTCCAAATTACGATAATACTGTGGTCCGCCATCTTGAAACACCATCTTGGAACGTCATCTGTTGGTCAGGTTCCAAATGATGAATATGATAATACAGTGTCCGCCATCTTGGAAAATGGCCGCCATCCGCAAAATGGCCGACTTTCCGATCATAGCCACGCCCCCTAAGTCGCGCATGTGCAGAACTGACATAACGAACCGAGTTACACTACTCACATTTCATTCTAAAAGATTTAGTTGAGTCAATTGCAGGCCAGGTTACTCTTCTATCATTAAACAAGGATAAATATATTCCATTTTCAGAGAAGGTTCACGGAACAAATTGTCAACTTAGATTCATAGATTCGTACAGATTTTTGGCGAGCAGTATAGATAAACTTTCTTCATATTTGGAAGATGAAAAATATCTAGGGCTTTTTGCGAATCTGATGAAGATTATCAATTGTTGAATAAAAAGGGTATTTTCCCTTATGATTACTTAGATTCTTGGGAGCGATTAAATGATTCATTTTTACTATCACGTGAAAAATTTTAAAATAATTTGAACGATTGTGATATAACTGACGAGCAGTTTAGTCACGCACAAAAAGTGTGGAATCATTTTAATATAAAAACTTCAGGTGAATATGCAGATCTCTACCTGTGAACAGACGTCCTATTGCTAGCTGATATTTTTGAAAATTTTCGTGAAACGTGTATGAGTACCTACAAGCTAGATCCACTTCATTATTATACTTTGCCGGGTTACAGTTTTGACGCAATGCTTAAAACAACTGGAGTTTATCTAGAGCTCTTAACCGATGTCGATATGATGATGTTTATAGAAAGTGGTATAAGGAGTGGCATATCTCAATGCAGTTCAGTTCAGTTCAGTTTAGTTTATTGAGCATGTTATACATAAGTTTACATTTGTCATTATAAAAAAATATCTTGTATATTACAACATATAACTAAAACTAAATCACAATATGAAATTAAATTAATTGCACAGTTACAAATAACAAAACACAGGACAAAAAATCTTTTTTAAATTAAAATGATATAAAAATAATGTACAAATTTTCAATTATGATTCAAAGCTGTCATTTGTGAACTGTATATTTAGAAATTCACCGAAATCAAAGAATGCGTTTTTAATTAGAAACAACTTTATTACGTTTTTGAATTGTTTAAGAGGAAGTTCTTTCACTTTTTGTGGGAGTTTGTTAAAAAACACTTTGCTGTAGTAATTGTAACAAGATTTACTAGAGTTTAGGCGTAGAATATCTATATGAATTAGACTATTTTGTTTGGTGTAATAATCATGAATTTCATTATTCAGAATGTAGCTATTGTTGGATCTAGCATGTAAGAGACAAGAGAGAATATATAAAGAGGGAAAAGTGAGAATATTATACTCAGTAAAAGTGCTTTTAACATAGTCTCTGTATTTTTTTTTGCCATAATTCTCATAACTTTACGCTGCAGTCCAAATATTCTGTTAGCATGAGTGCTGTGACCCCAACCCGTTAAAACATAGCACATATGTGATTGAATGAGAGCAAAGTAAGCCGTCCGTATCACATCCACAGGTAAACATTTTACTAAGTTGCGTATGAGAAAGATATTTCTAGATATCTTTTTTGCGAGACAGTCAATGTGCCCCTCCCAGTTCAGGTTAGGACACATAGTTAGTCCCAGGAACTTAACACTTTTAGGATTCTGAAATGAAATGTTTCTGTGAGTGAATCGTTATGGTCGGGCTAATAATAAATATATGCGGGAGGGGTATAATATCAACGAACCACCCTCATATTTACAGTACTATGATCTGAACAATATGTATGGTACTATTATGTGTGATGTTTTATCCTAATCTGAATTTGAATGGGTCGAAGAATGTGAATTAAAAAATTTAGATATAATGAATCTAGCCGATGATGGTGATGTGGGGTATACTTTTGAATGTGACTTGGACTATCTCATTCATTTGCATGATAAACACAAAGATTTACCCCTAGCACCTGAGCATGTGTCCACCATCTTCTAAATCAAACCAGAAAAAATTATTAACCACTCTACTGCCTAAGAAAAATTACATTGTTCATTATAAAAATTTGAAATTTTATCTGAAACAGGGGCTTGTTTTGAAAAAGGTGCATAAAGTTTTGAAATTTAAACAGTCTGCCTGGCTACAAAGTTACATACAATTGAACTCTAATGAACGTAAAATGTCACGCAACGAGTTCGAAAAAAATCTCTATAAATTGTTGATAAATGCTGTTTTTGGAAAGTGTATGGAAAATACTCGAAAATATAAAGATATGCAAATTGTTACGAAATGGGAGGGTAGAGGAGGGACTCGCCACCTTATATCTCAACCTAATTTCCATAGCTGTACAATTTTCAGTGAAGAGTTTGTGATTATTGAAATGAATAAGTTAGAGGTGAAGCTTAATAAACCAATTTATATAGGTTTTACCATTTTAGATAATTCCAAATTATTGCTTTATGATTTTCACTATAATTATATATGTAATGTGTTTAGGGGTAGGTTTAAACTCCTTTATTCCGACACTGATTCTGGGAAATGCGAATTTAATGTAGATGACATTTACGAGTACATCAAACGTGATATAGAAAAATTTGACACCTCAGATTATCCCGAAAATAATATTTATAATATGCCGAGAGTGAATAAAAAGGGGCTTGGGAAGATGAAAGATGAACTTCATGGGGATATAATGCTTGAATTTGTAGGTTTGCGATCAAAAATGTATGCATATAGAGTGCAAATTTTTTTTAAAGATACCCAATACGATGTGAAAAAGGCAAAAGGTATTACATCAGGCACGATGAGAAGAATTTCATTTGCAGATTATAAAAATTGTTTGTTATGAATCTCTTAGTCAAAGTCAAAAATTAATCAGATCGATAAATCATAAAGTTTATTCAATAAATCAGAATAAACTAGTTCTTAACCCGCAAGATGACAAAAGAATAGTGAGTTCGTCACTTCGTACTACAGACACCAAGCCTTGGAGTTATATGCGCACAAGCATGTAGATATTTTTATGTATATATTTATAGACTTGAACCAATTGCATCAGTTGAAAGAAAGATTTGCTTCACATACATACATTTTATCGGTCAAGTGTAAAAAAAAATTATAATATCGAGCTATTTCTTAGAGAAAATGCTGGAATATGAAGTGGAAATGAAAGCGAAAAAAGTTTACGATAAATATTTAAAAATTGCTATATTTCGTGAACCTTATAAACCTTCATCGAATGTACTTTTGCAAAATATTTTACGTATAAATAAATTTCCACTAAGGACCTACTATTTTCAAAGGATTTCCGAATTAGAAGAAGATTTCGGAATAAATAGCAACACTCAAATAAATCACTCAATTTTTTTAAACAAACTCGAATTTGATAAATATGTAGAGTTATTCTTTGAAATGTGTAAAATTAAAAATATAAAAATAATGAATTTGGACGAAATCGATAGTTTTTTTAAGGATAATGAATTGTTTGTGAATAAACAATACACACTGTATTTATATGATTTGTTATCGAACAACTTGAATGGTGACAAACAATATGATCTCAGTACTCAGTTCAACACTGTAAATATACAAAAAAATTATAAAAAAATAGACCAATGCATAGATCTGAGTGTTTGTGAGACAGCTTATCATGCAAACTGTAAAATCTTGACTGCAATAATTAAAGTGATTGAAAAATTGCACTTACCTTATACATTTCTTCCCTCATCGAATGATATTCACAGAAAATTGCTCGAATGGATCGAGAAAAATATAAAACTTGGAAAAGAAGATAAAAATGCTCAATTAGGATGGACTTGTGGACCATGCTGTGGACTTTGGCCCTCAACAAAATTAACTAATTGTGAAGAAACTCTTGTTCTGTTACAATCACTAATGTAATTCAACTAACTCTATTATTATAAAACTTGAAATAAAAACATTATATCTGTTTATACTATTTTATTTATTGAAAAAAAAATAAATATTTATATTTACAACATTAATTATTCATCTGAAGAAGAAGCAAAATATTCTAATACTTTTTCGTCAATCTCATTACCATCACTATCGCAAAAGGTCTATATTGTTTCACATGAAAGGTGCATAGGGAGGTATACACCTTGTTGAGATTCAGCCGTTTTGGAGACTCTCTATATGCATAGTGCATATTTTACATATGCATTCAGACTCCGTTATTGATTGGTGGGACACTTCATTCTCCTCAAAATCCATTGTAATCGGCTGATTGATTTCACACCTTTCTAATGATGATGTTGTCAAATCCATTGGAATTTGGCTGGAAAATTGTTGGCTCTGCTGTTGTTGTTGTTGAATCGTTTTGACCACTATTGTGTTCAAACATTTCAAGTTCTCTAATGCATTAGCAATTTCATCGTTGATGAAATCAAGTTGCTCCTCGAAAGTCGAGAAGCTGATAAACTCATTGGTTATTCTATCAACCATTTTTTCAATGTATTCAATCTGTACTAATATTGTAGCGTAAGTGCTCTATTGTGTATGTTTTGAAGACTGGATTATTATGGGTGGGAAACTGGTTTCTGGTGGAGAAAAGTGCTATTTACAGGGGCTTTTTTAAATAATCGTTGAGATACCACATTTCTAATTGGAATACGTTGTTTTTTTAACAACGTAGTGAATTGACGGAATGCTGATTGCAATGAAGATTCGTTATTTTGTAGAGAACTTAAACGAGGACAGTTTAATGATTCCACATCAATAACTTCATTCTTCTTCTCTGATACATATTTTTCAATACAATTTTTTTTTGCAAACCCTTTACCATTATGGAGCCGTTATAGTCCGTTGTTAACTCCTTTAAAAGTTGTGCTATTTCTGCGTGATCAATTGATCCAACATCGCTCCATTTCAATCCGTGTACATTTTTAGTGAGCCACTTTGCTTGAGCTTTCACTCTATTATCGAGGTGTGAATAATCTATGGAAATGTTTACGATTTCGTGTGCAAATGTGAAATTTTTTAAAACTGCAATTTCCTTATATATAAACTCGCTTTTTCCATATTGAAAACCTTGAATATCTACGATAAACATATTTTATTACTGCACAATACGAATTGCGCTAGTAAGTGGATTATATTTGACTAATTTATCGTGTAAAATCAGACAGAAAGCTGACGTTTCTGCAGGAATATCTTCAGAGCTCTCAAATTCAAGCCGGATATCCACACTTCCAGATTTCAGTACCTCATTCTGTCGCGAACAATCGATAACTGCTAAACATGCGATATCTCTGAATTTATAAGGAGAGAGCAAGGGTTGACTTTCACGATTGTAATACGATTGTTGAAAATTAGCATACATGTCGTACAGGACTGCAAATTGGTTATTTTTAAAGTTGAGATTCAAATTATAGTATGGAAACATTTCAGAGTTTAAATAGACTTTAAGATTCGTCAAATTAGTATGATTGAAATGGCTATAATTGGCTGTTATTTTATTTTTCAGTCCAGTTTTGAATCCTTAAATTACGAATCGCGGTTTTTCAATCTGAGTGCTGGTTATAATAGCCCATGTTTGACTTCTGGTTTGTTGAAGTAATGGATTTTTATGTAACTCCCATTCTCTGAACGCAATTTCAAGCTCTCGATAGCTAGATACCTGTTTGAGTAATCTAGAACGTTCTATGTCATCAACATCGATAACCTTTACCGTTTCACAACCATCTGTGGTATTCGAAATTTCATTAATATCAGAGTTTGATGTTATAAGGACCAGCTCCTGGCGTGAATTGAAAATTATTCTTTTGAAATCTTCGCAAAAACCGAAAAGAAAGTGGAGCGGAATAAATTCATTGAAATTACCATTGTCATTGGTGATATTGAAATCGTCGAAAGGATTCCATCCGGCAATACTCAATGCGGTACTCTCGTTTGTACTCAGAGAAGCGAGGGCTTTCATGGTGGTTGCTACCCCAGGATTTCTCACCTAGACATCACCATACCACCAATTTCGAATCTGATCTCATCAAATAATAGCATAATTCCATTATTACAAATTTCCACCGTTTTCGATATTGTATTATCAGCTTTTTTTCGCAGTCAGTTTACCCTCAATGTATAATGAGCTATTCCATGGATGGGTGTATGCCTCTTGAATTTGGCTCGGGATAAGAATTTCATCGTTATTGCCGAGCGAACTGGCTGCGTATGGTAAATATGAATGTTTCTCAGCATTTGTTAAAAGGCATCATAAAAGTTTTTTCGTTTATGTCTAATTAATATCCATTCTCTATGTGGGGTT
The DNA here is from genome assembly GCA_030704885.1 of Cynegetis impunctata. Lineage (NCBI taxonomy): Eukaryota > Metazoa > Arthropoda > Insecta > Coleoptera > Coccinellidae > Cynegetis > Cynegetis impunctata. The sequence continues at coordinate 378,693 of JARQZK010003688.1, read as the reverse complement.
GCTACTACAATCACACTTGATTTTTTACAAAACAATACAATACTGTTGAATATCAATCGGATATTTACTACAGTTCTGGCGCACAATTTTTTAAAATTATTAATTTTTAGTTTGATTTATTTACTTTCAAGCCAAGTGAAGAAAGAAAAGCCTGATTAGAAGGTGTTAATCGTTTAACTTTCTTCAATGAACTATGAGACATCTTGAAGGCTTATAATTTATATGATTCGTGAGAGCATGTACACGTGTCCTTTTTGCACTTTGATTGTTGTTGCTATTAGTAAAATCAATCCCCATTTCTACGAGTTTTCTTCAAGTGCAACCTTACTGTGACGACTTCACCACGTAAATTGAGCAATTTACCATCCTGATCCACTAATTCAACTGTCAGCTCATCGAGTTGCTTGGTATTTACTGGTAGATAAATAACGTTCTGGGGTTTTCGATAATTTTGTAACCTGGTGGGGCATTGGGGAAGAATTCGTGTAGCATATGAACAGACTTTTCATTTCGATATGATCCCGAAACTATATTGCACTCTATTCCGATAGAATTCACCCTGTTTATGCTGACGGGGCAATCGGAAATATGCCTTTTATTCTTCATCAATCCACATTTTAAATCTCCAGGTGCTCCACTATCTCCGTTATAATCTGGGAATCCATCAAGTTGAGGCATATGGTATGTTCACAAAAAGTGATAAGAATTTATCGTAGAATTGTAAAGTGAAATAATATACAGGGTATTACCTTTAAAAAAACTAATGACAAAGCCATAGCTCTTGAATGAGACACCCTGTATACAAAATTTTTATTGCGAAAAATGCCCAAATAAAAATACTAATCGACCTGTCCGAGGATTTTAACATGAAATAGAAACCTAATTTTTTAATGAATTTGTTCCTTTCATCATGAAAGCACTGTATATATATATATATATATATATATATATATATATATATATATATATATATATATATATATATTTACCGTCCACAATTCGATGTCTCATAGTGGGTCCCTAAAACTGTGGTAAAACAAACGTGATGATTTATTTACTAGTACATCCGAACGGATTAAGATTTCAGAAGGTTTACGTTTATTCGAAATCGTTATTTCAACCGAAATATGTATATTTGGAGGAGTTGCTTTCTCCAATCAAAGAAATTTCATATAATAAATACAATAATTGTGAGAATATTGTCAGCCCATCAGACTCGAAACCCAATTCTATTTTTATCTTTGATGACATTTCCTGCACCAACCAAAATTTGATGCGTGAATTCTTTAGCATGGGTAGGCACAAGAATATCGACTGTTTTTATTTTGGACAAACTTACACACGTGTCCCAAAACAATTAATACGTGATAATGCAAATTTACTGGTGATATTTCGCACCGATGAGAATAATCTGAAGCATATTTATGATGAGCATGTGAATACCGATTTGAAATATGACGAATTTTTAAAAATGTGTGCAACATGTTGGACCGATACATATGGTTTCATTGTGAACCAATATGATTGATAAGGATAGTGAAATCGAAAAAGGACGCTATCGAAAAGGATATATATATATATATATATATATATATATATATATATATATATATATATATATATATATATATAATATATATATATATATATATATATATATCCTTATATATATATATATATATATATAATATATATTAATATATTATATATATATATATATATATATATATATATATATATATATATATATATATATATATATATATATATAATTATATATATATATATATATATATATATATATCTGATTAGCGATTATTTTTATCAGATAATATCAGATCGTTGAACAGGTTGTTCTACAACATTTATTCATAAGCAGTTTCATCTATTTTTTAACTAATTGGATACCTCTTTTAACTAAGAAGATACCTGTTTTAACTAATAAGATACCAGTTTTAACTAATTAAATAGCTGTATTTAACTAATTAGATACCAGAATTAACTAATTAAATAGCTGTTTTAACTAATTAGATGCTTGTTTTAACTTATTAGCTAATTAGTTGTTAGTTAGTTAAGAGGCGTTAGCTCTTAGCTGTTTCAGCTATTAGTTGTTTAGCCGATTAGCTATTATTCATCATGAACATTGTCACAGCTAAAATAAAATCTAATTAATGTTAGGAACAATTTGAAGAAAAAATTGGAATTTCTGAAAGAGGGGAAAATTATTAGAGAGGATGCATTTTCACCAATAACAAAACAATTGCAGACTATAGCCAGGAAACTTGACGATGAAAAAACTTTAATTGATATTAAGAAGGAAATGAAAGAGGAAAAAGAAGAAGAAAAGGAAGAAGAAAAAGAAGAAGAAAACTTTCATCTTCAACACCAAAAGATTACCCCGATATTTATACACCTTAATTTGAGAAATATCGATCGCTAAAACGAAAACTGCTTCAGCCAAATTTCCTTGAAATAGATACGATAGCCGAAACTACAACCGATGCTGATGACGATGAAGGGGCTGTTATTAATGAAGGTGGCGCTGATAAAGGAATTTCCGATGATGAATTCTTAAACGAAACGTATGAAGATACCAAGCAATACTTGCAAAATCTTTCACAAACTGAAGAATTCGATCTATATTTCCAATCCCTACCCCCAATCCCCCGTTCGTATAGGGATGCATTTTTTTCTGATACAAGCAATAAATTTGATTTCAAATTCGGAGCCAGATTCGGTACCGATGCGAATGGTTTGAAAATTGGTAATGCAAAAATCACAATTGATCCAGACACAGGTAATGTCCTTATCGGCGATGAAAAATTTGAATAAGCGTGCACCCCAGGACTTTATGAACTCATCTTCAAACGACGACCTGTGGGGTATACCCGTACAGATGAAAAAAATTATTTAGATATTATAGATCGAACAAGTGCTGATAGGCGAAATTACGATCCTGACGAGCAAATCGCCGGTAGTCGATCTTATAAATATAGAAGAATAATAAGTAAATTAACTAGTAAACTATTAATTCCGCGGAGACCTCGTTCGCAAATCCCGTCTACTAGTACGAGGGTTGGCAGAACAGGTGGCGGAATTATGACATTGAAACAGTTAACCAACAATGGATTGGATCGATATAAATGAACTGGTTGATAGACTTCGGTTGTTAGTTTCTTCGCAAGCTGCGGGCAATACAAGTCTATGTAACTAGATCATTTCCATAATTAAAGAGTTGCGGGAAGCTCGAGTTGTTGAATAAAATTTAAAAACAAAAAAAAAGAGCATTGATAAATTTGGTCATCATATAAATTCATATTATAAAGATGTTCAAGATTATAATGAATAGTATGATTACTCGAAATATGAACTCATTTTCGATATTCTCGGAAGATACAAAACATACAAAATTTTAAATATTTTCGAATCTGACACCATCGATCCATCTTCGAATTGTTATAAATTATTTCAATCTGAACCGTTTTGGATATTTCCCCTCGTAACAGAAACTATCCGAAATATTCACAATCATGCTAGTAATTTAATCACTAGAGTGAACAAAGAGCAGTATACCGGCAAAGAAATAAAAAATGTTTCATTGAAAAAAGAGGACAAGATATCTTTCAAGGGAGTAACTGGTAAACATTTGCTGGCAGAACTAGTTATCGAATGTCCAATTACGTTCAACGATTCAGATGTAGGTATATAAAAACCTGCTATTCGCATAATTTACAGTAGTATATAGTTTTAATTTTCTCAGTCATTAAGAGGAGAAGAAGAAAACCTGTAATAAAAGAGAGCGAAATAAGAAGAGATATTGTTAATGAATTGCATAAACCGGCTAGAATAAACTTTCCAAGGCGTAAAGTTATATTGAAAGGAATCAATGACCTCGTTCAAATCGATCTAGTTGAGATGATTCCTTATTCCAGAGAAAATAAGGGCTACAAATATATTCTGGTAGCCATTAATTGTTTCTCGATAAAAGCTTGGGTTGCACCCCCTCAAAACAAAATCAGGATGCGATGTCACAAATGCTATGAATGATATATTGAATAAAATGAAAAATTCTCCGAAGAATTTGCAATCGGATATGGGCAAAGAATTCTATAACGAACATTTTTCGCTGAAACTAATGAAAAAATTCGATATTAATCACTATAGTGTGTACAGCACGAGAAAAGCTTCAATTGTGGAAATATTGAACCGAACCCTGAAGAACATGCTCTGGAAAATGTTCAGTTTCACAAGGTTCCTTTAAATGGCTGAATTCATTAGAGGATATATAAATCGATACAATAATACAAGACATTCTACTATAGGTATGAAAACCGGTTCAGGTTAATAGGAAGAATGAAAAACAAATTATTGAATAGCCGTGTACAACGCGCATCAAAATAGCTAATTTGAATACAAAATTTAAAGTTGGCAATCATGTACGAATAAGTAAATATCGCAAAGATTTTGATAAGTCGTATACACCAAATTGGACAAATGAGAAATTTTCTGTGAGGAAAGTGAAATTCGCTACTAATCCCGTCACATATTTGCTTCAAAATGAAAATGGCGAGGACATAAAGGGTGGATTTTTATGAAATGGAACTACAACATGTAAAGCACCCCGGAAATTCTCCTGGTTGAAAAAGTTTTTAAGGAGGAGGGGTGATAAAAGTACTTGTAAGTGGTTAGGTCTAGAAAACTCTTAAAAATAGTTGGATTGATAAGCAAACAATGTTCAATAATTTCATATGATTTATAGTATTTTTTTTTGTTATATTTATATTTATATATATATATATATATATATATATATATATATATATATATATATATATAGTATATATATATATATATATATATATATATATATATATATATATATATATATATATATATATATATATATATATAAAAGCAGATAGATCTTGAGGATGCAGACAAAGTACTGGGCTGTTCTAAAGAAGGCTCCGTGTTATTATGTCAACGTTTCGAAAATCCTTTATTTTCTTCATCAAGACATCTACAAAGAGGGTTTAAAATGCACAATTTGTAAAACAAATAGGTTAAAACATTACTTACTTAACTTGAGGTTAGTAGTGAAAAGTCAACATCAACGATACACATAAGAGTCATCCCCGCTGAAGTGGATAACATCCATTAGTAGTTTTAATCACTTTTACAAACAATTAACTGTATAATTTCAAAACTGTTACAATATTTTTCTTTTTTCGGCAGACAAATTGCGGTAGGCATGCTTGTATTGAAATATGAAAATTGACATCTCAAAGAAACAGGGTTACCAAAGGCTACAACAAAACATGACCAACACAACTTGTTTGAAAGAAACTGACATCTGGTGCAGCGCTACCAACTCAACACTTACTGTAGTACTACTGAGGTGATGCACCCAACCTAGATTCAAATTAACTGTTATTTAGGGAAACTGGAGGGTTGAGTTCCAATTTCAAAATGTAATTATAAATATTACTCAGGTTGTTTAAATCAGTTTTTTTGTTCATACTGTTAGTGTCACTCCCGATGAAAAACATTTCCTTGAAAAGTCTTTTTTGTAAATTATTTTCAGTACATAGTACTTCCACTTGATTATAGTCCATTAAATGTTTATTTTTAATTACATGTTCAGCAAGTGCACAAGTTGCCTTCTTGGTATTGCAATCACTTTTATGCGACGTTAAGCGTCCGGATAAAATTCTTGAAGTTTGTCCAATGTATGACCTGTCACATGTCCGACAAGGAATCCTATATACAACGTTGGATCTTTCTAATGTTTTCAATGGTGTTTTAGTTTTGGAAAACAGACTACTAGTAGTGGTGACGATTCGTTGAGCGAATTTAATATTTTCATCTTTAAACACACTTAGAAGTTTGGGTGTCAACGACTGAAAGTATGGTAAAGAGCTGAAAACTCCCAATGTGACTTCTTGTTTCAGCTCTTTACCATACTTTCAGTCGTTGACACCCAAACTTCTAAGTGTGTTTAAAGATGAAAATATTAAATTCGCTCAACGAATTGTCACCACTACTAGTAGTCTGTTTTCCAAAACTAAAACACCATTAAAAACATTAGAAAGATCCAACGTTGTATATAGGATTCCTTGTCGGACATGTGACAGGTCATACATTGGACAAACTTCAAGAATTTTATCCGGACGCTTAACGTCGCATAAAAGTGATTGCAATACCAAGAAGGCAACTTGTGCACTTGCTGAACATGTAATTAAAAATAAACATTTAATGGACTATAATCAAGTGGAAGTAATATGTACTGAAAATAATTTACAAAAAAGACTTTTCAAGGAAATGTTTTTCATCGGGAGTGACACTAACAGTATGAACAAAAAAACTGATTTAAACAACCTGAGTAATATTTATAATTACATTTTGAAATTGGAACTCAACCCTCCAGTTTCCCTAAATAACAGTTAATTTGAATCTAGGTTGGGTGCATCACCTCAGTAGTACTACAGTAAGTGTTGAGTTGGTAGCGCTGCACCAGATGTCAGTTTCTTTCAAACAAGTTGTGTTGGTCATGTTTTGTTGTAGCCTTTGGTAACCCTGTTTCTTTGAGATGTCAATTTTCATATTTCAATACAAGCATGCCTACCGCAATTTGTCTGCCGAAAAAAGAAAAATATTGTAACAGTTTTGAAATTATACAGTTAATTGTTTGTAAAAGTGATTAAAACTACTAATGGATGTTATCCACTTCAGCGGGGATGACTCTTATGTGTATCGTTGATGTTGACTTTTCACTACTAACCTCAAGTTAAGTAAGTAATGTTTTAACCTATTTGTTTTACAAATTGTGCATTTTAAACCCTCTTTGTAGATGTCTTGATGAAGAAAATAAAGGATTTTCGAAACGTTGACATAATAACACAGAGCCTTCTTTTAGAACAGCCCAGTACTTTTTCTGCATCCTCAAGATCTATCTGCTTTTATATATATATATATATATATATTATATATATATATATATATATATATATATATATATATATATATATATATATATATATATATATATATATATATATATATATATATATATATATATATATATATATATATATATATATATATATATATATATATATATATATAAATATAAATATACAAAAAAAAATACTATAAATCATATGAAATTATTGAACATTGTTGCTATCAATCCAACTATTTTTAGAGTTTTCTAGACCTAACCACTTTACAAGTACTTTATCACCCCTCCTCCTTAAAACTTTTTCAACCAGGAGAATTCCGGGGTGCTTTACATGTTGTAGTTCCATTTCATAAAATCCACCCTTTATGTCCTCGCCATTTTCATTTTGAAGCAAATATGTGACGGGATTAGTAGCGAATTTCACTTTCCTCACAGAAAATTTCTCATTTGTCCAATTTGGTGTATACGACTTATCAAAATCTTTGCGATATTTACTTATTCGTACATGATTGCCAACTTTAAATTTTGTATTCAAATTAGCTATTTTGATGCGGTTGTACACGGTATTCAATAATTTGTTTTCATTCTTCCTATTAACCTGAACCGGTTTCATACCTATAGTAGAATGTCTTGTATTATTGTATCGATTTAATATATCCTCTAATGAATTCAGCCATTTAAAGGAACCTTGTGAACTGAACATTTTCCAGAGCATGTTCTTCAGGGTTCGGTTCAATATTTCCACAATTGAAGCTTTTCTCGTGCTGTACACACTATAGTGATTAATATCGAATTTTTTCATTAGTTCAGCGAAATGTTCGTTATAGAATTCTTTGCCCATATCCGATTGCAAATTCTTCGGAGAATTTTTCATTTTATTCAATATATCATTCATAGCATTTGTGACATCGCATCCTGATTTTGTTTTGAGGGGGTGCAACCCAAGCTTTTATCGAGAAACAATTAATGGCTACCAGAATATATTTGTAGCCCTTATTTTCTCTGGAATAAGGAATCATCTCAACTAGATCGATTTGAACGAGGTCATTGATTCCTTTCAATATAACTTTACGCCTTGGAAAGTTTATTCTAGCCGGTTTATGCAATTCATTAACAATATCTCTTCTTATTTCGCTCTCTTTTATTACAGGTTTTCTTCTTCTCCTCTTAATGACTGAGAAAATTAAAACTATATACTACTGTAAATTATGCGAATAGCAGGTTTTTATATACCTACATCTGAATCGTTGAACGTAATTGGACATTCGATAACTAGTTCTGCCAGCAAATGTTTACCAGTTACTCCCTTGAAAGATATCTTGTCCTCTTTTTTCAATGAAACATTTTTTATTTCTTTGCCGGTATACTGCTCTTTGTTCACTCTAGTGATTAAATTACTAGCATGATTGTGAATATTTCGGATAGTTTCTGTTACGAGGGGAAATATCCAAAACGGTTCAGATTGAAATAATTTATAACAATTTGAAGATGGATCGATGGTGTCAGATTCGAAAATATTTTAAAATTTTGTATGTTTTGTATCTTCCGAGAATATCGAAAATGAGTTTCATATTTCGAGTAATCATACTATTCAATTATAATCTTGAACATCTTTATAATATGAATTTATATGATGACCAAAATTTATCAATGCTCTTTTTTTTTGTTTTTAAATTTTATTCAACAACTCGAGCTTCCCGCAACTCTTTAATTATGGAAATGATCTAGTTACATAGACTTGTATTGCCCGCAGCTTGCGAAGAAACTAACAACCGAAGTCTATCAACCAGTTCATTTATATCGATCCAATCCATTGTTGGTTAACTGTTTCAATGTCATAATTCCGCCACCTGTTCTGCCAACCCTCGTACTAGTAGACGGGATTTGCGAACGAGGTCTCCGCGGAATTAATAGTTTACTAGTTAATTTACTTATTATTCTTCTATATTTATAAGATCGACTACCGGCGATTTGCTCGTCAGGATCGTAATTTCGCCTATCAGCACTTGTTCGATCTATAATATCTAAATAATTTTTTTCATCTGTACGGGTATACCCCACAGGTCGTCGTTTGAAGAAGAGCTGAAAACTCCCAATGTGACTTCTTGTTTCAGCTCTTTACCATACTTTCAGTCGTTGACACCCAAACTTCTAAGTGTGTTTAAAGATGAAAATATTAAATTCGCTCAACGAATCGTCACCACTACTAGTAGTCTGTTTTCCAAAACTAAAACACCATTAAAAACATTAGAAAGATCCAACGTTGTATATAGGATTCCTTGTCGAACATGTGACAGAACATACATTGGACAAACTTCAAGAATTTTATCCGGACGCTTAACGTCGCATAAAAGTGATTGCAATACCAAGAAGGTAACTTGTGCACTTGCTGAACATGTAATTAAAAATAAACATTTAATGGACTATAATCAAGTAGAAGTTCTATGTACCGAAAATAATTTACAAAAGAGACTTTTCAAGGAGATGTTCTTCATCGGGAGCGACACTAACAGTATGAACAAAAAAACTGATTTAAACAACTTGAGTAATATTTATAATTACATTTTGAAATTGGAACTTAACCTTCCAGTTTCCCTAAATAACAGTTAATTTGAATCTAGGTTGGGTGCATCACCTCAGTAGTACTACAGTAAGTGTTGAGTTGGTAGCGCTGCACCAGATGTCAGTTTCTTTCAAACAAGTTGTGTTGGTCATGTTTTGTTGTAGCCTTTGGTAACCCTGTTTCTTCGAGATGTCAATTTTCATTTTTTAATACAAGCATGCCTACCGCAATTTGTCTGCCGAAAAAAGAAAAATATTGTAACAGTTTTGAAATTATACAGTTAATTGTTTGTAAAAGTGATTAAAACTACTAATGGATGTTATCCACTTCAGCGGGGATGACTCTTATGTGTATCGTTGATGTTGACTTTTCACTACTAACCTCAAGTTAAGTAAGTAATGTTTTAACCTATTTGTTTTACAAATTGTGCATTTTAAACCCTCTTTGTAGATGTCTTGATGAAGAAAATAAAGGATTTTCGAAACGTTGACATAATAACACAGAGCCTTCTTTAGAACAGCCCAGTACTTTGACTGCATCCTCAAGATCTATCTGCTTTTTCCTTAACTAGTCAGTCAAGACTACCCTTCGCCTTAATATATATATATATATATATATATATATATATATATATATATATATATATATATATATATATATATATATATATATAATCAAGTACTAGGATATTTATTTGAAACTAATCAAACAAACCTCCTAGCGGAGCTGGTTATACGAGTTCACGAAATATCGAAATGCATACCTTGGACGGTGTATGTTAGAAACATTAAGTTGTTTATCACAATCAATGGAAATGATAGACAGTCTGTTTCGCCCTTATTTGGGGCTCATCAGTATCATCCATCCATCGAAAGTGATAACCAACTAAATATTTCTAACGGCCTTATATTTTCCTTCAAGTGACTATATGGCATATGAATATAAAACAGCGCCACCAGTCGGAAACAAATGAACCACATCTTAGAGATAACCACATTCGCCCAAATAAGGGCGAATGATGATTTATAATTTTTTATATGATTTCCTAAATTATTACCGGTACGATATGATTTCCTAAATTATTACCGGTACGATAAGCAATGTTAATGTTAAGGGGCCTCGGTAGACCAGCGGTGAGCGACTACCGCCTTGAACCGTTTGTTGACCGAGGATGTGGGTTCGAGTCCCACCTTGCTCTTGGGCGTTGTGTATGTCCTGAATTTAGTGGTTCTAGTTATGAGATTGAGTTTTGGGTAATGTACATTGTTTACAAGCCCATTGGCCGTTCGGAACCGGCGTTAAACTGTAGGTCCCTCGAGTTAAAAAAAAAAAAAAATGTTAATGTTGTGCTTAGATAAGAGAGATTAAGTTTTTTACTTGAATTTCCGATGAAAGTGAGGCTGTTATATTTGATATTATTTTCAGTGAGGGGGTACACCTGGTTAATCGCATTTTTTTAAATAGATCTTCTATTGATGAGTAACTTGTATATAAGATATTTTCAATTGAACAATGGATGTTTTATTGATGTGTGAATATTGTATAAACTTGAGTATAGGTACGTAATTTCCACTCGGTAAGAAATCGTTATTTCAAATAGAAATTCTATTGACCACTGGCCGATGTCGAATAAATGTAAATTAGGATACCGTTTAGTGAAACATATTTATTAGAAAAATGTAGTTGGGGTCAGCAGTTTTGATATCTCGATGTTGTTTCTATGGAGAAAATTGTTTAGGGAAATAGACATTGTATCGTTCGATTTATGATAACAATATTCCTGATTATACAAAAAATCAATTGGGTTTTTAGAAGTTCGTTTGGAAACTTATTTTTCCATGAAAAAAGGGATTTTTAGTAAAATCGTGAAAATCAATGTTGACATGAATAAATTAATCATTGAAAAATACGTAATAACTGTTTATCACACATTTGAAATATGTGGACACACCCTGTACATTATTGAAATGAAGTCATTTAATTTTCAACATGTAATCAAATTTGAAATTTGGGGACAAACCCTGTACATTATATAAATTATTTCATTCAAAAATCGTGAAAATCAATGTTGACATGAATAAAAAATTCATTGAAAATTACGTAATAACTGTTTATCACACATTTGAACTATGTGAACACATCCTGTACATTATTGAAATGACTTAATTTAATTCTCAACATATAATGAAATTTGTGGACACACCCTGTAAGTACATTATATAAATTATTTTATTCAAAAATCGTGAAAATCAATATTGACATGAATGAATTATTCATTGAAAAATACGTAATAAAAATTTGAAATTTGTGGATACACCCAGTAGATTAAATGAATTATTTCATTCAAGAATCTTGAAAATCAATGTTGATATGAATAAATTATTCATTGAAAAATACTTAATAACTGTATCATTCCTGAGATAGCATGAATCATTTAATTATTCAGTTCAACCTACAACACATGTCTCTTATCTCTCGAGTTCAATTATATATCATTATGTTTTCGATTCAACGCGACTGTATTTAATACGAATGAAAAATTAATTTCTAACATGGAGTTGTCGTCTATTAGTTCCATATTTGAAAATAACTATTTTTTAAATAACTATGTATGTAATCTGATATCCAAATCTACGAAGACGGCCTCCACAAATCTACGAAGGAACTCCTAAATACCAAAGAATTTCAGTTCCCCGGCTGGAGTCCCATTCCTCTATATATATATATATATATATATATATATATATATATATATATATATATATATATATATATATATATATATATATATATATATATATATATATATATCATATAATTTCAATCTCCTGATCCCACATGAAGATTCCTGGGGGCTCACATGAAGACTCCTGGAGCCCCGGTACCCCCATGAAGAATCCCTGAGGGTTTCAAAAAATTTCAGTTCTCTGGGCCCCCATATATATATATATATATATATATATATATATAAATATATATATATATAAATATATATATATATATATATATATATATATCTATATATATATATATATATATATATATATATATATATTATATATAATATATATTATTTATATATATATATATATACTATATACTATATATATATATATATAAATATATATATATAAAACAACAAACGAGCGATCTTACAGATCACTGTATAATCGTCATTCAGAACCTGGTCAACAGATGGTGGATCGTGTATGACAATCACTGTATTCTCATCATTCAGAATCTCACCAACAGAGGGGAGGCGTTGCAATCGCATTCAAAATTTAAATGTTCAACCAACACCTCCTACACAAGAAGGCCGGGAAGCTAAATCCAAGATGCCGCATGTAGTAGTCAGCGGTTATTTTAAATTCATTATATGAAATATTTATAGATTTTGTTATAGTAAATATTTAAATGTTTTTGATCATGTTAACAATAAATAAATAGTTTGTAATAATTTTAAGGGTTTAATTTGACTTGTTTTGTGGTTTCACTCTTTCTAAATGGGGCATTGTCTTTGTACTGATTTTATCATTATGTTTTTTAAGATAATTTTTTAACAAAATTGTAGTTGCTGGTTTAAAAAGCAATTTTAAAAGAGATTTTTCATCGTGTTTAGGACAATTGTGACCATTAAAAAATTCTATTTGTAGTTTATAAAAGGTGATGAGAAATGCTATGCTTCTTAAAAGGTCTGCTTGATTTTCCTGTTTTAAAAATTCATGTTCTTGTAAAAGTAATTTTTCTAAAATAAGGTAAACATAAACTCACTGGACAACATCTTCACTTGGATAGCACAAGCCACCTCTAGAAACCTCTGCTAATTCTGCTATTAAACTGTAATGATCATGAGTATTGTCAATATTTTATTTTAAAAATGTACAATATGCGCATTCAATTTTTTTTAAAATCGCATTATGCTGTGTAGCCTGCAACATATACCAAAGGTGGCCATATATTTTCAGGAATATTGTCTATATCACTTAAAGTAGTAGAAGAGCAAATATTAAGAAATGGGTCAGGATTAGTTGAATATGAGCTAGTTTGTTCTTCATTATCGTTTTCTGTGAAAGACAATATATCTTCTCTAGTTAAAGGTACATCCCAATATTCTTTGGACTTTAATATTACACTAAGTACAGTATTCATGCGTAACTTTCTTTCACTCTTATATATCTGTCGGATAGATACATGGTACTGGGAGCCTGCCAGGTATCTAAGAAATTACAAAAATATCCTTTAAGATTACACCTTAAAGACAAAAAACCAAACATTTACCTATACTTTCCAAATCTTTAGCATGAGGTGAAATTGAAAACAAATGCTACAAAATAAGACTATCTCGCAGCTATATTTTAAATGATTTTATTAACATGTTCAATATGACAAAGTGAAAAACTTATAAATTAAAACAGTGTACATCTATACAAAATAGTTACAACAAATGTTAATAAACAAACATTTCGAATCAGATAGTGCTGGTTTTCGGATCAATATGTAACAGTACTCTATGACGAGATAGTAGGTATGCAATATTTACAATGAGAAATAAGAAGAAGAAGAAGAATATTTACAATGAGAATGAAGAAATTAGGATACACTAATGTGATGCATTCAAAAATACAGTTTGCAACAGAAACATATTGAATAATTTCAATTCTTCATTTCCCTCAAAACAATAATATAATGAATATAGATTAATATAAATATAGATTAATATCTGTAAGAAAACAATTTTAGTTATCTCTGTGGTCTCATGATACATATATAGATCATAGATATATCAGTTAATTATTACTATGTTACTGTTTGTATTCTGTTCGTTAAGTAAAAGCTGAATAAAGTATAGTTACATAAAATAGAAATCTAATCAATTTACATCACGCTAATAATTCATCAATACAAACCAACAGGTTATGGGCCCAGTTAGTAATTGATTGCGGAATATTTGTGTAACGATATTTTTCATTTCTCGTTATTTCTGTCGGTTCAACAATTTAAGGTTAAATACAGAACCATGTTTCCAACAAGTAGTATATCGTCTGAAAAAAGTGTTATACCCTTGTTTGAAGGTAAAAATTGGAATAACTGGAAGTACAGAATGGAAATACTATTGGAAGAAATGGAGCTTTTGGAATTAACGAAAGGAAGTCACAATATTGAATATCATGCATCTGATTCTCCGGAAGTTCTTTCAAAGAAAGATAGGGATATTCAAGCTTGGAAAAAGAAAGACAGGAAATGTAAGTCTCAAATTATCCAAAGAATTGCAGATAGTCATCTAGAATATGTTAAAGACTGTGACACTTCTCATGAAATATGGACATCTTTAAAAGAAACATTTCAAAGAACTAGCTTAGCCAGCAATTTAATGCTAAGGAAGAAACTACTGAGAATGAAATATAGTGTAGATAAAAGTATGGAAGAACATTTTCTAGAGTTTGACATGATTACAAGAGAACTCAGGGAAACAGGAGCAACCTTGGAAGAAAATGATATTATCTGTCATTTACTATTAAGTATGCCTCCGGAATATAATGCAGTAGTTACAGCATTGGAAACATTGAGTGGAAAAAGTCTTAATCTATCATTCGTGAAGAATAGACTTAGAGAGGAAGAAATAAAAAGAAGCGATAAAGAGAAGCAACCTAAGGCAGTACAAAATGTAGCTTTTATTGCGAAGAAATTTCAATATAAGTGTTACCACTGTGGAATGAAAGGTCATAAAAGGTCAGAATGTAGGAAGTTGAAAAGTACTGATGAAAGAAGTAGGAAAACTATTTCAGCAAACGCAAAGTATTCAGAATCAGAAGAAAAAACTAATGAATTTGCATTCATTTTAAATAATGAAAACACTGATAGTTGGTATCTTGATAGTGGTGCTTCAGAACATTTAGTAAAAGATAAGAAATATCTGGAAAATGTAAGAAATTTAGATATTTCTATTCAAATCCATAGCGCAAAATCAGGACAACACTTGATCGCTAAAGAAATTGGTTGTGTTAGAATGAGAACTGTTGTAGGAGACAAAGTAAATAACATAAGAATTGACAACGTTCTATATGTACCAGGATTAGAAGTTAATCTCTTATCAGTTAGAAAACTGGAAATCAAAGGTTTCAGAATATTATTTGGAAATGGTGAAGGAAAAATAATCAAAGATGGTATTACAGTTGCTATAGCAGAAAGAAAAAATAAACTCTATGAACTGTCTTTATATAAGAAAGAAGAAGACGCAATGTATTTTGGAATTGATGAAAAAGAAAAAATAAATCTGTGGCATAGAAGAATGGGTCATTTGAACTACAAAAGTCTTGAACAACTTACAAAAATAACAGAAGGTATGGATTTAAATTTCAGCTGTCATAATATTAATAAATTATGTGAAACTTGTATTTTTGGTAAACAGACAACTCTACGACATAATAGTAGTAGAATTAGAGCAAGAAGGCCATTGGAATTAGTTCACAGCGACTTATTTGGACCAATTAAACCCATGTCGCATGATGGTAAGAAGTATTGTCTTTTGTTCATAGATGATTTCACTCACTTTACCGTTTCTTATATGTTAGAGTCTAAATCAGAGGTCTTTGACTACTTTAAACGTTATGAAGCTATGGTACAATCTAAATTCAATTATAGGATTAGTCGATTCAGGTGCGATAATGGTGGGGAATACATGTCAAATAATTTAAATAAATTCTTTGAAGAAAAGGGAATACAGATTGAGCCTACAATTAGGTATACTCCTGCAACAAATGGTGATGCGGAGGGGATGAATCGCACACAGTAATTGAAAGGGCAAGATGTATGATTAGTGAAGGAAGATTGCCTAAACAACTATGGACGGAAGCTGTTAGAACTGCGGTGTATTTGGGGAACCGATGTCCTACAAAAGCCCTAGATAATAAAACTCCATCTGAATTATGGTACAAGAGCAAACCCAATTTGAAAAAATTGAAAGTTTTTGGTAGTGTTGCATATCTACATGTACCAAAAGAATTAATGAAAGAAAAATTTCAAGAGAAATCTGAAAAATGTATTCTAGTAGGATATTGTGTTAATGGATATAGATTGTGGAATCCTGAAGAAAACAAAATCGTTTTAGGAAAAGATGTTATTTTCGATGAAAACAAAAATATTACACATCTGCAAAGTTGTGGAAATCATGATTTTTATAATAATAATATAATAGATTATAATGTAACAGAAGGAAGTGATTTTGACAACAATGAAGCAGAAGTCGATAAACAAACTTCGGAAAATAATGATGATGGAAAAGAAGGAAGAAGAAAAAGAAATGTGAGAAAACCTAAATATCTTGAGGAATATACTGTGATGGCATTCAACGCTGAAGCATTTTTGAACAACTGTCCTAAAACTTTCGAGGAAGCAATTAATACTGGATGGGAAGAAGCTATTCAACAGGAACTCAATTCACTTAATAAAAATAATACATGGGATTTAGTTCCTGCTCCTAAAAATGTAAAATTGGTTGATTCAAAATGGGTATTCCGTGAGAAGAAAATTGAAGGAAATACTGTCAAAAAGGCTCGACTTGTGGCACGCGGTTTTCTACAAAATGACATTAATGATGAGGAATTGTATTCTCCTGTTGCTCGAATGATGAGTATTCGAATTTTGCTCTCAATATGTGTACAGCAAGATCTACATTTTAAACAATTGGATGTGAAGTGTGCTTTCTTAAATGGAATCTTAGATAAGCCTGTGTACATGAAAGTTCCAAAAGGTATAGTAGCAGATAAAGATCTTGTGTGTAAACTTAAAAAATCATTATATGGTTTAAGACAGTCACCAAAATGTTGGTATAATCGTTTAAATGATAAACTAGTAGAGTTGAATTTCATTTGATGTAAATCAGATCCTTGTTTGTATTTTTATGATTCGAAAAATAGTAGAATTTATTTGTTAATACATGTTGATGATATAATCATGTTCTCTAATAATATGGTTCTACTGAACGATATGAAAACTAAATTAACTGAATGTTTTGAGATGAAAGAAATTACAGTAGAAAAAGAATAAAAGTTTTTAGGTATAACAATTGTAAAAACTGATTATGGTTTATTCATTCATCAAAGAGAAATGATTGAGAGAATTTTAATAATGTTCAATATGAGTGATTGTAAAACTTCTACTATCCCAATGCAACCGGCTTTACAGCTGCACGATAAATGTAATAAAAATGATTATCTTGAACATAAAGATTTACCTTACAAAGAATTAATAGGTTCTTTAATGTATATAATGCTTGGTTCGAGACCAGATATTAGTTTTGCAATAACTTATTTTAGTCAATTTCAGAATTCATATACTGATGAACATTGGAAAAACTTGAAAAATGTACTACGATATTTACAATATACAAAAGATATTGGATTAAAATATGTTAAATCTAATAATGTCAAATCGAAACTTACTGCATATGTAGATGCCGATTTTGCTAATAATGTAAATGATCGAAAAAGTGTATCAGGTTTTGTAATTACATTGTTTGACAATACTATATTTTGGAAATCCAAGAAACAAATAACAGTTTCATTGTCAAGTGCAGAAGCAGAATATGTTGCCTTATCTCATTGTATTAGTGAATGTATTTTTGTATCTCAACTGTTAAATGAGATTCTAAATTCTCATGTGGGTGTAATTCAAATTTATGAAGATAACCAATCATGTATTAAGATGGCTAACACGTTAGAAACAAAACGCACTAAACATATTGATATTAAGCACCATTTCATTCGTGAATTAGTAATGAAAGGTGAAGTTCAATTAAGCTATATATCTTCTGACAAAAATGTTGCAGATATATTTACAAAGTCAGTAAATAAAGTTAAATTCAAGTTCTTAAGAGAACAAATGAATTTGGTGCCTTTTGAATTATAGTTTAAATATAAGATTGTAAAATTGAGGGGGAATGTAAGAAAACAATTTTAGTTATCTCTGTGGTCTCATGATACATATATAGATCATAGATATATCAGTTAATTATTACTATGTTACTGTTTGTATTCTGTTCGTTAAGTAAAAGCTGAATAAAGTATAGTTACATAAAATAGAAATCTAATCAATTTACATCACGCTAATAATTCATCAATACAAACCAACAATATCAATGGTAATATCATAATATTGTAATCTAAATTTGGAATTGACTTTAAGCAAATTCATTTGTTCTTTTAAAAATATTATGGAATCTTTATTTTCAGGCTCTTGATCTGCTACTACCATTGAGATATCTATGAAAGAATTTAAATTGTCTTCCAAAGAAGGATGTTGTGGTTCCATAAGCTTCAATGTGCGTAAGGATTTCTACCACCATATTAACATCACTTACAGCAATGGGAAAGTCAATTTGTCTCTTGTTCAGACATACAATTTTTTCAACAGCTGTGCCGCCTTGCTCTACTGACAAAAAAAAGATTTTCAGAAATAAAAGCGCTATACTTTATTTGAGTTTGTGGCCTGCTTTCCTCAATATTGAAAAAACATATATTATGTTTGCTTTTTGCCAATAACCAAGATTCACTAAGCTCCTCTTTTAACAGTTTACTGTATGCTTAATTAAACGTAGAGAAAGACTTTTCAATTTGGTAAGCCTGTGCCGATAAAACACTTTCGGCTAACACCTGCTCAACCTGTGCATATTCTAATTTTTGTCTTTTAGAATGAGGACAATCTCTTTGAGAAGTATGCGGCTTTGACAAATAATCAGGACAATTAGGCAGTATACATGGTACTGCATCTGAAAATAAATGTGTACTTAAAATCATGTTATACCAAAATGTATCAATAAAACTAACCTTTTACTAAACTTTTACTTTACTTTTATTAGTGGCAATAATATTATTTCTCCTATTGACTCAATTACATGTTTCGTATTCCTTTCAATATCACTTTCCTTAAAGTGAAGTTCACATACCTTAAAATAAAAAAGAAAAGTTAAAAATATTTTGTTTATCCCTACATTTTAACTAAGTACTTTACTTTGCTGTTTTATTATTAGATATTAATATAAGGTTGAGTAATATTTTACTATCTATAATTAACTACTTTTTGTTCTTTTTAATGTGTATGCTCACACGAATAGCTGACACAAATAACCCTATTATGTTTCATTTGATTACCTACGGTCGGACCCGACTATTTACAAAACAAACTAAATTTATTTTCGGGAATGAAAATACTGACACTTTGGGCCCGTTTTCGTAGTTCCCCCTACATTTGGGCACACAACAAGAAACCATATTATTCTATTCACTAATTTCCAATAAATTTTATACCACACAACCACAATTTTACGCAATATATGCACAAAAGTTTAACAAACACGTTTGAAACTAATTCACAGTTTTATTGACAAAATAGTTATCAAAATATTCCTTGAATTCACACTAAAATATGTTTATCAACAATATCCCCACACAAGCTAACTGACTACTAAAGTAGCCATCTTGGATTCATCTTAATCCAGTTTCACCGCCTTTATAGTAGAGGTCGTGCACGGTTTGTAGTCTACAAACCGTGGAGGTCGTGTTGGTTTAACGTATTACAGTTCTATACTCTGAGATATCTATGATTCAAGATGACATTTGACAGTTACGAATAAGATCGGATGACGTATGACAGATCTATGATCTAAGATATCTATGATTCAAGATTAACGTTACGGAATCCTCTGCGCAAGTTAGTTATATCACTCGCTTAATCCTAAATATAACAATGGGTTGACGGACGAGCGGTATGAGTACTAGACTCTGGTGCAGTAATTCTGCGGTTCGAATCCCCGACACCGACACAGCTTTTCTCATTTATTAATATTTCAGCTAGGGCCCCCGGGCAGAATCGATGAGAAGGAGGCCCCCATGAGAGAGAGTCAGGGCCCCTCAGTCCAGGGCCCCCAAGCCAAGACTCTCAAGCCAGGGCCCCAGGCCCCATGACGTCATAGCACCCATCTTGAATATCGATTTGACGGAAAGGTCCCCCACCTCGATGGCCGCCATTGTGGATTAGTTCTCTCTTAGTGGTAACTACTAACCCTTACCGAATCTATTGAGATTATATTTCTTAACCTGCGTATTAAAGCACTGTTTAGTTTAGAGCACAAAAAATCCTTCCGACAGCGTCAAGAGGGAGCTTGCCCCCAACAGAACGGAAGTGTCATCCGCGAACTGACATACCGCCCCCGCATCAACACTGTCAGGAAGATCATTCACATATAAAATAAACAGAAGGGGTCCCAAAATGGATCCCTGAGGTACACCTTGCTCAATCTTAACTCTTTCCGAGTAATACCTATTGCCATTCTCCGTGACACAGACAGTCTGGGTTCTATCACTCAGATAGAATCTAATGAGATCATGACAGGCACCGCGAATTCCATAGGTTGACAGTTTATCTAATAGGAGATCGTGACCTGGAGTGTCGAAGGCCTTGGAAATATCAAAGTGAAGACCTGCAACTTTGTCCTGATTTTCAATAATATTATAGATAGAGCTTAGTGTATGGAATATTGCAAGTTCGCTTGATTTTGTGGGCCTAAACCAAAACTGTTGATCTTTTAAGACTTTATGTAATGTTATGAAGGATAGTATTCTATTATATATAACTCTCTCCAAAACCGTCGACACTGAAGGTAACAAGGATACTGGTCGATAGTTGTCACTACTGCTCATATCACCCTTTTTATATACTGGGATTAATTTTGCATGTTTATTATTTATTATATGTGATATGGGAAAGCATATTATAGGAGCTACACACTTTAATATATAGGTAGGAATCTCATCCAATCCTGCTGAGTATTTATTAGGAAGATCCATAAATACTGTTAAAACCTCTAGAGGATCCGTAGGATGCAGAAAAATAGTAGGTAGTATAGATCTATCTACTTTTGATGTAAACATCCCACTCCGGTTTTGCAAGGTAAATTGGGAACTAAAAATGTTTGCTTTTTCTTGTGGATTATCAACGGTTTTATTGTCCTGTTTTAAGACTATTTGTTGAGTTTTATTGTTATTTTTGTTGGTCTCTCTGTTTAAAATATTCCACATGGTTTTAGATTTATTTTTAGAATTATTGATGTTGTTGTCGTTGAGGCTGATTTTGTAATCAGATAGATATTTACGATATTTATATTTTTCAGCTTTATACTCATAAATAATACCAATAGAGATGAAATGTTGCCGGCAAAATTTCTCGATTGTAATATGAAAGTTTGTTGCTTAGACAATTTCGCTCATGACATTTTTTCCAAAATTTTGGAAAAAATGTCATGAGCGAAATTGCCTGAGCAACAAACTTGAATGTTACAAGAGATTTTACCTGCTTAAATTTCATCTCGAGTGGTATTCGACATGACTATTTCACGAGAAAATATTATATTCCCCAAACTACTTTTTGCACGTATTGCGCCATTTGACAAATGAGTATTCATCATAGATTAACAGAACGTTGTTTGTTTTCTTTATGGTATTCATTTCCCAAGCTATCTATGAAAGTGAGAAATGTGAAAATATTATCGATGAAATAATAACTTGCTAAGTTTTGCCGGCTTGCATGTTTTATCGCTGTGAAACGAGAGTTGCTATGGAAACATTCTCACTAAAAAGGGAATGAGTGAAATAGTCAGTAGTAATATCACAAGAGCATCGAAAATAATCGATTATACTACCGAGTCACGAGACGTATTTTGCGAAACATCCACGAGAGCGCAGCTCGAGTGGTGTTTTAAAAAAATACGCCGAGTGACGAGGTCAGTATAATCGATTATTTTCGATTGCTCGAGTGGTATTCGTTACGATTATATAACGAATAAAAAATATTAATTTTTTTGACAAACGTCAAAACACCGTCAATATGAAAATATTCATACATTTTGACACGAGGCGAAACACCAAAACGATTATATCACGTCGTCAAGCGTATATTCACTTATCTATACGCAGTCGCTATGCAAAATTCACGGATTCTATTGGCTCATACATACATGAGTTATATAATCAATTAAATTTTGCTCTGAATGTGTAATTTGATATTTTACATATAAGTCTTTGATCAATTTAGCATATTCCTTAATCCCGGCATTTACCCAGTTTTCCTCCTCTTTAACCCTATGAGAGCAGATCGGAAGTGATAGGTACATCAAAATAATACCGTAGTATCCCTATAAAACTATTACATCTATCATTGGTGTTCTGTGATATCAAGACATCATGCCAATACTCTTCTGCCAGCAGGGACTGAAATCTAGTGATATCTGCTATTATAAAAACGTTTTTCAATATACAATAATTTTTTGGATACCTGCAAATCAATATTTAAAATTTGGCCGTAATGATCAGCTATATCAGTTATATAATTTTCAAATGTTATAAGATTAAGCGATAAATTACTAAATATATTGTCTATTTGAGTTCTAGAATTCACTGATATCCGTGTCATCCCATGACCGTGAGGCTCAAGCCCATAGCTCAGCATATTAAGTTATTCATAGCTATAGAAGAGGTTTTTTGTATTGCAAAATTAATATTAAAGTCACCACCCACTACCAGATGTTTATCAGGGGAATATAATTCATCCAAAATCTCATGTAAAATATCAAGAAAATTTTAGACATCACCTACAGGCGATCGATATATGCAAAGAATAATGAAATTATACCTCTCTAATTTGACTTCAGATGCAGAAAATTCACATTCCCTTTCCACTTGTTGAGTTTTAGTTGAAATTGGGTTCACCGTTAGATGATTTTTGGCAAAAATTGCTGTTCCACCACGTAATGTCTCTGTTCTTGAAGAGTAGTTTACAAGTTTATAGTCCTCTAAGTGCACTTTTTGTATATTGTCATTCAGAAATGAATGCTCTGTGACTAAAAATAATGATGATTTCACTTCGGAAAGCATTACTGATACGGGTAGTACCCTCCCATTCAAATAACATACATTCAAATGTAATATATTGAAACAATTAACATCTTGTTTTGAACACTGCATAATTGTAGAAGTTTTGTATCCACTTTCTTCAGGCTTTAGGGGATTATCCCCTCTTACTCTAAAAAATTTCTCCCCAATGAGAAATTGAACCGCTGGAGAGAGATACCAGCTGGCCAAAAGTTCTCCGAGTAAACATTTTGATGATTGCGAATGGTGTTGGTCGTGGCTCACGCCAACTGAATGTGATTTTAAAGCAACTTCACTTTTGTTTATCATTGGTTTTTCATTGGCATAAACACAGGGCGACTTCTCTCTCAGTGTTTGTGACTGGATTTTTCCCGATTTTCTAGTACTAGTTAGTGATTCAGTGTTGTTAACTTGTTTTTCATTGTTTTTGCTAATTTCAGTCTTTTTATTTTCATTGATTTGAATTCTGTCCAGTAATAGGCGATTGTTTTCCTTCAATATTTGGGTTTTGTCGGTTGTTTCGGCAACAAGTTTTTTTAAATAATCGATTTCAGTATTTTTTTCCAGCCCTTTGTTTTTATCGAAATTTGCATTAATTCCTTCAAACTCTAACTGGTTTGCTTTTAGAATAGCATTTTCTTTTGTAGCCTGAGCCAACATCTCAGTAAGATGTTTGATTTTTTTTCCCTAAAACTGTCCACCATGACCTTTTAACCAACGAAGTTTTACTTATTCAGGATTCTGGTTTTACACAAAAATTGTCTTTAAATATTAACAATGATTTGCCTGCTTTTGAAAAAGTTAAACTGAAAAATAATTTTGATCAACACTATTTTAATGCTGTCTATCCGGAAAAACCTGAAACCGATTTCGAAATGCACCTTACTTTAAAACCCCATGAACCATTTAGCACACGTCCAAGGAGATTATCATATGCTGAGAAGCAGAGCCTAAGCGAAATTTTGCAGGATTTACTGAAGAAAGGTATTATTAGGGAAAGTGATTCTCCGTACTGTTCACCGATGGTGCTGACAAAAAAGAAAACGGGTGAGTATCGAATGTGTGTTGATTTTAGAATTTTGAACAAATATTTGGTTCGAGGTCAGTTTCTCCTTCCCCTCATTGATGATCATTTAGACAGGTTGAAAGACAAAAAATATTTCACTAAATTAGATTTTAAAAAATGCATTTTATCATGTTTCGATAGATGAAGAGTCAGTAAAATACACCTCATTCATAACTCCGAAAGTCCAATTCGAATTTTTGAAGATGCCATTTGGTTTAAGTTCAAGTCCTTCCTTTTTTTGCCGTTTTATAAATAAAATATTCAAAGACATGATTCAAGTTAATAAAATTCTAATTTATATGGATGACCTCCTTATAGCTACCGAAACTCAACAAGAGAATATCCAAATTTTGACTGAGGTTTTAGACAGAATGGTCAATAATTTGTTAGAGCTTCGATTAGATAAATGTTTTTTATGTATAACAGTATAGATTTTTTTAGGTTATAGGATTGATGAGAAAGGTGTGAGTCCGAACGATGAGAATGTTGATGCGGTGAAAAATTTCCCTATTTGTAAAAATGTTAAAGAAGTAAAAAGATTTCGGGGTCTTACAAGCTATTTTAGACGTTTTATTCACAACTTTTCTGTAATAGCGAAACCATTATATGATTTACTGAGAACAGATGCTAAGTTTGATTTTGGTCCTGAAGAAATGCATGCTTTTGAGACTCTTCGTGACAAATTAATTTCCCAACCTATACTAGCTATCTATTCCCCCAAAGTGAGACTGAGTTGCATTGTGACGCCAGTAGTAAAGGATATGGATCAATTTTATTTCAAAAACAAAAAGATGGTAAATTTCATTCCATATTTTATTTTAGTAAACGAACAACCGAGTATGAGTCAAAGTATCACAGTTACGAACTGGAAACTCTAGCTGTAGTGTATTCTATAAAACGATTTCATGTTTATTTACAAGGAATAACTTTCAAAATTGTGACTGATTGTGACAGTTTTCGACTTACACTAGCGAAAAGGGATGTTGTACCTCGTATAATGAGCTGGTGCCTCATATTACAAAACTATGACTATTCAATTGAACATCGTTCAAACCAAAAAATGTTGATGCATTGAGTAGAATACATAATATTTTGGTTTTAGAAGGTAATACAGTAGAACAAACTCTTGCCCTAAAACAGAGTTCAGATCCCTAAATTCAAAAAATCAAAACTTCTCTTGGATCTGCTGAACATCCTTTTTTCGAGTTACGAAATAGATCTGTTTATAGGAAAATTAAAGACAAAATTCTATTTTATATCCCGTGCGAAATGGAATATACTACTCTACATACTTATCATAATAATATGGGTCATGTTGGTATTGACAAAACTTATTAGTTAATTAACCCCAAATTTTGGAAAAGTGAAGGCATGCTGCATAGTATACCTAAAGGTAATTTTCCATTTGAGACTTTACATATCGATCATTACGGTCCACTGAGTACAACAAAATCCAAAAATAAATACATTTTTGCTATAGTTGATGGTTTCACAAAATTTATCAAATTTTATCCGTGTAAAAGTACTTCTTCTGATGAAGTTATAAAGCACTTAAAAACTTATTTTTAATCTTATAGTAGGCCTAAACAAATTATTTCGGACAGAGGTACCTGTTTTACTTCTAGGCTGTTTAACGATTTCATGAATAAGTGTGATATAAAGCATATTACAGTAGCAACTGCATCACCACAAGCAAACGGACAAATTGAAATTATGAATAAGACTTTAACCCCTATGTTATCAAAATTTACGGATGAGAGAGACGGTTGTTGGGATCAAGTTTTAGGTGTAGTAGAATTTTGTTTTAACAATACGGTTTGTCGATCTACAGGTGAAACGCCTGCGCTACTTCTATTTGGACGAAATCAGTTAGGTGAGATACAAGAAAATCTAAGAGTTATTCTAGAGGGGATGAATGGTGGAAAAGAGATGATGACAGAAAGAGCAGAGCAAAACATTGTCAAGTGCAAAATAGTAATACAGATTATTATAACAAGAAACACAAAACTGCGCATTGTTATACAGAGGGTGAGTACGTTATGGTTTCTAACGTAGATACTACCCTAGGTGTAAATAAAAAGCTAATCCCAAAGTATCGAGGACCCTATGTGATAAAATCTGTGCTACCTAATGACAGATACGTTGTTAATAATATAATTGGTTTTCAAAATACCCAGATACCGTATGACGGAGTACTCGATGCTTCGAGATTGAAACCTTATTTTGCAGTATCAGTGGTATGAATTAAACGACCTTTTATTGATTAAGAGTATATTTCAGGCTTTTGTTACTATGTTTCTGATGAAGATAATTTAAGATTATTATGTTGCTTAATGCTTATGATATTTTGATTAGTGCTTATGGTTCATGCTTATGATTAGTGTTTCTGATTCTTTACCAAGCTTATGATTAGAAGTTTTATACTTGAATAACGTTTATGAATTATGCTTATGTCTTGACGTTTCTAGCTTATGTTTATAAAAACATGTATTAGCTTATGTTAATAAAAATATGTATTTGCTTATGTTAAACTTACATTTGTATTAGACTTTGCTTATGTCAAGTTTATGTATTGGGTTATGGATTTAAGAGTTGTTTAGGGTAAAACTAAGTTGAATCGCTTATGATGAAGTTTAGGGCTTAAGAAATGAAACAAGTGTTAGTGTGTAAACAGGCTTTATTTTAATAAACCAGGTTATGTAATAAGACTGTATTATGGAACCTAATGATTGAGGACAATCATATGGTCAGGCTGGCCGAGCTGTAGGTTATTTTTATTATTTAAGGTTAGATATGTTTTTTTAGTGTAGTAGCTATGTTTTATCAGTGTACCATTCAAAATTTGAATTTCCCGCCATTTGACCGGATGTTTAGTGACTAGTAACTTTTAAGTGGGAGAGGGACTGGAAAAAAAGAAATGAACACCGATTGATGTACTCCCGCATTTTTTAAACAAATATGCTTATTATAAATTTTAAATATGTAATGAATCGGCCAATTCCAATCCTAGTGTCTACAATATATACCTATATATATATATATATATATATATATATATATATATATATATATATATATATATATATATATATATAACCATTTTCTACGCATTTGCAGGGTACCTATCTATATTTTAAGACACCGGGTTGAAGTGTGTTATTTTTTTTTGGTAAATTAAAGATGTTGCCAGCAGAATTTTCATAGCCTTTTTGGTTTATGGTACAGGGAGAAAATGAAAAGTACCACTTTTGAGGCAACCCCGAATCTCAAGTATCTTCAAACTTATCGACGAAGTTAAAACGTATTCGAATCCAGTGTAGTCAGTTTTTTAGTTAAGTTGCAAATATATATCTTTTTGTAAATGGAAGATCCTGCATATTTTTTTAATATTTACTAAAATAATTAAAGCATAAAAGAGTTTTCGAGAGGTTACTTTTTAAAGAGCTTCTATATAAAGAATAAAAAGCACTATTTTGAAATTTTCACATAACATAATAGGTAGACCCTATATATAAGGAAAGAAAAGGAGCTAAATTTCATACATAAATGATTAACTTCAAAATAATAAAATTAGTTTCTATTTGTTTCTCAAATGTTCAGTGCAACAATTATTTTCAGGACTCTTCAAGAATTGCATGGTAATAAAATGCAAAATGTGAATCCTTCTCTTATAGAAATGCATTATAACCTGAAGGTAGTTTTTGTCGAATACAAAGAACATTTTTCTGGTGTGTCTTCATATTTCTTGTCTTGCACTCCTACTATTGAAATTGGAGAATGGTAAGATAATTATTCATGAAATTTGCCTATGGTAACTTGATTAATATTTATTCATAAAATTGATTTATTAACAGAAGGGTTTTTGTGAAAAAATATTTTATCTTTTTTTATATGCTAAAATTTTTTTTAATAATTGCCATATTCAGTAGTGTTTCAATTCCAACTTTTGAAAAAAATAAATCTGGTTTCAAAATAATATTACAACAAACGTACAATAATCATTTTCTGATTGCAATTTTATTTTTATTAAAGATAATTTCTGACATAATGTACCTGTTCAATTGAGTATTCTCTTCTAAGTTCTATCCAAGCTCACCTTTGAGTGTCACCACTTTATCCACTAACTCGCCCAGAAGTGTAAAGAGATCACTTGAAGATATGTCAACCGACAGTGAAGGTAATAAAGGACAATTGAAAAAAGCCAGAAGGAACAATTATAGGTAAGTCACGTCTTAATTCTATTACTGAAATATTTTCAGTCATCCCTTTACACCTCTACCCGTATATAATATAAACTACCAGTATCGAAGATTCATTTCTCTATTTAAATGATTTAAAATATTATTTAAGTGGATTTTCTGTTTCAGTAAAACGAATCTCCAAAAAAATTTCCATAGAAGTATTCTATGTGTATTACATTTTATGAATTTGATATTTTCAGTGCCTCCACCTCACACCTTGCTCATAAACTGAAGCTAGCAAATGTTGAAAAAATCTTGGCCCAGAAAAAGGTAAAAGTCATGAAAGTGAAATACCTGAAGAAGAGAGACGCCAACTTAAAGCAAATAATAGGGATGTTGAAGAGAAAACAGTTTTTTTTTAAGTGGCATTGAATTGATATAGCCAACAGATACGGAAATGTCGAAATATCTGCTGCTTCCAGAAGTGACGCGTTATTTACAACTCTGTATTTTTTCTCCTTTTATTCTATGAATAACATGTATAGTAGTTGGTCATGTACATTTCGAATTGTTCAAAATATATTGAATAAAGTGTATTTGTAATAATCTTTTTAAACCATTACAGAAAAGAGAATACACTAAAAAATAACATAACTTAAAGTTATAAGGGACAAATATATAAAGAGGTACAATAATATTGGAAGGTACATTCCATAAATTCATTTAGAGAGATACATACATTAAAGTTTTCGATTCCTCTAATAAAGATTGGTAGTTAATTAAACAACTGTATACCACTATAAGATAGACTCTTTTCGAAAAAAGTTGTACGATGAGGCTTTATTCGAAGAAGATTGCCAAATTTATTAAATATTAAATATATCTAAAGTCCACTTGCCAAAATGATCTCAAAAAGTTAGGTTTACATTTATGATTTTTGAGTTTCAAATGAACCGAATTTATATGTTGTATATGGTTTTGAAGGGCCACTTTCTTTTGCGAGCGATAATCGCATGAGCGATAATCGCATGATTTACATTTATGATTTTTGAGTTTCAAATGGACCGCCCTTATGTGGGTTCGAAGGCTACATTTCAGTGACGCACTGTAATCGCATAAGTAACATTTAAAATTTTTGAGTTTCAAATGGACCGCCCTTATGCGGGTTCGAAGGTTACATTTTAGTGACGCACTGTAATCGCATAAGTAACATTAAAAATTTTTGAGTTTCAAATGGATCGAATTTATATGCGTTTGAAGCGAAACTTTCTTTGACGAGCTGTAATCGCATAACTTACATTTATGATTTTTGAGTTTCAAATGGATCACATCAATGTGTTTTCGAAGGGTCGATTTCTTTGACGAGCAATAATCGCATAAGTTACATTTATGATTTTTTATTTTCAAATGGACCGAATTTATATGCTGTTGAAGCCTGTCTTTCAGTGACGAGCTGTAATTACATAAAATACATTTATGATTTTTCAGTTTCAAATGGACCTCATTAATGTGTCTTTGAAGGGGCCCTTCATTTGACGAGCTGTAATCGCATAAGTTACATATATGATTTTTAAGTTTCAAATGAATCGCATTTATGTGTCTTCGAAGGTTACCTTTCTGTGGCGAGCGATAATCGCATAAGTTACATTTATGATTTCTGAATTTCAAATGGACCGAATTTTCATGGAGTTCGAGGTCCGTTCTCATTGACGAACTGTAATTACATAAGTGACATTCGAAAATTTTCAAATTGAATGATTTTAGATGGTTTTGAAGGTCAGTTGGCCGGGATGAGCTATGATCGCAAAAGTCACCTTTATGATTTTGGTGTTTCAAATTGACCGATATTATACGTAGTTGAAATTTATTTTTTCTGATCAAACTATAATCACATTTATTATTCTTCTGTTGAAGGACCCCTCTACATGACGATTTGTAATCGCATAAGTGACATTTGTGGTTTATTTGTTTGGAATGGATAGTATTCAAATTCTTCGGGAGTTCACATTTTGGTGGGCTCGGTTCTATCAGTATGGAGGAGAGCATCTTACTTGCGTCTTTTTTGCCCTTGGTGGTAGTAAATTCAGTTTTGCTATTGAAATCCTCACTATCTTCCAGCTTAATAGAATGAAAGTTCCTATAATAAAAAGACGATGAAACGATTTCATAACACACATTTCAGTTGTTTGAATTAAAATAGGTAATTTACCATTCATCAACTGATTTCTACAAATGCAGATATGAGCTAATTACGTGCCTTACAGAAGATTAAATTGGAAATCAAAATCATCTCGTAGGTCAAATAATATTCAAATAAAAAAAAATTTGGAATTATTTTGTAGTATTTTTTCTCACCAAAGTTAGCTTTGGTTGTATTAACTTCAAACGCCGATACTGACAATGATCTAACATCTGCCTTTGGTTTGCGATTCGAATTGCCATACCAAAGAGATATTTTCCAGCGCTGGTCAGACATGTAACTTTGAACACGTTTTGCTAT
>JARQZK010003688.1:127500-345000 GCA_030704885.1 Cynegetis impunctata | reverse complement strand
TTACTGAAGGTTTCCCAGCACACAGTGCCCTTGGTGGCGCCCTTATAAAAGTCACTCTAAAAAAAGTTTATATGTATCGTCTATTTTTCCTCTCAATTAAATTTAATAATCGAGGGGGTTCAGAGCGTAACAATATATATATATATATATATATATATATATATATATATATATATATATATATATATATATATATATATATATATATATGTTCAGAAAGATTTCCGCGGTCGGAAGTATTTGAAAAACTTGGTTCACGGAATGAACCGCGTGAAAGATTTGAAAAATCTCCTGATTCTCCTGAAGATGGCTTCGCAAAAGGAGCCGAAACGTCGAGATTTTTCAAATCTTTCACGCGGTTCATTCCGTGAACCAAGTTTTTCAAATACTTCCGACCGCGGAAATCTTTCTGAACATTTTATACGCCTCTACGGAGAGGAATTTCTTTCAATCACAAAATCCTATTCTTCCCTTTTATCCCGAAAACATCGTCTCATCTGTGACCTCACTTCTCTAAAATCATGTCGTGACCACCGTGTCATTCCCAAATTTCTACAGCTCAAGCATCATACAAAATCCCCCTCTATAACCCGAATTCTCAATAGAACAAGTTTTGCCCTTCTTAGAGATTCCATTCACACTACCAGACGCAACCTAAATCACACTAACGAACTACTTCTCAAAACTTTCCATCACCTTCACTCTCGTGGCTTCATCATCATCTAATAATAACAGATTTGAATGTTAATATTGGACTGAATAGCACGTAATAAATAACAGAGAACGGCCACAGCCGAAAAATTTCGATGAAACATAGTGGTCTTTTTTAACTATTCAAATTTTTTTCAAATCTATAAATGTCAAAGAAATTTCAATTTTTGAATGAATTTGGAGTCATCGATAAATGTCTGGCATTTAGAGGTACGAAAAGTGTGATTCAGTTGATGAAAATAAGGCTGGTTTGAAGGGCCGACCCGTGTTCGAAAATTTGGAAAATTAATTTCCTGGAATCAACTATCCTTCATTAATCAAGATTCCAAAGGATTGCGAAATATCAATTGACCATTTGAAATTCAAAAATAATGAACAAATTCGCCAAGGAACACCACTCATTCTACCAAAAGTGGAAATATCAGTAACAAGAAGCAGAAGCAGCTTTCAAAGCTCAAATATATCGAAAATAGACTTTGATAGCCTTTATGAAATAAATAATTTAGCGAAGCAGCTAACACCAATTGAAGAACCCAGTACTCCGAACAAAATTTCGACTTCAATAACTTCAACAATTTTAATAATCGTCATTCTGCTAAAAACAATATTTTACATTTTATGGAAACAAAGATCAACACCAAGGACCATAAAGGAAGAAATTGAATTACAAGAACCTCAAGAAGACGCCGAAGCAGCCGTCAATAGCCAACGCAAAAATAAATCCTTCATTTTTTCGACTTAGGGATGGAGGAGTTACATACCCATAAAGTGCAGCGTATATATAATAAACTGCAAGTCTGCACTGTTATTCTAAGAAACCTATTTTTAGACTATAGATAAGAAGTTCACATTATAACCATTGCATTAGCCTTCAATCACTTCTAAGCTTACTCTTGAAGAGAACACATCTCTCTGTTATTTCATTTAGAATATAGTAACTTTACCATTATTGTAATAATTGAAATAAACAGTTTTTAAAAACCCTCTTGGTGTCTCACGATACATATCTTCGTTTTCTTTTTGTCTGGCAATCGAAACAATGAAAATTATCGTCATAAAAATGATGAAAAAAAAAAAATTGCCAGACGGTTTCCAGTGTTCGGAGTCGAGTTTTTCTGTGGAAAATTATGTGAAAATTTTTTACATTTTTCAGTGATCACTATTTGTCTGGTATTTTGAATACTTAAAATTGATACACACATTTCCCATCACAAAAAATTTGCCAGACAAATTGGCAAATGGAAAAATGGTGCCAGACGAAAGAAAATTCGTAAAAAAAAAATTGAAATTTCATTGATTTATTTTTGTCTGGCAATTTGTATTTCAATTAGAAATACAACTACAAACACAATATACAAATGCCAGACAAGTTGAGCTGTTCGAAAATGTATAAATTAATTGAAAAGATATAGCAAAAAATAATGAAAAATTTCATTTTTTTGTCTAATTTACACCATTTATTTATGTCCGTCATTTACAATTTTTTATGGAGTAGTATATTTATACCTTGCTTGAAATGCCAGCCTGGTTGGGTTGTTCGAAAATTTAAAAAAAAACAAATTAAATAATTGTAACAAATTTTTGAAAATTTCAGTGCTTTTTTTTGGTCTGGCGACTTGTTTCTCAAAGAAAAATAACTTTAAAACTTAAATTAAAAATGTCAGATAAGTTCTGTTCGAAAGTATATAAATGTTTAAAAAAAGTTTTGAAAAAATCTAATTTCTCATTTATTTTCCCCTTTTCCCCTATATTATAAGCTGTTAGTACTCGGAAAACGTACTTACTACTTACTATTTCCGACCTAAAAAATTAAAAAATTTAAAAATACATGAATAAAAGTTTTTAATAAATCTAGTAAATCCTGAATGAATAGTTTTGCGTTGCAATGTCGATCTATTTAATATTGTTATGTACCGGGTGGCCAGATAAGAATGCAAAGTGCTGTATCTTGTAAACTATTCGTCGTAGAGACTTGCGGTAAATAACATTAAAACAAGTGGCCAACAGAAAATCCTAGAAATTATTTTCAGGTTTCCAAGATGGCCGCCAGGGAGCGTAACCGCGATCTAAAACTTTTAAAGTGATTTATTTTTCTCTGAAATACTCCTCGTAAACGTATCACAAAAATATATGCGTTTTCAAGTTGAGCTTCATTCGAGTAATTTTCGTTCGACACTTTTTGACGTATCTATTTAAATGAAGTGGGGGAGTGAATCGATGCTTTTTTAAATAAACAGCTTCTGAATGACTGAACGGAGTTTAACAAAGTTAAAGGTCTCGTTGGGACAAGCATTTATTGTTTTCTCTAACTTATCATATCCCTGATATGTCAAGTTTTTAGTGATACCGCTAGAGCGCGTTTTTTGATATACTGACAGAAAATTTCCAATTGCTCTGAAAAATTAAATGCAATGACCTGACTTTTTTCCACAAAAATGTAATGTTATGACACCAAAAAAGAATAGTGAAAACAGTATCTCGATATCTAATTCCCAGACCAAAATATCGAAGAAACAAAATTTAGTTATCATGGAATTCTGGGAACACTCCATTACACCGTTATTTATTTTCATTTATTTGACCTGTTTCAAGAATCAATGATGAAATTACATAATTTTATGGTTTTTGAATAATTGTGTTCTTCGTTCAAAAAATTTAAACAAAAACGTGTAGGGGTATAATAAGCTATGAATATAATGTGCAAGTGCAAGGTAGTCAGAATATGGGAGGAAAAATAAAAGCCTGAAATAAAAAACAACAAATATAAATAAAAAAATAATAGTGAAATGACAATTTCAATTTAAGTTGTGAGTGTATTTTCAATTATTTGTTATTTTTTAAAAGCACTTTTTAGTTATTTAAAATTCATGTTTCGAAAAATATTCTCCTGCCATTATATTTCTTAACTCGAATATGATTTGAAATGTGAATTTTTTAAATTTAAAGAGATTTTTCTTATTTCTCAGATTTCATTGGCAAATTACTTCCGTTGACAGCATCAAATTCGGGAAACTTTAGGACAAGAATAGTATCTCGAGTAGCAATAGCTCATAATATAAGGAAAAAGTCGAAAAGAAAAGAGAAATTCGATTGAACAAAAAAAATAATGAAATTTTTCATTATTTTTTTTTACCAATATTTAATTCAATTTTTATTAATTTTCGAACAAGCCAATTAGTCTGGCATTTCAACCTAAGGTATAAAAATATATTTTCAATCGAAATGCAAAATGCCAGACAAAACTGAATCGTTTGAATTAGAAAAAAAAACATGTTTTCATTAATGTTTATTATTAATAATTTAATTAATTATTTATACGTTTTCGAACAGCTCAATTTGTCTGGCATTTATAAATTGTGTTTTTAGGCTTATTTCTAATTCAAATACAGAATGCCAGACAAAAATAAATCAGTGAAATTTTTATGAATAAATCAGTGAATAAATTTTCGAACCGGCCAATTTGTCTGGCGTTGAAAAATTAATAACATTTTATGATACCGCAAACACAATGGCTCTCTTATTTTGTACAGGCTGTCCCATTTTCGATGTCCTTACGGGGTAACTCGCTTATTTTTAAAGATAGAGATTTGCGGTTTTCGCGAACGTTGGCTACTTTTTTGTTAATCACACGATACCGTAAACAAAATTTTCATAGCTTGCTTCGTTTTTGAGATACAGGGCGAAGTTGAAAATATTGCATTTTGGCCCCCGCCTTGTATCACAGCTATCTTTCAACTTATAGGAAAAGTAAAAACTTTGTTTTATACAATTTTTTACATAGAATCCAGTGGTGTAGTGAGATTTTCGAAATAAGCTGTCATTGTTCAGATATAACCCAAAGTTATAATTTTTTAAATGGGACACTCTGTATATTTTTCCATATTCAAAACATAAATGCTTTGGGCTTTTCAAAAATATATAATACTTATATAATATTTCAAGTATCAGCCCTGTATTTAGATAAATTTCATTTTTGTTATAGCAAGTCAAGACAAATATCACTTTAGTAGAACGTTTCGCGCAATAAACAAATATCACTCTCATTCGTATATGGTAGCATGGAAAGTATTCATTAAAAAAATATTATTCAGTATGAGTCACTAAATAATTCGACAAAACAATAAATTTAAACTCTTATGAAACACTATTTATCGACTATAAACGCTGTGGACCTAATTAGTAGGTAGCTATGGAAAAAGAGCAAGTGCAGAATGTATATAACTCCTGTCACCTACCTGTCAAAAATAACAAATTTTTCTTACAATGGCGAATGATAATCCAAGATATCAAAATTACGAAAAATTAGATATGGTTAGGATATACTACCAAGTTGGTTTCAATCCAAATCAAGCGATGGACCTCTATTTTGAAAGGTATTTACTATTACCCATTTACTGGGTGTCAGTAAGATAATAAGATAGGAATTTTAGGTTTCCTGAAAGGAGACAACCGAGTAGGCGAATATTTGGTAGACTAAAAAAAATTTGGAAAATTTTGGATCTTTTGATAAGCCTAGACCAAAAAGTTATAGGAAAGAAAATGCTGAAGATGCTGAAATTAGTGTCCTCGCAAAGGTAGAAGAGAACAAAAATACTTCTTGCAGAGAAATTGAAGATTCGATCGGCATTCCAAAGACAAGAGTTTCGAAGATATTGAAAAAGCATAAATATACCCCCTACATACCTCAAACTATACATCATCTGCACCCAGGTGATGCTGAGAAGCGCATTGAGTTTTGTAGGTGGTATATACAAAAGACGGGAGAAAATATGAATTTTGGGCATTTAGTGGTATGGTCCGATGAAAGCTATATAAGTAGCGCTGGCATTTTTAATAGAAATAATCATCGTTATTGGTCGAATAAAAATGAGCACGTTACGGTGGCTCGTCAACAGCAAGGCAGATTCGGCTTTAATGTATCTTGTTTCGTTTTTGGAGGAAGATTGGCATACCGCATTTTCGACGGTAACTTGAATCACCGAAGATATTTGGAAATTTTGGATGATTGTCTTTGTGAACTACTTGACGAAATTCCGTTGGCTCAATACGGACACAGTTATTTTCAACAAGATGGCGCACCTTGTCATAACGCAGGTCCCGTTAGGGCTTTTCTTAATGAAAGATTCCAAAACCAGTGGATTGGTAATAATGGTCCCATTAACTGGCCACCAAGGTCCCCTGACTTATCGATATTAGATTTTTTCATATGGGGCTTTATGAAAAATAAAATAAACCACACGCGACACGAAAATCGAGATGCTCTCATGAATGCCACGAGAGAAGCTTTCGAATTATTACGCATAAGACCTTTGTTCTTACTGCGGTCGATTGACGCTATCCTCAGAAGATGTCGGTTGTGTCTTCAACAGAATGGACAGCAATTTGAACAATATTTATAAAATATTTTCAACCGAAAAATAATAGAGCTTTGTTTTGTAGCAGTGTTTCATATAAGTTTTAATTTCTGTTATAATAATTTTTAAATTAATCTTTGTTTAGTAACTTATATTAAATAATATTTTTTTAATGAATACTTTCCATGCTACCATATATAAATGAGAGTGATATTTGTTTATTGCGCTAAACGTTCTACTAAAGTGATATTTGTCTTGACTTGCTATAACAAAAATGAAATTTATCTAAATACAGGGCTAATACTTGAAATATTATATAAGTATTATATATTTTTGAAAAGCTCAAAGCATTTATGTTTTGAATATGGAAAAATATACAGAGTGTCCCATTTAAAAAAATATAACTTTGGGTTATATCTGAACAATGACAGCTCATTTCAAAAATCTCACTACGCCACTGGATTCTACGTAAAAAAGTGTATAAAACACAGTTTTTACTTTTCCTATAAGTTGAAAGATAGCTGTGATACAAGGCGAGGGCCAAAATGCAATATTTTCAACTTCGCCCTGTATCTCAAAAACGAAGCAAGCTATGAAAATTTTGTTTACGGTATTGTGTGATTCACAAAAAAGTAGCCAACGTTCGCGAAAACCGCAAATCTCTATCTTTAAAAATAACCGAGTTACCCCGTTAGGACATCGAAAATGGGACAGCCTGTACATTAAGATCATTGAAAAATGTAAAAAATTTTCACATAATTTTCCACAGAAAAACTCGACTCCGAACACTGGAAACCGTCTGGCAATTTTTTTTCATCATTTTCATGACGATAATTTTCATTGTTTCGATTGCCAGACAAAAAGAAAACGATCAATTTTTGTTCTTCGTTCTGCAACTTCACCCCTATGAATCACCCTTTCGACTCTTTGAAACCGTCTGGCATTTGAAAATTGGGAGTTACTTATTGATGTCTATTTCTTTATCAAATGCCAGACACTTTGAGATCAGTGAAAAATTAAATTATTTATGCAAAAGGAAATTAATTTTCCAAATTTTCGAACACGGGTCGGCCCTTCAAACCAGCCTTATTTTCATCAACTGAATCACACTTTTCATACCCCTTCAATACATATAGAAATCCAAGCTCAATTGTATTCGGCGAAACTGTTGAATCAGAAATAACAAATATTATAACTTGTTTGAAAAGCAACAAAGCGCCAGGATTAGATGGGCGCAGGGCAGAAACTCTAAAAATTATATCAGTTTACATAGTGATGCTTTAAAAACTTCATTAATAGTACCCGTTCAAAAAAGGGCTGATAAAACAGACATGGGAAATTACAGGCCCAGGATGTAGTGATCAATTGAATACAAACACCCAAAAGTTAATATATTACGCTTTTATTGAACCACACTTCAGATATATGATCCCATGTTGGAGGAATACAGCAAAAAGTTTAATTGAAAAGATTCAAAGAATCCAAAATAAGGCCATAAAAAGTTTACATTGTCTAGATTGGCATACTCCCACTCTTCAGTTATACCAGACTACAGAGTACCTAAATATTGTTGATATTAAAACTGTGAAACAAGTTAAACTTATTCATTCTATAAAAAATCGAAGCATAAAAAGTCAAGCAGGACTAATACAGCAGTCAGAATGTCACGCATATCAAACACGCAGAAGAGAGGAATTTAGGAATGAATATGCCAGAACACAAAAGGGACAAAATGCTCCCATATATCAAGGATGTATAAAATATAATACCATCCCTCTAATGATAAAAGAAGAAAAGACAACTAAAAAAATGTGTCATAACCTAAGGAAGTACTTGAACTCTCTTCATGTGTAAAATATCTATAGTCTGTCCAGTCTAAGTTGGCGTATACGTCACAGTCATGCGCAAATAACGACGCAAGACTGCCTACCAAAATAAATAAAATTCGAAATGGTCAAAATTCATATCTGTCGTAAGTAATTTTCTGAAAAAGTAGTTATATGGTGATAGTGACCGAATCATCCATTTCGACAAATATTCTGTTCTTAAATTATCAAATCGTATGTATCTCTCAAGAAAAACTAACATTCCGAGTAATGAAAATAAGTTGAATGTTTGTTAAGTTGTCATTTAATTGAAAAATTTGCAATGTTGTCGGACCCTCTCGACCAATGCCGGTAATCGGCATTTCACGTTTGACAGTCGCCGAGTAACCTAGAAGATTTTGTAAATAGGTTTGATTTATCGATCGATGAATATGGATTCCATATAGATAGACACTTCTGGTAGGGAATAATGGTCAATTTGAATTTACCGCTAAAAATCCCCGCTATGTCAAACATGCAAGATATCTCATTTTGTTGAGAATTGGGTTAGCTATTTAGATTTAAAATTATCTATTATGTCTGGCAACAGTGTTCACGATCGACGTCGGTGACGTACACGCCAACGGTCGCTGGACAGACTATAATATTTCTGATGTGTTTGTAAGAATTTATCTTTGTTTTTGGATTTTTTGTTGATGAGGGGATTTTGTAATTTGTTTTAAAGGCTCCTGTACCAGTTTTGAATTTAAGACTGTTTTGGAGTCTGTGATAAATAAATAAATTATTATTATTATATCGCTGTCGTCAGTTCTCACAAAACGAATTGAAAAAATTTTCAAAAAATCGTATATGTAGTTTTGCTGATAAAGATCGGTTACTATCTAAAAAACAGTTTGGTTTCCAAGCATCTAAGTGTACGGAAGGAGCAATTGCTGAGCTAGTATCCTTGGTAACAGAGGCTATGGACAGAAATATTTCTGCTACTGGCATCTTTATAGATCTGGCAAAAGCTTTTGCTTTTGCCAGATTGAACTACTTGCGACCTTAGAGTGTTTGGACTGGAGGCAAGTTTCATACGAATTAATGAAATCATACTTGGAAAATAGACATCAACATGTAAAAATTGGAAAAACTGTAAGTTCAGAAAGAAATGTTACTTGTGGCGTACCACTAGGGACTGTTCTGGGACCAATACTTTTTCTGTTGTACGCGAATGAGATATTTTTCTTGGAACTGGAGGGCAGCAAGATGAGCTTTGCAGATGATACAGTCATTTTAATTGAAGCATCCAACTGGGAAAAACTTTAAAAAATGGTAGATGAATTTGCCAAAATAATGACATTTCTTGCATGGAAGAAACTGACCTTGAACATAGAAAAAACCAAATTTGTTCCATTTACGAGTTAAAGCAACAATGCGCCAGCATACAATAGCCTAGAAATAGAATATGAAAATAATAAATATGTTGTCAACAAGACAGACACAATAAAATATCTTGGTCTTGTAATCTATACACATCTAACATGGGATGCTTAGTTAGGCCGTTTTGTTTGAAATTCACGATGATTCTGTCAAATTTTAATTCTTAAAAAAATTTTGTTATGTAGGAGAATTTTATTTATTTATTTATCTTTATTCACGGGGCAAGGCCCCATACATTAAAAATTACAATGTGTTTATGGCTATAAGCCTACAAAAATATAAACTTGATTACATTAAAAAAAAAAAAAAAATATTAAGTTATTCAATTCATTCAAATTTTAATAATGATTTTGATAAATTTTTTATTTTGTACAACGAAAGTATGTTTGGATCAAACCAGTCTACGATTTTATTACATAACATAGATATTCTATCAATAATTCTCTCTTTATCTCCCTGACGACAATTGTTAGGTTGAAAATCATAAACATTATGACGAAGGTTGCGGGGGGTACATAAAAATTAAATTGACTCAATATTTCAGGTACATCAATTAAATTGACCAAAATTTTATACCCAAAGATCACATCAGCTCTATCCATAGCTGATTCAAAATTTGAGATTTGAAATCTCTGATAAAGTGGAACTAAATTGTGATCTGTAAACGGAATTCTCATTCCAGTTCTATACCCTGCATACCTAATAAATACTCTATTGAGAGATTCTAACTTTTTTATCTCTCCCTTATCTTTGGGTCTTCAAATAGGAGAAGCATACATAACTGTTGAATACACAAAGGAGAAATAAAGTTTTCTAAATGTTTCAATGTTGTTGAACTTATTCGTAAGCCTCTTAAGAAAATAGATTTTCTTTTGACCTTTTAGGAAAGTAAATTCGTAGTGCTGCTTTAAAGATAATTTGTCATCAAAAATTACACCTAAATCTTTCGTAACATTCACTTGATTTATAAGTTCATTACTAAGAGAATATGGAAGAAGCCAAATAGATCGTGATCTACCAAACCTAATGTGGAAGCATTTATTTACGTTGATATTCAATCCATTAGCTATACACCAATTATTAAAGCTATTTATGTCATATTGCAATTTATATCCTCGTAGGAGGTGATTTCTCTAAAAAACTTTGCATCATCAGCGAACAACAAAATTTTACTATACAGGATTTGATCTACACACATCATTAATAAAAATTGAAAAAAATATACTACAGATTAGTTGCACCTCATCTAACTTATGAAATTTTTGGATGGGGAGGTTTAGTTAAATGTTACTTCAACCAGATTGAAGTGGTACAGTATGGACTTTGAAAACAATTTTTGGGAAGAGTTTTTCATATCCATCAGATGAATTGTACAGTTTGACTCAGGTTTTTTCTGTGCATCAGTTATTTACTTGTGCGCTTCTGATTTACATGCACTGAAATAGAAATCACAACAAAAAGTGAATTATGAGTATAATATAAGAAATTCTAGCTCACTTTTCGTGTTGAAAGAATAATTGGACTCCGTACCTATATTTAATGTGGACCATTAATTTATTGTAGCCTTCCAACTAACATCAGAAATTCATTCAAATTGCCAACGTTTAAAAATAAAATCAAAGAATGGATATTCAATTTTGGAGGAAGAGACATGGAAATTTTTTTTAACAGAATGAATTTTATTTAGTTTAAAATCGAATGATTCTAGCATTTTAAAATATTGTTCACTTTGCATTCAAGCATCAACATATTAGAGTTGTTACTCAAGCACAAGTGTCTTTTTTTCACTTTTGTGAATGTAATGTTTATTTCTAATGATTATTCATGTATTAATTCAATTTCAATTTCAAATAAACATATTAATATTATTTCGTGATGAAATATCAACTTTTTAATTAAATCGGTTGAAATACTTAATTGACCTATTAATGGTTATAAAGACAAATAAGTTTTTTCTGACACTTCATGTAAGTGATAATTAATTACTACTTCTATTACCAACCAATATCTTCACAAAAATTGATGATAAAAACAACTATCCGCATGTTATAAATAATAGTTTAATAATCTTACCAAGAGGTTAAAAAATCTTCCTCATGCCAAATCTTGCCATTTTCATCTATTATTTGATTAATGATATCTTTGCTCTCTTCACTAGCGTTAATATCCTCACTTGTTTCGGTTTTGACAAAATCCATGCTTGACAAGTCGCATTTTTCTAGCGTTATTAGTTCCTGCTCTATCGAGGAGCGCATTTCGCTTACATCTTCAACTTTAATGATGGTGCATTCAATGTTTTCATTTTGTATGTGATTTTTATCTATGATGAAATGTGAATCCTGCATTACTTCTTCAACTCTCATCTCATTCAACTTATTTTTTACTTCAAGCTTGGAAAAATATATGTACTGTTGTAGAGTAATTTTCAGCATCAAAATCCTCACTCGTTTTTGTCTTCATAGAATCAGAATTCCTGTAATAGGAAAGACATCTATCTTACAATTTCATTGAGGGACTTTATATAAAGGACGGTACATTTAACCATAAAAGATAATCTAGGTTGTTTTCTGGTAGAACAGGTAAAAATTCCTATAATATTATTTAACTAATTGTACCACTATGTACCAATAAAATCAATGGATGATGAATCACCTTCGAGCTTTTAAAATACTAAAATTGTTTTGATTTACATCTACTTTCGCCTATTATATCATTATACTGAGTTTCTTTCAAAAATACAATGTCATTGTGAAGC
Organism: Cynegetis impunctata; assembly: GCA_030704885.1. NCBI lineage: Eukaryota > Metazoa > Arthropoda > Insecta > Coleoptera > Coccinellidae > Cynegetis > Cynegetis impunctata. The sequence goes on along the minus strand of JARQZK010003688.1, from coordinate 332,932 downwards.
AACAACATGGTTTTGTCTCTAATAAAAGCACAGAAACAGACATTTTTGATTTGACTACCACTATTACCTGAAGTACTAAAAGACGATTTTCAACCTCTATAAAACCATTTTCTTTATTATTTCTTGGTGTGGACAATAAGGGAAACACCTGTGAATCAGTAAATCTTATGGTCTCTTGAAAAAAAACTATTAGCTACAAAAAATTATAAATTATCAACAGCCATCTTATTTGTTTTTGTCGTCCATATTCAGGACATTCACGATCTGTAGAAGCATGAGTAGCGTTTTCTGAGCAAAACACGCACTTAAGTTGCTCTAAGTCACAGCCATCTTCCTTGTATTACTGGCTACAATTCCTAGACCACTTAATTCTAAAGCATAACCTTTTAGTGGATCCATACTGTTATTAGTACTGAACATGATGGGTTATAAGTAACAACAGAGTTCTCAAGTTTATTCTGTTCAATCTACGAGCGTTGACAATTTTAACAGGATATTCAGACTTAAGATGTTCTTCTGTTGTTTGTAGCTACATAACGAATAACATCTTTACAGGTGACCAAGCGAGAAGGCACATATACTTACTGAGTACTGTTCTTTTTCAAAGTTGATATTTTTTACATAGGAAGTAGCTTGTTTAGAATTATTAAATTAAATAGCCACATTATAACACCAATTTCTTGAAAAATATTGCCATACCTACCACTTTATCTATTACTAATTTCTTTCCTACATTAATCGGAGGTAAGCATGAACTTTTTGATTCCAATGTTACAGCAGAAGGTGCACGATGTACCTAAGTTCAGATAAAGTTTTTAACCTTAGTCTAAATTAGCACTAGTGGGGGAAATGGGACTCATCAACATTACTTTTATGAGATTTTGAGAGAAATAACAATGCAACAATACCTTGCATAAACTCCAACTCTTTATTGTAAACCAAATTATGCTTAGCTTCAACACCTTTGTACATCTTTTTTCAGGTATTTCTTTTGAGCGTGTATTGAGACTATTTACAGAAACAGGCAATTTTTATCATATTATTCCAAAAGTTGGGAACTTTATGAAAAAATTGATTGAGCCTGGGATAACACTAAGGGCGGGTTGTAACACGACAGGTTAACCTCTGGTTTTCTTGACCAATGGTTATCCTTGATTTGGTCGTTGTAACTTGGAATTTTCTAAGTTAACCAACTGGTTAACTAATGAATTATTTACCATCTGATTTCCGAGGGTTAACTAGAGTTCAGGTCATAGAACATAGAATTATAATAAACATTGTGTATTATATTTCACAGAACTATAGATATTTACCTGTTTCATGGTTATGTCTCTGTTTGGATTAGACGTCAGTTGTATTATTTCATTGAAACGGGATACTTTCTGATTTTTAAATAAAACCATGGATTTACAACGAGGTGTTCTGCAAGAACTTACGATGATGAAGACTTTTGGAACTAGTTGAAGAAGAACTTTTTTACTAAATCACCAAAGAAATTTTCAGAGAAAAGGAAAATCACTTTCTGAAATGGAATGATGAAGAATTCAGATCTAGGTTGAGGTTATCCAAAGAAACAGTTGAACTTATAATCCAGGAAATATAAAGAAGATCTTGCATCTTAGAACATGTGAAATGAAGGTTTATTGTAAGGGCCCATGCAGTGAGCGCTGAATAAAAAGTATTAATAACACTTCGATATTTAGCGACAGGTTCAACTCTTCAAGCACTAGGGGCTTTCACAGGTAATTTTCAGGCTCTTATAGAATGAATTAATGAATAACTAGAATTGATTTTTTCAACAGGCATCGACAAATTCACTGCAAGCCGAACAATTGATATAAGTTACCAGAAGCATAGCAAGACTTCGTCAGAATTTTGTTATAATGCCACAGACACAACTGGAGTAAAGAAAGTTCAAGCTGATTTCTATACCATTAGCAGTTTTCCCAGGTGTATAGGTGCATTAGACTGTACCCATATTAAAATACAGTCTCCTGGAGGAGATAATGCCGAGATATGCAGAAACAGGAAAGGATTTTTTTCGTTTAATGTACAAGCATTATGTAAATCAGATTTAACCATTCAAGTACAGTAGGTAGCCAGGCTCAGTTCATGACTCTACAATTTTTAAATATTCCCGATTGAGGTCAAGGCTGGAAAATGGTGATTTCGGATATAAAGTTCTTGTAGTTGGTGATAGTGGCTATGCTGTCAAACCATACCTTATTTACACTCTGACAAATGCCCAGCTACCTGCTAAGCAACTCTCCAATGAGAGTCAAATAAGTACTAGAAATCCTATCGAAAGATGTTTCGGAGTTCTGAAGAGGCGATTTCCAGTATGAGCACTAGGCATTTGTCTCAATGTTGATAAAGTAGAAGCTATCGTTGTTTCTTGTGCTGTCCTACACAACATAGCATGTGTGAAATAATAACTTGAGCATCCTGTTGATGAAAATATTGCAGCAACAATCGACTTTTCTAATAACATAAATTTACATGTACCCAATAAGTATTCCTTAATTCAATATTAATAATTTGGAAAGACTTACTTTAATCACCAATATTTTTCAACAACTCCTGTAATATATTTATATATATATATATATATATATATATATATATATATATATAATATATATATATATATATGTATATATATATATATATATATATATATATATATATTATATATATATATATATATATATATATATATATATATATATATATATATATATATATATATATATATATATATATATATATATATATATATATATATATATATATATATATATATATATATATATATATAATGTATGTATATTTTCTAAAATATACATTAGTACTGCCTTTTCTGAATAAATATTATATACTCAAATTGTTTCATATGTTACCGAAACATCTACAGGTTATCATGGGACCTTTAAGAGAAGCATTCACAGGTTAATTATGCAATGTGAACCTTACTCGGTCGAGGAGTTCAGGGTTTATTGTTCAAAATAAGCTTTATGTATGTAATTGTTCAAATTAATATTCAATATTTGTACGAATAATCTTTGAAATTAATAAACTTATTCTATTCTACTCTTATGTTATTTCTTTTCGTTAATATTGGATGGATTTGTCCGTTACTTTGTGATAATACATTTCTAAAATATAAATGAGAAACAATATACTGCAGTTTCGTAATACTACAAAAACTGCAGTCGTAAATAATTGAATAAAAATAGTGATAAAAACAAAGTATAGCAACATTCGTGAAACCATAGAAATATATATTATATTTCTATGCGCAAAACTCCTGTGATGTCAAAATTTGGGTAGTTGCCTAACCAATAGTTGAATTAGCGTCTTACAACAGAAAACGACTGATCACAGTCTGAAGGTTAACCTTTGGTTAACCATCGGTTCCATGACCAGTAGGTTAACTAGTTGAGTTACAACCCGCCCTAAGGCTGGCTTCAGACTAGGCGGAACGCGGAAATGTCAAATCTGAATTTTTAGACCAATCGAAACGTTCGTAACGATTCCCAAGGTCATTCCGCGTTAAATTGTTGAAATTTAGGGCGGGTTGTACGAAACAGCGTTCATCAGTAGATCAACTGAACTGTTAGTTACTGGTGATCTCAGTTCAAAAGAAAGCGCGTTGTTCCAACTCATATTGACTGTAGTTCAACTGATCGGCGATGATATGATTTTTATCTAATGTTGGTAGTTCTGTGAATAGAGAATATGCTATCCTTGGGGTTAATTTCATTGAATTATGAGCTGATTCTTAGTTTTAAAACGTCAATGGCTGATTCGTTGTGTTTCTGTGATTAAATTAAATAACGCTAACGCTTTTCGTCATAAACATAAACTTGGTTTGGTTATAAGTTACTAAGTTAGAATAATTGTTATAAACATGGGAGACTCCAGAAAATTCGCAAGAACCACAAATTTCACAGCGAAAGAAGAAAATGTGTTATTAAGTTTAGTGAAGAAGTATAAAGAATTAATAGAAAATAAGAAAACAGATACAAATACAAACAAAATAAAAGGTGATGCTTGGATGAACCTATCAAAGGAATACAATAGTGTATGTCCAGAATATCACAGAGATGTTAAAGCTTTACGAAACAAGTACGAAAACATAAAAAAAAGAACTAAGCAAAAGTTTGCAGATCAAAAAAAATATATAACAGGTACAGGAGGTGGACCTGAGAAAGACATCGTTGTCACCACTGTAGATAATGATATCTATGAAATTATAGGGACACAATTAACAGGTCGTCCTTCAGAATTCGATGATGATACTGTAGCAGGTACCTATATTTTATATTGATTATTTAACTTTGTGTTCCAGAAACCATTCAGATCACTACATCTGATTCAGATCTCTTTCAAATAACTATGGATACCGATTGTGACCTGCCTAGGGAAATGAAAGATGAGATGCAAACCACCACGCCAACAAGTAGCAAGGGTCATAAAGAAGGAACTTGGGCAAAGTACACACCAGCCATGTTACAAGCTCCCAAAAATAAATATTTGAGTAGGCCAAATACTGATAATGAAGGAGGTCCTAGGAGAGCCGTTGGTAGGAATTCCCTAGGTTATAAGCTAGAAGAATGGACCTCTTCTAAAATTGCATCATCTGAAATGCAGCAAAAGTGTTTCTTAGAGGAACATAATTTAAAACTGAATCATATGAAGGAGCAGCATCAACATCAGTTGCAGCTACAAGACAGAGATGCCGAAGAACGAAGCTGTCATTTAAAAAAGGAGCATGAAATGCGAATGGAGCTATTAGAGCTTGAAAAACAAGTGTTATTAAAAAAATTAAATTAAATATATTACTTGATGTAAAGTACACATTAACATTAAATAAATGGAAATAAAATGCATTAGTATTTTTATTTTAATTCTTATGGCTAGTTTATGTTTGAAACTGCTACTGACGATAAGAGCAGAGATAATAGTGAAGAGGAGAAAATACAAACACACTTTTCAAAAGAGCTAAGTATATATTGTCAACATTTAACTGGTTTCTACTTTAGGTTTTAACAAATTTGGTAGAATTGTATGAACATAAACTTGCCCTTCAATAGTAGCAAAGTAAATAAAATTATAATAAATTGGCAAAATACTGTGTTATTAGAGCACGCCTAATATTATCATTTAAAACATGATTATTGCCTCTATTGATTACACCATTATTTACATTGTTTGTGAATATTATAGCAGCTTCTATTTCGTCATTATTCAATATAGGATCTTCATCATTCATTTGAATAGCAATATTGTGTAATACTGCACAAGCTACAATAACAGCTTCCACTTTTTCAATATTGAGGCGAATTCCAACAGCCAAAATAGGGAAACGTCTCTTCCATATTCCAAATAACCTTTCTATTGGATTTCGAGTTCTAATTTGAGCTTCATTAAACAGATTTTCAGCTGGTGTCTGTGGATTCAACAGTGGGGTTATTAAATATGACTTTATTGCATAGCCACTATCACCAACCAGAAGGTTATCTTCAAACTGTCCATCTTCAAAATCTGATCTCATTCTAGAATTTCTGAATATGTTAGAATCGTGTGAGGATCCTGGCCATCTAGCGACAATATTTCTTATTGTACATTTTGAGTCGCCTACAACTTGTACATTTAAAGAAAAGAAACCTTTTCTATTTCTATAGGTTTCTGCATAAGGACCACCAGGACTTTGCAATTTGATGTGTGTGCAATCTATAGCACCAATGCACTTTGGAAATCTTGCAATATCGTAAAAACCTTGCCTTGTCGCAATGAGGTCTTCATCATTGGGCATTTTTATAAAATTACGTTTTAAAGAAGCTATAGCTCTAGTAACTTTGTGCACAATCCTACTTGCAGTAGATTTATCTACACCACAAAAGTCACCAGTAACTTGCAAAAAACATCCGGTTGCCAAAAACCTCAATGTTAGAAACACCATATCTTCAGGGGGTACAGCATGATTTCTGAAATAACATTGCAGTAAGAATACAACGAATAAATGATAGTTGCAGTTTTAAAATTAAGATGCTTACCTATCTGTCTTAGAAATAATATCTTCTCTAATCTCATCAATTACAATTTGTACAGCTTGTTTTGATAACCGAAATCGAAATTTAAAATCCCGATCATTCCACTTTGTAAAATGATTTGGGCGTTCTCTATACGTCTGTCTCAATCTCGGATTTTGTATGTTATCAATTAACTCCAAAAAATCTTCATCGTCAGTTAATTCTCCCAAAAAATTCATTTTGTACAATGCTTATATGTCAATAAAATGAAAGATCAAGCTTTGAACCACCGTTGATCCGACAATGCATCTGCGTTCAACTGATCTTGGTTATGAACTGTCGATCAACAGTGAACGAGGTTGGTACAACTTAATTTTGTCATTGAACCACAGTCAACATTGAACTGTTGGTGAACTTGAAATGTACAACTGGCCCTAAGTCAACTTTTGAAGGCGGATTTGACATTTCCGCGTTCCGCCTAGTCTGAAGCCAGCCTTAGTCTAAAGAGGGAGGCAGTGATTGTAAAAACTTCCCAGTGAAAAGACGTAAACAGCAGCAAAACATAGAACTATATTAATATTTACATAAACGGCACACTTTTAAAAATTCAAAAAATTTTGGTTACTTACTAATTTTGGGCTGAAAAAGACGAATCTGATATCAGGAAATCAACTATTTCCACATTTTCACCTTCGAAAAATTTCTAAGGAAATGTCAACATTGTGCCACCATGATGAATGTCGTGCAGTATTGCAGTAATGCTAACCTACAATAAGGAACTACGAAATAACTCTAATTTACATAAAAATTTCTCTGTACTCACTCATTTTGGGCCGAAATTGAGCCTGAAAAGAGTGAGAGCATAAAAAACGGTAATTATTTAGGGTTGTCCAAAAACTTCGAATTTTTATAAAATTTCTGTTCTTTGCTTATTTTGGGCTGAAAAAACCGAATACGCACTCAGATTTTGTCGCTCTCTCACCGTTTTTTTCCCCAAAATATCTCTATTTATTGTCAACAAATGACGTAACATGACGTAATTATGGCCGGTATAGTAGGTCACTGTATGCAGCGGAAATAAGGTTTGATGCGAACCTAAATTAAGGAGGGAAAACGAAATAATTGGAGAAAAATTATTTGTACTCACTCATTACTTGGCTGAATGTGAATGAAAGTAACTCGAAAACACTTCTCGATCAGTTTTCCGGGGAAACAACTTCCAAATTTTCCTGCCAGTACCTATCACTCCAACTTGTAACGCACATTTTCTTCATATTTATTAACTAAATTTCTCAAGATAATCGTAAAAGGCAAACAATACTGACACTACGAATTTGTTCTTTATTATTTAAAATTTATTTTCCTCATATTATTTTCAATCGTCGACGATATGCAATCATGTTCAACGACGCGCTAACCGCCATTTACGAATACGACGAGATAAATTGAAGTGCACAAGCTTCACTGACCACTGACCAATAAGAGTTCTAAAACTGAAAGTAAGGCGCCAATTTCAAAAATTGTACAGAGGTGACACGTCACAAGTAAAGAGATTATTATTTTTCGTTATGATTTTAATGAAATGTTACTTATTATCGAAATATAAAGAAAACTAGAATTTAGCTCTTCTCTGTTAGCTCTCTCAAATTTATCTTGATATTTATGACAACAACTGACTTCATCTTCGAGAATTATCCAGACAACTCCGTATTTTAATAAAATTTCGGATTCTTACTTATTTTGGCCTGAAAGAGCCGAATATGAACTCAGATTTTGTCGCTTCTTCACATTTTTTTGAAAATATTAAGCTAACCTGACTTATTCCAACCTCACTAACCTAACCTCCGAGTTCAAGAAAGTATCGAATTCATGGGTTAGATGAATTTTAAATTGATAAAAATAGTATTTTTCAATATAAAATATATCTATTTCATGAATTTGATACTTTTTTGAACTCGGAGGTTAGGTTAGTGAGGTTAGAATAAGTCAGATTAGCTTAATATTTTCAAAAAAAAAATGTGAAGAAGCGACAAAATCATACACGACGAGTTCATATTCGGCTTTTTCAGGCCAAAATAAGTAAGAATCCGAAATTTTATCAAAATTCGGAGTTTTTGGACAACACTCCATAGTTACCAAATCTTTTTTTTTTGAATAAAAAGTATTTATTTCAAGAATTCGATATTTTCCTAAACTAGGAGGTTAGGTTAGCTTGATTACTTGAATAAAAAAGGTGATTTTATTTGAAACAGCTATCCAGCAAAGACCACGGGGAGGTGAGAGCTATTCTTTGCCAGGAAAGGATGGGGTAGGTTATAGCATGGGGATATGGGAGATAACATTAATTTTATAATAACGGATTTCGACCAAAAAATGCAAATTTACACTATCTGAAAATAAACGAAATCGTAGTTTCGGAATTCAACCAGGGTCAGTGATGATGTGCTTCACTGGTCATCGTCACGTTCGCCACCTGTGGGGGGATATACTTCAGACACATAATTAAAAAAGTGATGATATCTATCTCTGAAATCTGGAAATTTACGATGAAAGTAAAATTGCGCCAAATAGTAGACATAGTGAGACTCACGACGTCCGTATTTGGGAACATCACCTCTAACATCCCGCCACATGCGTTCAACGTTCTGAGTGTGAGCCTTTGTATCGGGATCAACAAAGTTTTTGCTGTGATTAACAGTTTGGTGTATAAAACCTTCATCGTTCAAACAATTATAAGCTTTCCAACAGTCTTACATCATTGTAGTATCCGGACGTCCCCATTCATTAATCATTTCTAGAAGAGTTTCCCGGCATCGATTGGGAACCGCTACCAGGAAAACTTTTTTTGATTCGCGTTCAATCCCACCAAAAACCCATTGACCTTCGATGACTCGCCCCCTGTTGTATTTTCTCTTTCCGAATTTCGCTTCGTCTATTTCCACAGTTTTTCCAACACCTCCTAATCGTTCGGAATTATTATAAACTACAGATAAACAAACTTCTCTACAGAAAAGAGTCCAATCTACAACCGTACTGCTACTCCATTGCATTTCCCGTTCAAAATGAACCTGTTTATAATCCGTACCTAACCAAAAGGCAACAAAGTGGCAAATTTCGGCAACAGATTTATTAGAATTTGAAAAAAACGTATTATTGTTGCCCGAAACTGAAAATCCACATCTTTCGCGTATTCTTTTTTTATGAGAGTTTAGTTTTACGACGGTAGTGGTACATAAGAATCTATTTTTATCTGAATAGTATTTGCAAGCTTTATTGCATTTTGGGCAGGTCACATTTTCTGGTAAAACATTATGATCCAATAAAAATTTAAATAATTTACCTTCATCACTTACCAAGATGATGAATTGCATCAAACTAAAAGTACATCCAGTGCAACCCATGATTAAGTCTTATTTTTCGCTCACAAGAATAAACACGTGTACACTCTATCACGAAATAACTGTGACTGATCAAATATGGCGTTCTTACCGTTATTTTTTTTTATACGCAGCTAACAAATGAGAGGGAATATAATTCTAATAAATTGCATGTCTCAGAAGTAAACTATCTCGGGTTATTTCGTGTAGCGTCGAGTCATATTACAGTGAATTTGAAATTGGCGCCCTACTTTCAAGAACGTCTATTGGCCTTATAGTTTTAACGTTCATTGGTTTGTGAACTTGGTTGAAGTATCTAGGCTGGGACGGCGTGTTCAGCGTCTCGCGTCCCGCAAATAGCCTGGCGTTGAACATGATTTTTTGTCGACGATGTGTAATAAAATGATGAAAATAAATTAATAAATAATAGAGAACAAATGCGTGGTGCCAGTACTGTTTTTTTTTAATTGTTGTCATGAGAAATTACGTTAATTAAGAAAATTTTGGAAGTCGTTTTTCCGGAAAACAGTGATCGAGAAGTGTTTTCAAGAGTAATTTTCGTCGTATTCAGCTAATCAATGAGTGAGTACAAATAAAGTTAATATTATTTCGTTTTCCTCCTTATAATAGGTTCGCATCAAACCTTATTTCCGCTGCATACAGTGACCTACTATACCGGCCATAATTACGTCATGTTACGTCATTTGTTGACAATAAATAGAGATATTTTGGAAAAAAAACGGTGAGAGAGCGACAAAATCTGAGTGCGTATTCGGTTTTTTCAGCCCAAAATAAGCAAAGAACAGAAATTTTATAAAAATTCGAAGTTTTTGGACAACCCTAAATAATTACCTAAAAAACTAAACTTTTTCAGATTCATCCACTGTTGAAGCAAATTCCATTATAATTCACTGACATTATTGTTTTGTATATAGTAGCAAGGTACTTATTTTATCCATTACACTATCTAGCACAGTGATTCCCAATTAGTTTATGCTGCGTACCACTTCAAAAAAGACCTCAAACCTGCGTACCCTTTATTGTAGTAGTGATAAATAAAAAAAAATAAGTCAGTTTAAATAACATTTATTATCTTCAAATTAAAGTACAATAGTGAAAATCAGAATTATTATATGATGTATCGGCGAAGACGCTAATGTGACAAATGTGCACGTTTTTCTTTGCACAGCTCTTGAAAGTCAGCTTGAGTCTTAAATCGTCTTCAAGTTGAAGTCTGTGACGGTGTTTAGTTTTTAAGTTCGTCATGACCGAAAATCACAGAGGTAGGTCGTGCAAAATGGCAGTAAATATTTTATAGCTCATTCGCTGATATGTTAAATATCTTTTAAATTAGCCCAAAAATCACCCAGTGATTGCTCTGCAAAGCAACTCTTGAGTCTGCTGTTGCATGAGATGTCTATTATTTTCTTTTTATCAGAGATGGGTAGGTGGTCAACGGAATAGTTCACGAAAGGATTATTTGCCCAGTTCCATTGCGGCGATATTTCTGCGAAGTAACTGCGTGAAGCCGGCGACAGATTTTGCATGTGGCATTTTATGTCTGATTTTAAATCTTCATTTACTGTCGATGAAGTTGTATCCAAAAAAAATTTAAGATTTGGAAACTGGTCATATTTACACTTGTCAATCAAAGATGTCCAGAGGGATAATTTTTTTATAGTGGACTCAACTTTCTCCTGCATAGTGAATATGGTTGTATCACGGCCTTGTAGTCCCAAATTCAACTCATTTAATTTTGTGAAGATATATGACAAGTAAGCCAATTTTTGCACCCACAAAGAGTCAGTCAGCATCTGTTTGTACTCATCGTGTCCCTGCTCGACCAAAAACAACTCAATTTCATGTCTTAATTCAAACATTCTCGAAACAACTCTTCCTCTGGACAGCCAACGCACTTCAGTATGTAACAACAGGGTCTCGTGTTCACTGCCAAGCTCTTTGCAAATAGCTGCAAAAATTCTAAAGTTTGTGGCACGGGCCTTGATTAAGTTAACAATTTTTACAGCATTTTTGAGAGTAATATCTAAGCTAGCTGGAATTTTTTTACAAGCCAGTGCCTCTCGATGAGAGCCGGGGGCACGCGAGATGCGGCAAGCGCGGGAACGGGATAGCGCACGGTCGGTCATAGTGCTCGGTGCTCCGTGCTTTTACGATGATGATCGTGGTAAAATAATATTTTGGAAATTGTTCTTGTTTTTACTGATAACCGCACGTACCCCTTGATGCAACTTCACGTACCCCTGGGGGTACGCGTACCACTAATTGGGAAACACTGGTCTAGCACAAATAACTTGTTTCCTAGTATCCAACAATCCAACAGTTATTTTGTAATAATCTTCTGTAATCTATTTCTCTTCACGAATATGCGTGCACATTATAAAAGCACGCAAAATGGAAGAATCACCTAACCGCGCAGAATCTAACTTCGAAACGTGATGTGGGGAAAACCCGTGGGGAAAACCAATGTTAGATTATTGCAATAACGGACATTAAAGGCGCCAACTTCAAATTAGTAGGTGACGCTATGCAGTGGAAATAAGTTTTGACACTAACCTAACGGAAGCTGGGAAAAGTAGGTGATTATTAAACTATTTCAACAATAATGAGCAGAATGCGAAAATGACAGCAGAGAAAACGCTTTTCAATCACATTATGTTATAATATTTGATATAAATTTCATTTTCAAATAGATCATCTTTTCCACTATCGAATGTATCTATTTCATGAATTCCATACTTTCTTGAAATGGGAGGTTAGGCTGGTTAGGTTAGTGAGATTGGTTAAGGATAGGTTAGGCTAAATTTTTGAAAAAAGTTAATCTAGCGACAAAATCTGACTTAATTAAAATTAATTTAATAAATAATATTCAATTTTCCCAGGATATGTTAGGTTGCCAAAATTTATTTCCACTTCAGACCGTGACCTACGATCATAACTACGTGAATACGTGAATTGTTTACAATAAATTGAATATTTTTGATCATTAAGAAATGTTATAATCGATTTAAAACAGTATACATGCAAATTAATAATTAGCTCCTCTTTGTTAGCTGTCTCAAATGCCAATTCGTTCGTCATTTTTTCGTGATTTTTATAATACATTTTGAGGATAGCGCTGAATACTACATAATTATACATATTATTATGAAAGGTCAGGAATATTTATTTGAAATAGCTATCCAGCAAAAACCGCGAGGAGGTGAGAGTTATACTTTGCCAGGAAAGGTAGATAATAGTTAGAAATGGGTTGGGAGTTATAAAAGAAAGTAAGGCAATGGATAATGAAAATGAAATGCGACAATATTTCTGATTGAAAAAAACGAAACGATAATTCGGTAAATTCTTGAATAGGGAGTTAATAAAAATACATTTCCTAAAAAAAATTTTTTCTATTACCATTACCTGATAGAATAATAGAAAATAATTATTGTCAGTACCTACAATAGGTTAGAGAAGGACTGATATAAACTAATTCCTAAAGAAAACTTGTTCTTCTATGAAGAGAAAAATAAACAATAATTCTATAAACAATAGGCTCACTCATCTTGTCCTTCACAGTCAACATCACGTTGATCACCTGTGGGGGATATACTGCGGAAATACTTTTTTTTTTTAAATGACATCTATCCGTTATATCAGGATATTTTAGATGAAAATAGTATTCCGCCAAATAATAAACGAAGTGCTCCTCACGTCGCCCATATTTGGGAACATCGCCTCTGACATCCCGCCACATTCGCTCAACGTGTTGAGTGTGAGCGCCTGTGTCTGGGTCAACAAAGTTCTTACTGTGATTAATAGTCTGATGAATAAATCCTTCGTCATTCAAACAATCATACGCTTTCCCAGAGCCTGACCGTGGGCGTGGCGAAGGAGGCATATGCCACGGGCGCGAACGACCTAGGGGCGCAAAATGTGAAATATGATATATTCCATTTTATATAAAGATTGACTACAAGTTCTATATTTCAGAGTGGCGTATTTACCAATTTACAAGTTGAATGACACGTAGTTAACGAATGCTACCAAAACAGCCAAAACGGAACAAAATCCTAGAAAATGATACATGGCGCGAAACACGACTCGGTGCACATAAAAACTCTCCTTCTACTTCTGCGGTAACTCCATCCTAATCGGTTGCTAGGTGACCTGATCACGTGATATTGCTAAAACAGAATTTTTTTCAGCGTGTGGCGTTTATCGTATCGTTCACAGTGCACACTCGTACCTCGTACTTGTGTTTTCACTAGTCAGGTTAGTAATATGGTGCAATTCTTTATTCTTTTACCTTTTACCATCTTATCGGCCTGGAAATTATTCGTGCTGTAAAGGAAAATAGTTCTCAATCAGGTATGTTTGACTTATTGAATGAGTCCGTGCCAATTTTCTGCGCTAAGTTATGTTATTCATGAGGATTTTTATTTTCAGCTTGTTACAACCAAACGAAAAAATTATCAGGATCACAGTTTCGGAAGATAAGAGATCAAACATTATCAGAACTTAAAAAAACACAAGTGATATCTCAAGTTACTTCAAGAGTGAAGCGGTTATTGTCCGGACAAGAAGTGATTCCGTGAATGACGCCCATGTTGCAGAAAGTATTCCTTCTACTTCTTCAAGTACTGAACAAAGAAAATTCTTTCGAAGAATCAGGATCAAAATATTTGTTCAACGGGGACCTGAATTAGGCGACGATCTCGACTTTTATCCTTAAAGTGACGGTGATCGACGTTTTGATAAAAAATGGTTTTGAAAATTTTGCCAAATAGAGATAGGTTGCACAGAAACTGGCTTATTTATTGTAAAAGGATGGATGCTTTATTTTGCTTTCCCTGCTTGCTCTTTTCTGGAAAAAAAGATTTTTGGACTACAGGCTATCGAGACTGGCAACATCTCAATCCATCACTACCCTGTCATGAATTTTCTTTAAGTCATAGGGAAAACTACGTAAAATTGCGAAGTTTTGAACGGAGTTTGAATATTGGCGGATTCATTGATGATCATGGATGAGAAACAGAAATGGAGGCATATCTTAAAGGTTATCTTGGATGCGATTCTTCCCTGCGTTAAGAATAATGATGCTCTTAGGGGTACTTCTGAAAAAATAGGAGAACCGAATTGCGGAAAATTTTTGAGCACAATTGAGCTAATAAGCCATTATGACCCTATAATGAAAAATCACATAGAGACACATAATAAGAATCAGATTTCTTATTTCTCTCATAAGTAGAAATCATTGAACCAAAGCCATTAAATTTGATTGATGGTGACAGCTCAAGGTCATAAATCATGGCAGGTCTATTGTTATGCCAGGTGTGCAGTCTATTGTTAGACACGTCAGGACAGGTCTATTGTTATACCAGGTGTTCCTATTGCTAGGGCAGCTCTATTGTTATGTCAGGTGTTCCTATTGTTATCCAGGGGTGTATTAACTAATGATTGATGGTGACAGGGGAACCGTGGGAATTGAATATTTCTTCACAAATTTAGGCCAAAATTCGTCGAGTATTTCTTTACAAAATCGTATGATTTCATAGAAATCCATCGCTGGCATTAGATAAGTTATTCAACCTGGGTGGGCAGGTAATATTTCTAAGGCCAAAAAACACACACAAACGGTTGACGCGAGTGGTCCGCGAATATTTATTTACAAAATCGTATGAATTCATAGAAATCCATTGCTGGCATTTGATACAAAATCTGAAATTTCATAAAACCTATTAGGTAATTATATGAATATAAATAATTAATTGAATTTATGATTCCTGGATAACTTTTACTAATGATTTGTACATATATTCAATTTGGTGAGATTGAATAATTTATTGAACATTTTTCATATAAGATTCACAAATTTTTTTATGGAAGAACAAAATAACTTAAGTAACTTTTTTCCTATAAGATGTATGAAATTCATCAGATCAATCAGATTTTATTTCTTTGATTAGGCAGAATGCGAAATTTTTTATTATAGATCTCATATTTTCTTTTTTCTGCTTAATTTTATGTATACCACAAGCTTCAATTTGAAGCGTAGATAAAAAATGTGTCATTTACCTGGAATGAAAAAATATTTTTCCTTTAAATAATCAAAACAAAAGTTTAACTATTCTCTCTCTTAGTTGGAAATATCAAAATATTTCTAAAACTTCATCTATGTAAATGAAACTAAATTCACTTTCTCTTTTTACAACCGGGATTACACAGTTATATCCAACGAAATTAATTTCTGGTTTCCCTAACTGAAATAAAGATATCCGATAATTATAAACATAAAATACAATAGTACCTAGTCGTCCAAAATGAAATTGATGCAGTTCATATTGGCCAAACCGATAAACTCATCAATAGAAATTATAAAAACTTATTGAATCAAATCTTTACAGATGTAATTACGAACAAAGATCAGAAAATATTTATTAGGTATTATATGAATAAAAATAATTTAGTGTTTCAAATAAGAAGGTTTGTAATTAGATGAATAAATTTTCTGTAATAAAGTTCCATAAGTTATTTTGTTCTTCATGAAAAAATTTCATGAATCTTATAAAAATTGCATAAGTTATTCAATATCATCAAATTGGATAAATCATTTATACAATGAATTCACCTGGAAAGAAAAAATATTGTTTCCTTTAAATAATCAAATCAAAAAGTTTAATTATTCTCTCTCTCTTAGTTGGAAATATCAAAATATATCTAAAACCTCATCTATGTAAATGAAACTAAATTCACTTTCTCTTTTAACAACCGGGATTACACAGTTACATCCAACGAAATTAATTTCTGGTTTCCCTAACTGAAATAAAGATATCCGATAATTATAAACATACAATAGTACCTAGTCCTCCAAAATGCAATTGAAGCATTTCATATTGCTTTAATCATTTATATTGGCCAAACCAATAAACCTATCAATAGAAATTATAAAAACTTATTGAATCAAATCTTTACAGCTGTAATAAACCTATCAAAAGAAATTTTAAAAACTTATTGAATCAAATCTTTACAGATGTAATTACGAACAAAGATCAGAAAATATTTATTAGGTATTATATGAATAAAAATAATTTAGTGTTTCAAATAAGAAGGTTTGTAATTAGATGAATAAATTTTCTGTAATAAAGTTCCATAAGTTATTTTGTTCTTCATGAAAAAATTTCATGAATCTTATAAAAATTGCATAAGTTATTTAATATCATCAAATTGGATAAATCATTTATACAATGAATTCACCTGGAATGAAAAAATATTTTTTCCTTTAAATAATCAAATCAAAAAGTTTGATTATTCTCTCTCTTAGTGGGAAATATCAAAATATTTCTAAAACTTCATGTATGTAAATGAAACTAAATTCACTTTCTCTTTTAACAACCGGGATTACCCATCCAACGAAATTAATTTTTGGTTTCCCTAACTGAAATAAAGATAACCGATAATTATAAACATACAATAGTACCTAGTCCTCCAAAATGAAATTGAAGCATTTCATATTGCTTTAATCATTTATATTGGCCAAACCAATAAACCTATCAATAGAAATTATAAAAACTTATTGAATCAAATCTTTACAGCTGTAATTACGAACAAAGATCAGAAAATATTTATTAGGTATTATATGAATAAAAATAATTTAGTGTTTCAAATATGAAGGTTTGTAATTAGATGAATAAATTTTCTGTAATAAAGTTCCATAAGTTATTTTGTTCTTCATGAAAAAATTTCATGAATCTTGTAAAAATTGCATAAGTTATTTAATAAAAAGCCCACACACATCTATACTAAACGGATAAAATTGTTTTATATTCGATATTAAGTGGGGAAAGTAACTTTCCAAAACTTTATGCGACTCTTCTTCTTTTGAAAACTTTTGCAGGTGGAATGAATCTCTTTGTACGGAGGATGAGTGAAAAATTTGACAATGACGATGCTATAAACAAGTATTACATAATCGAATATTTTACAGGTTTTATTCTCACAGAAATTCGTAAAAGGAACAAGGGCCGTATTTTAGAAAAACAGCTAGATCCATTCCATTGATGGACGATCGTAAAACGCTGGATGTCTGTGACGTTATTCATCAGAGGGTGCAAATAAATCAGTGGGGGTGGACCGCACACACCCTGTGTGTGGGTATATAAGAATGCTCAATGATACAGGGAGCATCAGATTCAAACGTAACAGTCAAAAAAAAATGAATATGTGTAACGAAGTGTTCCTCGAATCTCCGGCTTCACCGGAGCCTCATGAGCAGGAGGGTGAAGTTTTTTTGCCGCTGCACCCCTCCTGCATAAAAATTGAGGAAATGGACGAGGAAGAGAATCCGGTTGAGGAGATGGAAGAAGAGAATCCGGTTGAGGAAGGATGGGATTATTATTTTGCTGAGGATTTCAATATGGAATGGGATATGGAGGAGATGGAAGATGGTTATTTCATCGATCAGACGGAAGATGAGGGTTACGTCTCACTCGGAGAAGATTCAGGATTCGTTGAGTAAAACGGTATGTAAATCAGGTATTAATATAAATGCATCCATAAAAACATGTTATTTATTAATTATTTTACATTATCCAGCTATTTCTAGAATTATCTTACCATATATTTTTTGTTTTAATAACAACTACTTGATTTTTTCTAGTGAATGTACCAGCAGTACCATCATTATCCTCCTCCCCCCATCGACTCCTTCTTCACTCGGAGAAGATTCAGGATTCGAGGAGTAAAACGGTATGTAAATCAGGTATTAAAATAAATGCATCCATAAAAAACATGTTATTTATTAATTATTTTACATTATTCAGCTATTTCTAGAATTATCTTACCATTTATTTTTTGTTTTAATAACAACTACTTGATTTTTTTCTAGTGAATGTACCAGCAGTACCATCAAGGTTGATGAAATACATGTAACGGATATACAAGCTTGTACTGAATTTATAAAATTGAGTCACAATGACACACCTATATGTATGAATTGCTCGTAAAATATTAGATCAATATTGAGAATATTGTGTTAGATAGTATCATTTGCTAGAGATATTATGTATACTATTAGTAATGTAATTGTATATAAATACGATGTTGGTAGAGCTATGTACAAAAAATGTATGATATTATATAACAATAAACTTTATTTTAGAAAATTAGTATTTGACTTTAGAACTATGCAAATGAAAAAAACCCTATATAAAATACAGCTAAAGAATAATCATATACAATATATAAACAAATAATTTTTCAATCTTGTATACTAGAACTGCTTTTTTAGGAAACTTTGGGCGAATAGAAATAAATAAAACGTAGACGAAAAACCTATACGAATAATAAATATTTTAAAAAATCATAACATAACTAGAAGCACTGTTTTAGAAACATATAAACATTTATCTGACTAAGAAAAATAAAATATAGAGGATGATCATATACATTGATAAATATTTTTTCAAAAAACACATAAATAGCTCTTAAACCATAACATGACTAAAACTACTTTCTGAAAGCATCTAGCATGAAATTTCGAATAAATGTTAAACTTTTTCACTGTACGCTACGGTCAATTCGAATAAAATTGTAAAAATTGAATTTACGTATTCTGTAAATAACTCCATCCTATGCACATCCTAAAGTCCATAGTTCGGAGTAAGTAGGAATTACAATTAAGGTTTTTAAGAATGCGTATTTCAGTCGTTCATAATATTTTGTTTCTTGAAAAATCAAAATTGATATGATTGAAACTTTTTTGTATACATGAAACGATTCGAATGCTTAAATAGATGCGATTATTAAGAAATACAGGTACATTGAAGAATTCATGAATTAATGATTAGGCAGAATGCAAAATTTTTTTATAGATCTCATATTTTCTTTTTCTGTTTAATTTTATGTATACCACAAGCTTCAATTTGAATCGTAGATAAAAAATGTCATTTACTGGGAATGAAAAAATATTTTTCCTTTAAATAAACCAAAAGTTTAATTATTCTCCCTCTTAGTTGGAAATATCGAAAATATTTCTAAAACATCATATATGTGAATGTGGTTCCTGGATACCTTTTACTAATGATTTGTACATACCTTTATTCAATTTGGTGATATTCAATAATTTATGGAAAGATTTTAATAAGCAGCCAAAAGATTCTGGTAAAATAAAATCAAAGTGTCTAATCAAAATCGAAGGGGACTGAATCAACTATAATATTTTGATATTGTTCAAATTGTTAATTTGTTAAAATTTACTCAACAATTTTTTCGCGTTCTAAGTTCACACAAAAATATTTTTAAGATTTCTTACAATTTTCCAGTATCACAAACGTTGCAACAGGATTTTGTTTTGATATGCGACACTTTTTTTCAAAAAGTTATCGGAGCGATGCAGAAAAAATTAACATAGGCATGGTTTAACTGTTGCAACGTTTGTGATACTGGAAAATTGTAAGAAATCTTAAAAATATTTTTGTGTGAACTTAGAACGCGAAAAAATTGTTAAGTAAATTTTAACAAATTAACAATTTGAACAATATCAAAATATTATAGTTGATTCAGTCCCCTTCGATTTTGATTAGACACTTTGATTTTATTTTGCCAGAATCTTTTGGCTCCTTATTAAAATCTTTCCATAAATTATTGAATATCACCAAATTGAATAAAGGTATGTACAAATCATCAGTAAAAGGTATCCAGGAACCACATTCACGTATATGATGTTTTAGAAATATTTTCGATATTTCCAACTAAGAGAGAGAATAATTAAACTTTTGATTTATTTAAAGGAAAAATATTTTTTCATTCCCAGTAAATGACATTTTTTATCTACGATTCAAATTGAAGCTTGTGGTATACATAAAATTAAACAGAAAAAGAAAATATGAGATCTATAAAAAAATTTTGCATTCTGCCTAATCATTAATTCATGAATTCTTCAATGTACCTGTATTTCTTAATAATCGCATCTATTTAAGCATTCAAATCGTTTCATGTATACAAAAAAGTTTCAATCATATCAATTTTGATTTTTCAAGAAACAAAATATTATGAACGACTGAAATACGCATTCTTAAAATCCTTAATTGTAATTCCTACTTACTCCGAACTATGGACTTTAGGATGTGCATAGGATGGGGTTATTTACAGAATACGTAAATTCAATTTTTACAATTTTATTCGAATTGACCGTGGCGTACAGTGGAAAAGTTTAACATTTATTCGAAATTTCATGCTAGATGCTTTCAGAAAGTAGTTTTAGTCATGTTATGGTTTAAGAGCTATTTATGTGTTTTTTGAAAAAATATTTATCAATGTATATGATCATCCTCTATATTTTATTTTTCTTAGTCAGATAAATGTTTATATGTTTCTAAAACAGTGCTTCTAGTTATGCTATGATTTTTTTAAATATTTATTATTCGTATAGGTTTTTCGTCTACGTTTTATTTATTTCTATTCGCCCACAGTTTCCTAAAAAAGCAGTTCTAGTATACAAGATTGAAAAATTATTTGTTTATATATTGTATATGATTATTTTTTAGCTGTATTTTATACGGGGTTTTTTTCATTTGCATAGTTCTAAAGTCAAATACTAATTTTCTAAAATAAAGTTTATTGTTATATAATATCATACATTTTTTGTACATAGCTCTACTAACATCGTATTTATATACAATTACATTACTAATAGTATACATAATATCTCTAGCAAATGATACTATATAACACAATATTCTCAATATTGATCTAATATTTTACAAGCAATTCATACATATGGGTGTGTCATTGTGACTCAATTTTATAAATTCAGTACAAGCTTGTATATCTGTTACATGTATTTCATCAACCTTGATGGTACTGCTGGTACATTCACTAGAAAAAAATCAAGTAGTTGTTATATATTAAAAATAAATGGTAAGATAATTCTAGAAATAGCTGAATGATGAAAAATAATAAATAAATAACATGTTTTTTATGGATGCATTTATTTTAATACCTGATTTACATACCGTTTTACTCCTCGAATCCTGAATCTTCTCCGAGTGAAGAAGGAGTCGATGGAGGGAGGAGGATAATGATGGTACTGCTGGTACATTCACTAGAAAAAATCAAGTAGTTGTTATTAAAACAAAAAATATATGGTAAGATAATTCTAGAAATAGCTGGATAATGTAAAATAATTAATAAATAACATGTTTTTATGGATGCATTTATTTTAATACCTGATTTACATAACGTTTTACTCAACGAATCCTGAATCTTCTCCGAGTGAGACGTAACCCTCATCTTCCGTCTGATCGATGAAATAACCATCTTCCATCTCCTCCATATCCCATTCCATATTGAAATCCTCAGCAAAATAATAATCCCATCCTTCCTCAACCGGATTCTCTTCTTCCATCTCCTCAACCGGATTCTCTTCCTCGTCCATTTCCTCAATTTTTATGCAGGAGGGGTGCAGCGGCAAAAAAACTTCACCCTCCTGCTCATGAGGCTCCGGTGAAGCCGGAGATTCGAGGAACACTTCGTTACACATATTCATTTTTTTTGACTGTTACGTTTGAATCTGATGCTCCCTGTATCATTGAGCATTCTTATATACCCACACTCAGGGTGTGTGCGGTCCACCCCCCACTGGTTTACTTGCACCCTCTGATGAATAACGTCACAGACATCCAGCGTTTTACGATCGTCCATCAATGTAATGGATCTAGCTGTTTTTCTAAAATACGGCCCTTGTTCCTTTTACAAATTTGTGTTTGAATAAAACCTGTAAAATATTCGATTGTGTAATACTTGTTTATAGCATCGTCATTGTCAAATTTCTCACTCATCCTCCGTACAAAGAGATTCATTCCACCTGCAAAAGTTTTCAAAAGAAGAAGAGTCGCATAAAGTTTTGGAAAGTTACTTTCCCCACTTAATATCGAATATAAAACAATTTTATCCGTTTAGTATAGATGTGTGTGGGCTTTTTATTAAATAACTTATGCAATTTTTATAAGATTCATGAAATTTTTCCATGAAGAACAAAATAACTTATGGAACTTTATTACAGAAAATTTATTCATCTAATTACAAACCTTCTTATTTGAAACGCTAAATTATTTTTATTCATATAATACCTAATAAATATTTTCTGATCTTTGTTCGTAATTACATCTGTAAAAATTTGATTCAATAAGTTTTTATAATTTCTATTGATAGGTTTATTGGTTTGGCCAATATAAATGATTAAAGCAATATGAAATGCTTCAATTTCATTTTGGAGGACTAGGTACTATTGTATGTTTATAATTATCGGATATCTTTATTTCAGTTAGGGAAACCAAAAATTAATTTCGTTGGATGTAACTGTGTAATCCCGGTTGTTAAAAGAGAAAGTGAATTTAGTTTCATTTACATAGATGAGGTTTTAGATATGTTTTGATATTTCCAACTAAGAGAGAGAGAGAATAATTAAACTTTTTGATTTGATTATTTGAAGGAAAAAATATTTTTTCATTCCAGGTGAATTCATTGTATAAATGATTTATCCAATCTGATGATATTAAATAACTTATGCAATTTTTATAAGATTCATGAAATTTTTTCATAAAGAACAAAATAACTTATGGAACTTTATTACAGAAAATTTATTCATCTAATTACAAACCTTCTTATTTGAAACACTAAATTATTTTTATTCATATAATACCTAATAAATATTTTCTGATCTTTGTTCGTAATTACATCTGTAAAGATTTGATTCAATAAGTTTTTATAATTTCTATTGATGAGTTTATCGGTTTGGCCAATATGAACTGCATCAATTTCATTTTGGACGACTAGGTATTATTGTATTTTATGTTTATAATTATCGGATATCTTTATTTCAGTTAGGGAAACCAGAAATTAATTTCGTTGG
This sequence comes from Cynegetis impunctata, assembly GCA_030704885.1. Lineage (NCBI taxonomy): Eukaryota > Metazoa > Arthropoda > Insecta > Coleoptera > Coccinellidae > Cynegetis > Cynegetis impunctata. The sequence continues at coordinate 309,608 of JARQZK010003688.1, read as the reverse complement.
ATATAACTGTGTAATCCCGGTTGTAAAAAGAGAAAGTGAATTTAGTTTCATTTACATAGATGAAGTTTTAGAAATATTTTGATATTTCCAACTAAGAGAGAGAATAGTTAAACTTTTGTTTTGATAATTTAAAGGAAAAATATTTTTTCATTCCAGGTAAATGACACATTTTTTATCTACGCTTCAAATTGAAGCTTGTGGTATACATAAAATTAAGCAGAAAAAAGAAAATATGAGATCTATAATAAAAAATTTCGCATTCTGCCTAATCAAAGAAATAAAATCTGATTGATCTGATGAATTTCATACATCTTATAGGAAAAAAGTTACTTAAGTTATTTTGTTCTTCCATAAAAAAATTTGTGAATCTTATATGAAAAATGTTCAATAAATTATTCAATCTCACCAAATTGAATATATGTACAAATCATTAGTAAAAGTTATCCAGGAATCATAAATTCAATTAATTATTTATATTCATATAATTACCTAATAGGTTTTATGAAATTTCAGATTTTGTATCAAATGCCAGCAATGGATTTCTATGAATTCATACGATTTTGTAAATAAATATTCGCGGACCACTCGCGTCAACCGTTTGTGTGTGTTTTTTGGCCTTAGAAATATTACCTGCCCACCCAGGTTGAATAACTTATCTAATGCCAGCGATGGATTTCTATGAAATCATACGATTTTGTAAAGAAATACTCGACGAATTTTGGCCTAAATTTGTGAAGAAATATTCAATTCCCACGGTTCCCCTGTCACCATCAATCATTAGTTAATACACCCCTGGATAACAATAGGAACACCTGACATAACAATAGAGCTGCCCTAGCAATAGGAACACCTGGTATAACAATAGACCTGTCCTGACGTGTCTAACAATAGACTGCACACCTGGCATAACAATAGACCTGCCATGATTTATGACCTTTAGCTGTCACCATCAATCAAATTTAATGGCTTTGGTTCAATGATTTCTACTCTCATAAGATACAAGATGAGTTGATACATTTGGTTTCCACAAAAATTAGGAAACACATCATAGCCAATATACAGAAAGCCACATGTTTTTAAATTTTGTTTGACAGTACACTATATGTATCACATCTAGAAGAGATTTCTCAAATATGCAGATATGTTTAAATTGATTCCGATAAGTGTACTATTAGTATTGAAGAAAGTTTTCTCGATTTTATAACAACTAATGAACATACTGGAGAAGCTTTTGCTAAACTGATTGCTAAATTGAAAGCAGATGGATTAGATATAGGAAATATTGGAGGTTATTTTTTTATAAAGTTATAAATATTAGAGGCCAATCTTATGATAATGCTGGAAATATGGCAGGTAAATATAAAGGTGTCAAAACTAGAATTTTAAAGAACAACGACTTCGCAAGATTCATTCCCTGCTCAACACATAGTCTGAACTTAGTTGGAGTTCATGCTGCCCAAGTTTCACCCAAAATTAAGACTTTTTTTGGAACAGTTCAGCAAGTGTTCACTCATTTATTTATTGTGTCCTTCATGTTTTAATACTTTCTTTAATGTTTATATATAACAGTATAATATATTATTTTGAGAATAAATAACTATTTTTTATCGTTTTCTATTCATTTTGTTGATTGAGTTTTTGTTCATTATCTTTTAAGAAATAGGGGAGAATATTGTGAATAAAAAAGTTCTTCAAAATATAATCAATAAATGTCAATTATGAAAAAACATGTATTTATTGAAAAATGAATTTTTTCAAGGGCGCATTTTGAAAGTTTGCTACAGGCGCTAGAATTCCGGCTCTGCGCTTTCCAACAATCTGACATTATATTCGTACCTGGAAGTACCCATTCTTCAATTATTTCTAGCAAAGTTTCTTTACTACGATTAGCAACCGGTATTAAGAAATTTTTGTTTGATTCCCGTTCAATCCCGCAAAAACCCATTGGCCGTCAATGACTCTACCTCTATTGTACTTCCTCTTTCCGAATTTTGCCTCGTCTATTTCAAGTTTTACCGATACCACCTAATTTTTCTGAAATCTCATGTACTATACAGAAACAAACTTCTCTGCAATAACTTTTCCAGTTGACAACCGTTCGACTAGACCAGAGGTTCCCAAACTTGTTTTTCTCATAGACCACTTTGAAAATTTTGCTGGTTCCGGTGGACCCCCTGCAGCTACATTTCTACCATATTCCCAAAACTCGACAACAAATGTGAAGATTAGATATAACTATGGAAATTTGCGTTGACTGAGTTCCAACCACGAATTAACAGTTTTCGAGAGAAAAGTGAGAATTTATCGGTTAATTAGTTAACTGATTGTGCTGTGAGCGGATGTCAAAAAAGCAAAGTTGGCCAATCAAAAAAGTGATTCCATCCAACTTCACTTTTTTGACATCTACTCAAAGTACAAGAAACCAATCAATTCTCACTTATCTTATTTAGAAAATTCAGAACCCCCCCCCATTCGGAGTGGTAAAAATAAAAACAGAAATAATATATTTTCTTGTGTTGTATTTATTCAAATATGTAATTAATACACTATCAATTATTATTGTTATCATATTACATTGTAAGGTTTACATTACATTGTAATATGATAACAGTCGTGATTGTTGAAAATTAAATATTAATAACGTAACTTTACTTCTACAATGACAATCACAAAATAGCCATAATTTCAATGAGAGGGATGTACTTGATGAATTGACAGCAAATTATAAATATTTGGCTTCAGTTTTGTTAGAAATAACCGCAATTCTGGCTCCTTTTTTTTGTCAAAAGGTTGGTAACGACACTTAAAGTTTTTTCGATGAGATATGACTTACTCGATATATATTAATATTTCTATGGATATGACGAGGAAAACGCTATCAAAAGCTTTTTCGCAATTCCCCACTGTCCAGTATATTTTTCGGGTATTTCTGTCTGCAGGCAAAATGTTTGATACCATTTTTTAAATTTTACCTTCAGCACTATGCTAGTACTAAGCTCGAGTAGCTTCTCTTGTAATATCACATTCTCCACTTCAGTTTCATCAAATGGATTCATGATCCATGGTGGTATTTGCATCGTCAGAATATCTTCACAACTGATTTTGAAGTCATCATGCAGGGCTATTAAATGTTGAATGTATGTCTGAATAATTCTCATCAAGACTTCTACCTGTGACAAAGTACTCACTTTTTCCGACACTGGCAAACACTATCATCGATTCGCTTTACTTTTCTTTTCGAAATTCAGGAAAGAAATAAGTAACGTTTATCCTTGGCATTCGTATGCCAAGGTATATTGGTAAACAATCGAACAAGTTCATGCATGATTGCAAGCACACTCACCACAAGTCGTATTTCGACCCTTTGCAAGTCTGAACAAGAGTTGTGGACGACGGAGAACGATGCTTTGCAAGTGTCGACACGATGTACTGAATATGGAATATGCAAGTTTTTACAAGTACCTAACAGTCGCTGAGCTACTCAAAATATCATCTGCCTACATTGATAGGTGAAGTCAAGCCGCCATTTTATTTCTTCAATATCGAAACCAGATAAATTTTCGTGGACCCCCCTTATGAATTGTGAACCCCCATATTTTTGTCATGCCAACGTAGACCCCCCTCGTGTCTCCCGTGGACCCCTGGGGGTCCACCTGGACAACTTTGGGAATCAATCGACTAGACCATCCCATTTCAAGCTCAAAACCATGCCTATACCTACAACATAGCCAATACGCAATAAATCGGCAAATTTGAGATACCGATAATTTTGAGTTTTCGAAAATAGCTATTTACCTAACAAGTGCGGAAAATGAATTTTTCCGCACGAGTCTCCCGTTGGTGAAGCAGCCGAGTGCGGAAAAAAATTTTCCGCAAGTGTTAGGTACAATAGTTTTTCTACGAGCGTGAGGAAAGTCAACAGAACTAATCAAAAGTTGAGATATTTTTATCTGTCACATGCGGAAAAAAAATCCTGCTATTCCATTTCCGCACGGTGCGGGAAAATTAAATTTCCACACTAAAATGTGTGTGGAAATTTTCCGCCCGCTCGTAGAAAAAAGTATTTTTCCGACCTGACATTGAAAATCCACATCGTACTCGAGCTCGTTTTTGATGACCAGTTGTTTGCAAACTACTACCTGTACACCTAAATCTATTATCATCCGGACAAAACTTGCACGCCTTGTTGCATTTTGGCCATGTTTGTTCGTCTAATATAAAGTCATGCTCTTTTAAAAAGTTATTTAACTTGCTATCGTCCTGCGTTAATAACAAAAACTCGGTGTGCATATACTCACATATTTCAGGATCCGATATTGATCCTTCATAAGCATCAGATACAAAACTAACTCGGCCATTTGGAGTATTGTAAGCTAAATCTTCAATCAAATATCCCATGTGCAATCTCAATGATACCAAAATTAAATATTGCATTGATTGTTTAAATTTTTGAATACCCAATACTATAAGTCTTCACAAGCTGGACTCAAAAATCTTGTAAAGCTATAGAATTCAGACATTTTTCCATGGCTGAACTTTTCGGTTGATTAACCTGAATAATTTTATTACATATTTTCACGAAATCGATTTGACTTTCTCTGCTTCCAGTAGTTTTGATGGTTTCTTCACTGATTTCACTTCTTCCAAGTACAGCCATCTCTGAAGATAAGGAATTATCTGGAAATTGTGAATTGAAACACAAATTTTTATCAATAATACTGTGAACCTCTTCATGAACCGTTGATGTCTATAATAATAGAAAAGAGTTTTAATTTTAATCTATAGACTTTTACGTTTAAACTTTATCTGATTAATAATGACAGTGTCCTTTATTTTTGTTGGTAGAGATCCATTTGTTTCTTCCATATCAACTCTTTTCTATTTGTTTAATAAACTGGTTCTTGCTTTCAGGACCTACAAACAAGATAGATGTTATAACTATAAACATCTTACTCATTGAATAACAATACCTTAATTGATCAATCAATTTGTTGAAATTCTCGATAGCTCAGAAGATTAGGATTTTCTTCAGTTGGACCACTTTTTCCATGAAAATGTAGTGAACAGATATAAGTATCTTTAGTAACAACATCAATCGTTCGAAAACCTCTGTCACTTCGACCACATTTTTTCACCCATATATCACATTTTGAACATGTTTTGATATTAGGCTAGGCATATTAGCAAAAAAATTAGGGCTCAGAAACAAATTTTGCTATAGTTTTGATTTTCTCACCCTCTATGTTTTTTGGGTCGCTGAACACGAATTTGAAGTTTGCTGGCAAAAGTTTTGCCCGGAACTATGATTTTTGGGCACTTTTTGAACAAATTTTGGCACTTTTTTCAGTTTTCGGCCAATATCTCAAAAAGGAATCATTTTTATGACAAACTTATCCCATACAAAATTCAGGCAGACAAAATTTCCTTCATTTTTCACACGAAATGTTTTTCTGTCAGGCTAACCGTTTTGCCGCTAGAGCGCACCCAAAAATCGCCATGTTTCCATATCTAGTGTCATTTACCGTTTACGCGAAAATCGACCTTGCTGTAATACTTTACTGTTGCAACAATTGATTACATTATACAATTTATCTTATATAACAGTAGATTTCTCATAAATGACGTTTTTTTTTTAAAAGACTCACCCTCTGATTCTCAATCTCTGTGCCGCGGTATTTTTGTGTGCCGCGAAATTCATAAAGTGTGCTGTCAAATTTTGGAAATGTATATTAAGGAAAAAAAATTTGTTGTGGAGTCCTTTTATTGTTGAGAGTCAGGATCCTCCTCCGGAATGCTCAAAAGATCCCCCCCACTGATATTCATTCATCGGGATCTGACATAGTTACTGAGCTTATGTGATAACGTCAAAACATGGCTCTTCAAAACCATCTTTGAACACGGGTTATGCCCGCCACATACGCTACGGTAGACCGGAGCGTATGTGGGAATAGTATTTGCATTTTTTGTACGTACACAGACCTGCGCAGGTATACCTGCACAGGTTTCCTATCCGGTCTACCGTAGCGTATATGGCGAGCATTATTATGAAAGTTTTGGAGTTTTCCATAACAATGTTAGTTTCAAGTGAAATTGTGAAGCCATATGAATGTGAAAACTTTCTCTAATGAATATACAAACAAGGTGATAGATTCGAAAGACATTGTACAATGTGGGATAAATTGAGAGGAGTCGAGAACTGTTATAGTTAAATTTAATGCTTTTTGTCTATTCATTTCTCACTTCAGAGAAATACCCCATAAAATGAGGAGTTTGCAAAATCAGAGTTTACAGAACGAGGGAAAATTTTAAAACTTCTATCAGAGTGGACGATAGGTGTGCGAGCCATTCTCGCACACATTAAGAGACAAAAGGAATTAGTGGAGACCCATAAACCCAGAGAAACCAGATCAACAGCTCCCGAATGCACGTTCAGAACAAACTGCTTTATATGTGTATCACCAATTATCAAATTTTTAGCGGCGGAAACCAAAACAACTCATGATTTGCGAAATGTTGTGTACCAGGTACGTGATTCAACTGGTGGTTTTAGAGAAAGTGTAATGAAGGACGCACGAGATCGTGATGATGATCTTGGAAGGGCGGTTTTACGCCGAATTGAGCATATACCTGATTTGGTTGCATATGAGGCGCAATATCATAAAAAGTGCCGAATAGAACTTATTGGAAAACGAACACCAAACACAGACGGGAAACATAAAAGAGGGGGACCAAGTGCTCAGGCAATGGATGTAGTAATGCAGCATATATATACAGATACATGGAAAATAGTGATGATGAGTGTCAGTTCTCAATGGAAGAACTGATGGCCCAAATGAAAGTAGACTACAAACCAGACCAAAGGACAGTGAAAGCTGGACTTCAAGGGATGTATGGCGATGACAAACTGTTCACCTTTTCAAAGAATAAGCAGACTGTGGTTTGTTTCAAAAATATAGGAGAGAAAATATTGAATGACACATTTTACCAACAGAAGTGTAGATCTGAAGAAGAGAAGCTGCGAATAGTGGAAGCAGCAGCCAAAATGATATGTGATGACATCAGATTTCAATTTTACGATGTTGAAGAGTATTCCACTCCTGACTGTTTCATGGATGATACAGAATTCGTAATTTCCAAAACTTTGAATCAATTACTTTCCATATATCCATTATTTTTGTAAGGTATATATTTTTGGAGCAATCTAGCGACAAAACGGCTGGTCCACTGATTGTCAACCTTTTCTTGTCTCATCACATTTCAACGATTTTAAAATTTGGCGGCACTCCAAGAAAAAGATAAGTTTAAAAGTTGTTTACTTACCTATATCACACTGTGTGAAATAGTTTATAATAATAATTTTGAATTTAAAATAAAATAATATGTACTACAAAAACAACAGTATGTTTATAGGGGATTAAATACAAGTAAATAATAAGAATATTTTTAATAAGGAATTTGAGATTTTTCTTTTCTTCAATATGCATTATACGGCACACACAAATACCGCGGCACTGTGATTGGGAATCACTGGAGTCTTCCAAAAAAAAATCCTATTCATGAGAAATCTACTGTTATATAATATAAATTGTATAATGTAATAAATTGTTGCAACAGTTAAGTATCACAGCAAGGTCGATTTTCGCGTAAACGGCGAATGTCACTAGATATGAAAACATGGCGATTTTTGGCGCGCTCTAGCGGCAAAACGGTTAGCCTTACAAAAATCGTTTTGTGTAAGAAATGTAGGCAATTTTGTGTGCCTCAATTTTGTATAGAATGAGTTTGTCAAAAAAATTATTCCTTTCTGAGATATTGGCCGAAAACTGAAAAAAGAGCCAAAATTTGGTCAAAAAGTGCACAAAAATCAAAGTTCCGGGCAAAATTTTTGTCCCAAAAAACATAAAGGGTGAGAAAATCGAAACTATAGCAAAACTTGTGTCTGAAAATCCTAATATGCCTAGCCTATATGTATTTTGCCTGATTTGATAATTTTTTTTTGATATTGTAGGCAAGGTTTTGGAAAATTTATGAAGTAATAAGTATTGGCTTTGAATTATTACCGTGTATCACTCTCACATACTTCATAACAACACCGTTTTGTTGTTGCTTTTCGTACAGATAACATCACTATAGGTGACTAAAAAAATTTATTTTGTAATTAACACACTTCTTGTTTTATTTTTCTGTTACTTTACTGCAATTTATGTCATGTATTTAATAGTTGTTGGTTTAAATTGTCTGAGCACAGGTATTTTAACATGTTTGTTTACTAAAAACAGTACGAAAAAGATGGCGGAAGCTGACGCATGCGCACAAAAAAATTATGTGATGAAAAGGCCTATGGATGAAATAAGTACCTTGTTACTATATACAAAACAGTAATGTCAGTGAATTATAATGGAATTTGCCTCGACAGTGGATGAAACTGAAAAAGTTTAGTTTTTTCTGCTTTCACTCTTTTCAGGCTCAATTTCGTCAATTTCGGTCCAAAATGAGTGAGTACAAAGAAAATTTTATGTAAATTAGAGTTATTTCGTAGTTCCTTATTGTAGGTTGGCATTACTGCAATACTGCACGACATCCATCGGGAGCTTTCCAACTACGACACAGAGCGACACTGTGTGACACAGTATTCATCGCTTCTTGTTCCAACTACGACGCAGAGACACACGGACGAACACACAAAAAAGTTGAGTTAGAGCGTGTAGTGTTTCAGTGCTACCAACATTTATAGTCGATTTATTGCATTAACGTTGGCAATAGTTTTAATTATTGATTTATTAGATGATTATCATTGCATTATATCATAGTAATATTTCACTTACAGTTTTCATAAGTTAACTTGATACAAAATTGGCTTATGACGGTGTACGTAATTCGTAATAAACCGAAACAGAAATCACTTGTCCATTGCCTTTTGAAATAACGATGGCTGCGCTCTCTGGCGTTTTACATAAAAATCAAAAAGGCTTACCAACAAGCACCCGTACACCGTGTTCGGTAGTGTGACACAGAGTGGCACGGTGCTGCCTTGTTGTAAAGCTCTCATTATGGTGGCGCTATGTTGACATTTCGTTAGAAAATTTTCGAAGGTGAAAATGTGGAAATAGTTGTTTTCCACGATTTTCTGAAATCAGATTCGTCTTTTTCAGCCCAAAATAAGTACGTAACCAAATTTTTTTGAATCTTTGAGAGTGTGCCGTTTATGTAAATTTTCCCCTATATTCTACAAAAAGCAATCAATCAACTAATGATATTTATGAAACTCTTACCAGCGTTTGGTGATTATGGAAAGGTAACACAAAACAGAAAAATTCATGGAACTTATGAAAGCTAAACACAAATCACAATTATAACCTATCACGTAACTTCTGATCTCCAAATCTCAGATTAACGACAACTCTGGGTCACTCTGGGAGCTTTCGAACTACGACACAGAGCGACAGCGACACTGTCTTCATCATCGTTCTTTGTTCCAACTACTACAAATCTACAAAAAAGGGTGTATTGATTCGCGTTGGGCGCTTACACGCTTGAAGTTCTCACGCTTAGAAGCACAGATTATTGGGGTTCGTGTTGGCCTACTAGCGCTTAGAGACGCTCACGCTTTGGCTTTGAGCATAGTTATTTCAACATGGCGAATGTCAGATCTTTTTCTTACGCTTAGGTAGGCAAAAGCACGATAGTTCACGCAAATACAGTGCTTTGACATTTCCCTACAAATATATTAATTATCGACAACAAAAGTTAGGTTAGCTTACGCTTATAGCGTTTTCTCCATTGGTAAAACTGGTGCGGCACTGAAACTCGATTAGTTCTGTCACAAAACTGCCCTAGGGCAGTCCCAATGGATCACAAATTTTATAAATTCCATTTCGGGTTTCGGTAACACTACAGCTGTTTGTTTTTTGAGGTTATGTTAGTTAAGTTCCGCTTTTTTATTTTTAATCGTAAAATTGAAGTTTTTCTTTGTTTATGAAATGTAAAAAATCATTCAAGAAATAAACTTTCAATTTGAAATTAATAACGAATTAGTAACCCTTTGTGTCCCTATTGATGACTGGGATACGCTTTTTAAGTTGACAACTGAGTATTTTTATTTAAACTTTTTCTGGCCAGACTGCTTCTTGAGAGAGTGTGCTTTGATTACAGATTACGTTGAATTTACCTGTTTTTACATTATTGATTTAATAAATAATGGTATGGTTTCATTGAAAGAACCTCTACCAAATATTTATAGAATGGAAGGTTTTGACAGGTAGGTTGTATGCTAAGGTAACCATGCAGTCAGTAATTCACCTTGTATAAAGTGTATTGATTCACTGATTAAGATTTTTTTCTAATTTTGATCTGTAAAACTTTATATAAGTAATTATAAAATGCAAGATATTTCCTATAAGGTGATGAAATTAACTATTATTATATGTTAGCTGAAAAAACTGGCAAAACAACTAATTAATATTATAACTCTTGAAGTACATACATTTATTCTCTAAAAATTGGTTCAAGTAACTATATAAAGTTTAAATCATTCAATAACAATTTTCTGGATTATTTTCACACAAAAAAATGTATATTCCATTATATTTAACCGTCACGAAGCAGTACAGGAATAATTTTTTATTAGATCATGGTAAAACTTTATAAAATTATTAATTTAAAGTTCTCAATATTAAGTATTCTGTTGTTCATTCAAATCAAATAACTGCACTGACCCCGGCACGAGCTCTCGCACCTCGTGCCAAAAAACATGCACTCAGTTCAATTTCTATTGCCCTAGTTTCCCAATGGATCAAGAACCCTCACACTAAGCTTACCAATGGATCATAAAAATTGCACTCAGTGCGTACTAGTTCTACCAATGGAGAACGCTATTAGTGTTAAGCGTTTATGAGCGCGAGTCGACCACAAAAAACGAAGCTTATGAGCGCTTATGCCCGTATTCGACGTTTTCTGTTTTAAGCGAGGCTTGCATAAGCTCGCTTAAACATTAAGCCAAGCTTTAAAGTTTTCGTTGTGTACCGCAAAATAATAAACAACACCGAGAATATAAAGGACTCGAGGCTGCCGAGTGACGTCACAACAGGCAGGCAGACCCGAAGTCACATCGTTGTGCGTTGGATAACGCGAACCGCTAAAGCAATAGGTTTTTTGAAATTTTTGAAGGGCTTTCTGTTTAAAGAGGGTACCAGTCGTCAACTGAGCCCTTCTTTGTACCCCATTCGATTTTATTATTTTATATAAAAATGAACAGGACAAATACTAATGTATTTTTATTTTACTTAAAAAACTCAATAAATGTGAATTATAAAAATTTGTGTGTAAAACTTGTGTTAAAGTGACTTTTTGTAGTATTCATGCTTTGCGAAACCCACCCCAGTGCCGTTCGTTGCGCAAACTGCACTCGTACTACTAAATTAGTCATTGTGACAATTGTTTCACGAATAACTATTCCATAGCCAAGTTATCGGGAATAGCAGCTCAATACTTGGTCAAAAATCTACTGTTTACTAGTTGAGATTATTTCCAATGGTTTTATTTTACTTCACACCACATCACAATATCCACACCTACCCTAACATAATTTCAAACAATACTATATATTCAGGTGCTCGATTCAAGATTTGGCTGTTGTTTTTTAGGGACATCAGTTTACAAGAAAGTTTTGTCATATCAAAAGTTTCCAAAATGTAATACTTAGTTTTAAAAAAATCTAAGTACTTTCAAAAAATGGATGGAATATGTGTTCCATTCTTATATTATTGTTACGAATTCGGGTTCGCTAGGATGATTTCCAATAACTAAATTTAATTAATAAACAAATCGGTATTTATTTACAAAACAGTAATTCTAAAATAACCACACTTTTCAATAACTGTCACTACTTCAAAAACACAAGCTTCGTTATTCTTTAATAACACTGTAGTTCACTGTAAACTAACTGTAGACTGTCCCTCGTCTCTTCTATGGTCGCTTTTATATGTCTTGTCATTCCTTCGAGAAGCTTACAGAATGTTCTAGTCTTCGAATTAAGAGGGCGGTAACTTCAACGTTCATCGAATATTCCAGAGAACACAGAGTCGGCTTTAGACATTTTCGTAACACTGCCCCCCTCTTAAGTTTGATCGTCCCGATCAAAATCTTCTGATACACCTCCACCGTGATACTTTGCTAGCCTATCTAAATGTACAACTTTAGGCTTCGTCCTAGGAGTGCGTTGGATTCGGTAGACAACATCATTTATCCTCTTTGTGACTTTATAGGCTCCTTCCCAATTCTGGCTCAATTTAGGTGATAACCCTTTCTTTCGCTGGGGATCGTACAACCACACTAAATCTCCTTCTTTAAATCCGGCTGAGTTCGGCCTCAAATCGTATCTGTTACTAGCATCTATCTTATCCCGGACGTGCTCATGGATCTTGCTTAGGTGCAGTCTCAATTCATCTGCATAAGTCTTTACTTCCAATGGTGCATCTTCGGGAGTACCGAACAGCAAATCACATGGTAAACGTAATTCTCTATCAAAGAGTATTTTTGCTGGAGTATGACCTGTGGAATCATGAACCGATCCTCGATAAGCCATCAGCAGTACTGGCAAATGTCTGTCCCAATCCTTTTGGTGATCAGCCACAACCTTCGACAGGTATTGTTCCATGGTGCGATTGAATCTTTCCACCATCCCATCAGACTGTGGATGTAATGGAGTGGTTCTGGTCTTTCGGATGTTCAATATCTCCATCACTTTCTTAAAAACTTCGCTTTCGAAGTTTCTTCCCTGGTCTGAGTGCAATTCCAGTGGAACTCCGTATCGAGATATGAACTGATCTACCAATACACGTGCGACAGTCTCAGTCTCTTGGTTCGGAAGAGCATAGGCTTCAGGGCACTTGCTGAAGTAATCCATGACAACCAGTATGTATTTATTTCCATCGTTAGAAGTTGGAAATGGCCCGGCAACATCAATAGCGATTCTCTCAAATGGAAGCCCTACGTTGTATTTCTCCATTTTTCCATGAGTTCTCTTTGAGGGTCCCTTAGTGGCTGCACATGTTGGACATTTTCTGCACCAAGCTTCTACGTCATCACGGCAGTAGACCCAATAAAATCTTTCCCTTATCCTTGCAATTGTCTTATTCACGCCAAAATGGGCCCCTGAGCTTCCACCGTGGATTTCCTGTAGAAGTTCTCGCACTTTGCTGGTTGGTACCACTAAGAGGGTTTTGATTTCTTTACCATCCGGACTTTCCCATTTCCTCTTGAGTAACCCATTTTCAAGAATTAAGGAATCCCATTGCGCCCACAGTGCCTTTGTTTTAGCGCTCATCGTTGAAATATCTTTCCAGGTGGGTCTACGGTCGAGTCTTTTCCATTCTCTGAGATGCTTTATTTCAGGATCTTGTTCCTGTGCCTCAATTAATTCTTCTGTCGTCCATCCCTGTTTCAAATCGATGGTAGTTCTCCTTAAATCGATTATTCCTTCTTTCATTTCAATTTTCTTGCAGTGTCGACATTCTTCTTTGCATGGTCGTCTGGATAAAGCATCAGCATTATTATGGATTTTTCCTCGTCGATGTTCTACTTTGCAGTCATATTGTTGCAGTCTTTCTATCCATCTTGCGATTTGGCCCTCGGGAATCTTCATCTGCAATAACCATTTGAGTGCTGCATGGTCAGTTCGAACCAAAAATCTTCTTCCATAAAGGTACTTGTGAAAATGCTCTATGGATTTTATCAGAGCTAACAATTCCTTTCGAGTAACGCAATAGTTTCTTTCTGATTTGTTGAAAGTTTTGCTGTAATATTCGATGACTCTTTCTTCGCCTCCTTGTACTTGTGACAAAACAGACCCAATGCCCATATTGCTAGCATCCGTATCTAGAATAAATAGTCCCGTAGTCTGTGGGTACGACAAAATAGGGCTTGAGCAAAGTGCAGCTTTAAGTTGTCGAAATGCTGCCTCGCGCTCTCTTGTCCAGTTGAAGGTGGCTTTATTTTCAGTCAGTTTATGTAATGGTTTAGCTATATCAGCAAACTTAATTACAAATCTCCGATAATAGGTACATAGTCCTAGAAAACTTCTAACCTCATGTTTGTCTTTCGGTCTTGGCCATTCTCTCACTGCTTCGACCTTATCCTCTGATGTATGTATTCCGCTAGATGATATCGTATGTCCTAGAAAATGTACCTGATTTTGAATTAGGCAACACTTTTTATAGTTCAATTTCAAATGAGCATTCCTAAATCTGCTGAAAATTTCTTTCAGATTTTTCAAGTGGTCTTCGAAGGATGCTCCCATAACCATCACATCATCTAGGTATACTAAACAGGTTTTCCAAGTTAATCCTTTCAGAACCAATTCCATCAGTCGTTCAAACGTTGCCGGTGCATTGCATAGCCCAAAAGGCATAACATTGAATTGGTACAATCCACTTCCAGTTGAGAATGCAGTTTTCTCTTTATCATCAGGGTGGATCTTTACTTGCCAGTATCCACTCTTTAGATCTAATGTCGAAAACCACTTCGACCCCGACAGTGTTGTTAACGTGTCATCTATTCTGGGTAGTGGATAGCTATCTTTCTTGGTAACATCATTAAGTTTCCGATAATCGACACAAAATCTTGTTGTCCCATCCTTTTTCTTAACTAGAACAACAGGTGCTGACCATGGACTTGATGACTCTTCTATGACTCCCTTCTCCTTCATGGATTCGATTAATTCAGCTACTTCTGATTGTTTAGCTAATGGAAGTCTTCGAGGAGCTTGTCGTATAGGGTGGGCATTCCCTGTGTCGATCCGGTGGGCAACTAAACCAGTTACTTCGAGTTCTTGGTCTTCAAAGAGGTCGCTTTCTTCGTGGATAAATTTTCGAGCCAATTTTATCTGTTCTGATGATAAATGTTTCCATGAAGTCTCCAGTTTAGTGAAATCAACATACTTTTTCTTAGTTTCCTGTATATCAGCTGGTTCCTCACATCGAGCTATCCACGACACTGGTTCCAATGTAGCCACTGTTTTTCCTTGTTCAATATTTAGCTGTTCGTTACTAATATTAGCTACTCTTACAGGGATGTTTCGTTTTGTCAGAGATAAAGTCCTAGCCGTTAAAAATGTACAGTCTAATTTAGGTTCAATGAGTCCAACACACCACCCAGGATCGTGTTTTGGTCTTACATAGATAATATGCTCTGAGCAAGCAGGTATCTTATAGGCTTGAATTGTTTTCAGACTTACTTGATTTTCATTGGAGCCATAGTTTGGAATGAATTCCTCATTTCCAATCTTTAAAATTCCAGTATTCTTCTCGTAGACTAATCCATATTTTTTCACAATGTCCATACCCAAAATAAACTCATCAGTAATGTCTGCTACAAGAACTTTATGTGGGATCTGCAATCTTCCCCCAATTTCCAATAAAATCTCAGCTCCTCCTCGAATATAGCTCCTTTGACCAGTTGCTGTCTTCAGAGTTATATTGTACCTCATTGGAGTAATTTTAGATGTTGGTAATATATCAGGCCTAACCAATGATAGTTCAGCGCCAGTATCAACAATTACCTTGACAGGTTGTCCTGAGATTGAGCCATTAACTGATAAGCTTCCACCTGCAATGCTTCTAATGAAAACGGTCCTGGGGGCTGTCACTTCCCCAGTCAGAGTTTGCCCCTTTACTCTGACTGGTGGTAGTTTTTCTGATTCCTCCTAGGTGCTGGTGAGGATGATCTTCCTCTGTTTCGGTTATCATCTCTGCCTCTGTTCATTCTGGAACGATATTCTCTACTAGTGTGTCCATATTTTCCACACGAGTAACATTCACCCTTAAAAGATACTCGGTTCTTTTCAAAAGAAGAAATAAGTTTGTCTAACCGTTCCAATACTACTCCAAGTGTATTATTTTCCTCTACTTCCACTTTTCGAGCTCTGTGTGTTGCTCGGTTATTACAGGATGTTAATTTTGCTGTTTCAAATTCTAGAGCCCTCACTAAAGCATCATTTCCTGTTCTAGGTCTCAAAATTTTCAGATGTTGAATCAGGTCGGTGTCTTTTAACCCATTAACAAAAGATTTGACACTCAATTGCTCGAGGATATCATCTGGAGCCATTGGGTAGGCTAACCGAGTCAACTTTTCTACTTCGGCCTGAAATTCTTGTAGTGATTCATTTGCCAATTGATGCCTACCTTCTAATTGGGCCTGATCCAACATTTCTTTGTGATCATCACCATATCTCAACTCTAGGGATTTTATTAGAGTTATGTAATCTTCCTGCTCTTTTACTGACAATTTTTGTAACAGTTCTGCAGCTTCACCTCTGTGGGACAAAACCAGTTCTACTGCTTTCATTTCATCTGTCCAACCATTAGCTTGGGCTGCTGCTTCAAACTGTCGTTTGAATATTGGCCAGGAAGAATCTCCATCAAAAGTAGGTGGCTTCGAAACTTTCTGTCTGGGGACTGGATTTGACATTACTTTTGATTCATTTCTTTCCACTGTAGATATTCGCTTTTCTAAATTTTCTAAATCTTTCAATACCTGTGATTCACGTTCTTCTAAATTATGCAATTGCTCCTCCAGGTCTTAATTCACATGTACTATTTCTTCAGTTATTTCACCTCTCAATTTCTCATTATCCTCCTTCCTACGTTTGTCGAGGTCTTCCAGGATTTTCTGTAATCTTTGTAATTCATCTAATTTGTCTTGCTCTCAACGTTTTTGTTTTTCTAATTTCTCCCGTTCTCGACATTTCTGCTCTTCCAATTTCTCCTGTTCTCGACGTTTCTGCTCTTCCAATTTCTCCTGTTCTCGACGTTTCTGCTCTTCCAATTTCTCCTGTTCTCGACGTTTCTGCTCTTCCAATTTCTCCTGTTCTCGACATTTCTGTTCTTCCAATTTCTCCTGTTCTCGACGTTTCTGCTCTTCCAATTTCTCCTGTTCTCGACATTTCTGTTCTTCCAATTTCTCCTGTTCTCGACGTTTCTGCTCTTCCAATTTCTCCTGTTCTCGACATTTCTGTTCTTCCAATTTCTCCTGTTGACGTTGTTCGGCGAGTTTTTGCATTAGTTTTTCCATCATCGATTCCATCTCTCTGGTTATTGGCATCCCACACTTCTGACACCAGTTGTTACGAATTTGGTTCGCTAGGATGATTTCCAATAACTAAATTTAATTAATAAACAAATCGGTATTTATTTACAAAACAGTAATTCTAAAATAACCACACTTTTCAATAACTGTCACTACTTCAAAAACACAAGCTTCGTTCTTCTTTAATAACACTGTAGTTCACTGTAAACTAACTGTAGACTGTCCCTCGTCTCTTCTATGGTCGCTTTTATATGTCTTGTCATTCCTTCGAGAAGCTTCCAGAATGTTCTAGTCTTCGAATTAAGAGGGCGGTTACTTCAACGTTCATCGAATATTCCAGAGAACACAGAGTCGGCTTTAGACATTTTCGTAACATTATATTTACCTATTCTATTAAAAAAACTCTATTTCCTAAATTTCTGCCTTTCACAAATTCCACAGCCTTGTTTCATACATAAAGAAATAAGAGTACAGTAACTTATCCCCGACTTTTCATTTCAGGTTTGTTTGGGTGGCTGCCAGATTTAACTTTCAAATTTCATTTTAAGAATTACGTTTGATTTATTAATGTGAAATAGTTAGTAGAAGGGCTTCACCGGAAGTCGTAAATCATGACAGGTCTATTGTTAAACATGACAGGTCAAGGTCATAAATCATGACAGGTCTATTGTTATGCCAGGTGTGCAGATCTATTGTTAGACAGGGGTGTATTAACTAATGATTGACGGTGACAGGGGGACGCAGGTGGTCTGTAACCGTGGGAATTGAATATTTCTTTTCTTTACAAATCTAGGCCAAAACAGCACACACACAAACGGTCGACGTGTGTGGTCAGCGAATATTTCTTTACAAAATCGTATGAATTCATAGAAACCCCGTCGCTGGCATAAGATAAGTTATTCGACATGGGTGGGCAGGTAATATTTCTTTACAAAATCTCAAATCTAAGTCAAAAAAAAAAGCACACACACAAACGGTCGACGTGGGTGGTCCGCGAATATTTCTTTACAAAATCGTATGAATTCATAGAAACCCGTCGCTGGCATTAGATAAGTTATTCATCGGGCTGGTTGGTCAGTGACCGTGGGAACTGAATATTTCTTTTCTTCACAAATTTTGATAGTCTAGGTCAAAAAAAAACCCACACACAAACGGGGATGCGCATTTCAGAACGGGTAGGGATAGCTATTATATAATCACAGTGTGAATAGTTTTGGTTATCATTCTGTTCAGACAAATTCTCGAAAAACTGCTGAAAAATGTTCGGATTCAGCTACTTCTCCGATATTTTCGATCGCGAAAGTGGAGTGCTGTATTTACAACACTTATTTATGTATTTAAGTTGGGATGCGGACCACACATCCATATACAATACAGATTATATTGATCCTGTGAATGCAAAGAAGGCTGAAGAATATCGGTCAAGTGCCGAAATCTGCACAAAGTTCATAGAGGGCCAACTAACAATGGCGGAGGTCATAATACAATTGGAGAAAAACAATCATGGTGCCTACATGACGCACATTAGGGAATATCGAACTCAGGATGAGTTAGATATTCTCTCTGAAGAAGAAAAGAACGAGGCCGCGGATTTCTTCAAGAATCTGAGTAATCGTCAGTGGAAGGTAATTGATGCAGTATGCGAGGCTTCAGTTACGGATCCGTCTTTTTTGAAAACCGGTGTGGAGTGTGTACCAGTGTATACAGATGATGAAGACGAGTATAATGCCCAAAAGTATGAACTTGTGCAGGTGCGTAAATAAAAAAAAATCATGCACAATGGTCGTCTTCCATACTCACTTCCATACTCAAAAAAACGTCCGCACACACACATACGAAGCGGTGGAGGTGGTATAATACAATCACCATAATTATAACTTGGAGATGGCCAACGGAATTCCAGACGGACAAATCAAGGAAAACAGTGCAAGAAACGAAACTTCAAAAGAAATACCCCAGAGTTCCGGCTACCACTACACGCCTCAATCGTCATCAATAGACGGTAATTACAGCTCAACAATATAACCGAGTATTGCCCAATTGATTATTTTGCAGATTTCATCCTTTCTGAAAATGCGTGTAATGGATATGCAAACTTGTGCTGAATTTATAAAATTGAGTTACAATGACTCACCCCATATGTATGAACTGCTTGTAAAATATTATTACAATATTGAGAATATTGTATTAGATAGTATAAGCTGGTAGATATATTATGTGTAATTATATATAAATGTGATGTTGGTAGAGCTATGTACAAAAATGTATGATATTATATAACAATAAACTTTATTTCAGAAAATTTATTTATCTAATTACAAACCTTCTTATTTGAAACACTAAATTATTAAAAATTGTAATTTGAACATTCGTTTACATGCATTATAACAGGTCCCCCATACTAGGGGAAAAATGTGTTACTAAATTACATGTGTGATAAATCAGTTGTATAAATATCGTATATTATTACGATGAATGACGGCCAGCTTCCTGAATAAGACATACTTTTCATATAAAATATAGACAAAATCTCATAGTGTTTAAAAATTATGATGCTAACACGATACTTTAGAATGTTTCACTGTAGAAATAGAAAGAAATAATAATAACACTGTCTTGAAATTGCATAGTGGTTTGAAATATGAAATAAGAGATTGCTTTTCAAATATAAATAATAGTATTTGACTTTAGAACTATGCAAATGAAAAAAAACACTATATAAAATGTAGCTAAAGAATATTACAATATAAACAAATAATTTTTTAAATCTTGTGTACTAGAACTGCTTTTTTTAGGAAACTTTGTGTGATTAGCAATAAATAAAAGGTACTTTCTTATTATTTCATGAAATATCGAATGAACATAAATGTTAAACTTTTTCACTGTACGCCACTGACAATTCGAATAAATTCATTAGTGCACTCGATTAATTATTTTTGGTTTGAATTCCCTTGTGAAGTTATTTGGGTCTTCTTTTTTCGAATTACATAACTTGCTTGTGAAACATAAAACTACTTTTTGAAAGATATAAAACTTTATTTAACCAAATTTGTCAAAAAGTTCATAAAATATATTTCACAACTTGAAAAGTTGAGGCTATCGAAATTCTCAGGAAGCAGACGTCTTTTATTGAATTGTACTGAATAAATTTTAGATTCTGGTTGCTACACTATATGATAATTTTTTCTAGGGTTCTGAAATTCGTTTACAAAACTCCTGAATTTATAGGAAGTTTCTCCCGTTGACTGGAAAAACTGTTGAAAACATTTTTCGAAATATCATTCCATACCATTGAAACTACTATTCCATATATTTGTGAAAAAATGTTAGTATGTTCCTTTGCTGTTACTGAGTATTTTAATAAGCATCCAAAAGATTCTGGTAAAATAAAATTAACGTGTCTAATCAAAATCGAGTGGGCTGAATCAACTATATTATTTTAATATTGTTCAAAATGTTATTTCGCTTCTTGGAGGAATATGAATTGATTTATATTTCATGGATCTTGAAGAAAACTCTGAAAAAGGTTTAGAAAATATTAAAATTTACTTAACAATGTCTCGCGTTTTGAGATATTTCCTAGTTATAATTTTAAAAATTGAATTTACGTATTCTGTAAATAACCTGACCTTTGCATATTCTAAAGTTTATAGTTCGAAGTCAGAATTACATTTAAGGTTTGTAAGATAGCGTATATCAGTCGTTCTTATAGGTAAGAAATCCACATTGCTATGCTTTCCACGATAGCAGTTTCCACGACCCCCACCCTTCCTCCTCCATGCTTACCTGTTGTTGTGCAATATCCGAAAATTACCGAAGAAACCCGAACTCCTTTCCACGATTGTTATAAATAAAAGCGTGTAAAATATTACCTAGTTTAGTCTTTGGAAGATCGTAGAAAAGTGAACATGGCATCTACCGGAGTTTTTAATGTGTGCGAGCTGTACGGGAGAAAGATAAAACCGACTAACGAAAGGTTTGGATTATGGTTACTTACAGAAAATATAGGTAATCTGATTACGGATATTGGAAATATTATTTACACGGAAGGAGAACAGTTGCAGTCTTCCGAACCGCATACTTTTACTAGCATAATATTGTCGCAAACGGTTTCGGTGATAGGTTTAAGTCCATCTAACAGCAACTGTTCTCCTTCTGTGTAAATAATATTTCCAATATCCGTAATCAGATTACCTATATTTTCTGTAAGTAACCATAATCCAAACCTTTCGTTAGTCGGTTTTATCTTTTTATCTGACATTTTTTATCTACGCTTCAAATTGAAGCTTGTGGTAAACATAAAATTAAACAGATATGTAAACGAATGTTCAAATTACATTTTTTAATAATTTAGTGTTTCAAATAAGAAGGTTTGTAATTAGATAAATAAATTTTCTGAAATAAAGTTTATTGTTATATAATATCATACATTTTTGTACATAGCTCTACCAACATCACATTTATATATAATTACACATAATATATCTACCAGCTTATACTATCTAATACAATATTCTCAATATTGTAATAATATTTTACAAGCAGTTTATACATATGGGGTGAGTCATTGTAACTCAATTTGATAAATTCAGCACAAGTTTGCATATCCATTACACGCATTTTCAGTAAAGATGAAATCTGCAGAATAATCAATTGGGCAATACTCGGTTATATTGTTGAGCTGTAATTACCGTCTATTGATGACGATTGAGGCGTGTAGTGGTAGCCGGAACTCTGGGGTATTTCTTTTGAAGTTTCGTTTCTTGCACTGTTTTCCTTGATTTGTCCGTCTGGAATTCCGTTGGCCATCTCCAAGTTATAATTATGGTGATTGTATTATACCACCTCCACCGCTTCGTATGTGTGTGTGCGGACATTTTTTTGAGTATGGAAGTGAGTATGGAAGACGACCATTGTGCATGATTTTTTTTTATTTACGCACCTGCACAAATTCATACTTTTGGGCATTATACTCGTCTTCATCATCTGTATACACTGGTACACACTCCACACCGGTTTTCAAAAAAGACGGATCCGTAACTGAAGCCTCGCATACTGCATCAATTACCTTCCACTGACGATTACTCAGATTCTTGAAGAAATCCGCGGCCTCGTTCTTTTCTTCTTCAGAGAGAATATCTAACTCATCCTGAGTTAGATATTCCCTAATGTGCGTCATGTAGGCACCATGATTGTTTTTCTCCAATTGTATTATGACCTCCGCCATTGTTAGTTGGCCCTCTATGAACTTTGTGCAGATTTCGGCACTTGACCGATATTCTTCAGCCTTATTCTTTGCCTTCACAGGATCAATATAATCTGTATTGTATATGGATGTGTGGTCCGCATCCCAACTTAAATACATAAATAAGTGTTATAAATACAGCACTCCACTTTCGCGATCGAAAATATCGGAGAAGTAGCTGAATCCGAACATTTTTCAGCAGTTTTTCAAGAATTTGTCTGAACAGAATGATAACCAAAACTATTCACACTGTGATTATATAATAGCTATCCCTACCCGTTCTGAAATGCGCATCCCCGTTTGTGTGTGGGTTTTTTTTTGACCTAGACTATCAAAATTTGTAAAGAAAAGAAATATTCAGTTCCCACGGTCATTGACCAACCAGCCCGATGAATAACTTATCTAATGCCAGCGACGGGTTTCTATGAATTCATACGATTTTGTAAAGAAATATTCGCGGACCACCCACGTCGACCGTTTGTGTGTGTGCTTTTTTTTTTGACTTAGATTTGAGATTTTGTAAAGAAATATTACCTGCCCACCCATGTCGAATAACTTATCTTATGCCAGCGACGGGGTTTCTATGAATTCATACGATTTTGTAAAGAAATATTCGCTGACCACACACGTCGACCGTTTGTGTGTGTGCTTTTTTGGCCTAGATTTGTAAAGAAAAGAAATATTCAATTCCCACGGTTACAGACCACCTGCGCCCCCCTGTCACCGTCAATCATTAGTTAATACACCCCTGTCTAACAATAGATCTGCACACCTGGCATAACAATAGACCTGTCATGATTTATGACCTTGACCTGTCATGTTTAACAATAGACCTGTCATGATTTACGACTTCCGGTGAAGCCCTTCTACTATAGTTTATGTTTTTATATTTGAATAAATATTTAGATATTCACATTTTGTTAATATCCCCAAAAAAATTAACCTTTAATTACCTAGTGTTACATATAAAGTAAGTAACGCATGTGAAGTTTCCTTCTGATTGCCATATTTTTGAATTATTTTGAAGCAGAGCATGGACGATGAGGCGGGCGTTCGCTTTCGAGTAACTACTTAGAAGATGAAATGCATTTTTTGTTTTTATATGATTATTGAATTTACGGCTAACCATGTAATAAGGTATAATGTATATATTATTCTCATTTTTTTGTCAGTTTGTCGAAAAGCCCTATTGAAATCTTCAAAATGTTTATTGGTGATATTATAAAATTAGGGTCTGCATTGAAATTAAATATGTTTTATTATGAAGAGCAATTTTGTATAGATTTAATATATTTCTCAAAAGTTGTAACCACATGGCCTAGTTTTACTTTATATAAATGGAAACAGCTTTATATCTGGTATTCCTATAGACTACAATTTGAAATTATTGTGGATGCATATTAAACATTTATGTAGTGTTTGGTATTACTGGTTGAAATATGATCAGGAGGTCAGCAGGTACACTAACTCTCATTTTACTAGAGATACATAATTTGCACATTGAATCGCTAAATATGCAAAATATGTATCTCTAATAAAATGAGAAGGAGTGTACCTGCAGACCTCCTGACCCAGTTTCAACCAGTAATACCAAACACTACATAAATGCTTAATACGTAACTACAATGATTGCCAATTGTACAGTCTATAGGAATACCAGATATAAAGCTGTGTCGATTAACATGGAAATTTAATAGGATGTTATAGAATGTTAAATTGTATTTCCATTTATTCATTCCATGAAAAATCTATAACCCACATTTATTTGATCAATTTAGCAAAGTTAAACGGAATTCTTTTACAAGGTTGCTACAGTAATTACAAATTTCAACATTAATTCAACTTCCATGGGTGGTGCATTTAATTGTTATTTGTTTATTAATACCTACATTTTCAAAAAACTGCTTCCTTGCGAAATCACTTTGTGCCTGTCTGTGAAACCTTTAAAACATACACTTCGCGACGTCCTGGGTAAATACTGACGATGTGCGCGTTTGTGGACATTAAGCACTCGCCAATAATTACTGGCGCGTCTTTTTTGTATCCACATTGCGACGTCGCAGATCTCCGCGGTAATTCATTGAAAAGTCTATGCGATCGATTCTGGTTTACTGGGATATATATATATATATATATATATATATATATATATATATATATATATATATATATATATATATATCTATATATATATATATATATATATATATATATATATATATATATATATATATATATATATATATATATATACAGATACAGGGTGACCCAGAGCTACGTAATCGGTCCATAATTTTTTTGTCATTGAAGATATCGATATGAAATTTTCAGAGCGAATATGATCCGACTAAGTCTATTTTTCAAAATTATTTTGAAGAAAATTGCACTTCCGGTTTTGCCGGCAGTGATATCAGCTTTGTTATTTCAAATAGAATAGCCTGTATATCTTTTGATTTTCGAATTTCTTATGTTATTTATAATAAAATTGTCATACCACTCTTCATATCTAAAATGAACAGTTTTCGAGTTATTCATTTTTTTCGTTAAATTTTGACAGTTGAGTCTTCAACAAAAATATGCTATATTTTCTTTGTTAGTATGGTATGCGGTTTGGATTTTTTTAAACTTGAAACATTGTTTTATTTATTCCTTTGCAAAATTTTCCATATTTCCAACTAATTACTTGATAACAGGTGAATTACTTGAAACAGGGTGAATTTGGCAAATTTTAAACGTTGATAACTTTCTTATTTCTAATAGAATGCTATGTATATTTTTGCATTATTAAATTTGCTATTAAATTATCTTTCGATTTGTATAACCATTTCCTATACCTAAAGTTGATAATAACAAAGATATTTCACAATTTTGTAATAATTTATATAGCAATAGGTACACCTGAGAAATCGTCTGGCGAGTTATTTTGACGTATCCATGGATACCAATAACAAAAATTATTAAAATCTGATTGTGTCACCTTTTCTAGTATTTGTTCAGTTAATAAAATGGATTTTACGTGACAAGAAATGATAGGTAAATACGGTTTACTGTATTGGAGATGCGGATCGAAATGTTCTGATAGCTAGTAGAATTTATCATCAAAAATATTCTTATTCTTATTCAACTACGTTTTGTGATTCTGTTATTAATAAGCATTGATTTATTTCTGTTTAACGTTGAAATGTATTATTTGGAGTAACTGTTGGATTATGTGAATGTACTCCTCTTGCCATTATTGTATGGCTCAAGGTGTAAAAGAAAACGATAAAGAAACTTCCCGAACTTCACTTGATGATACAAATTTTGAATATTAACTGGTGAACTATTAAATAGTTTAATACCCATATACACAGGGCCCTTTTCAGTTAAAGACAAAGAATTAACCGGAAAAATAAATGGATGCATGCTTCTAGTGTTATTTAAATTTGAATGTCTACAAAAATAATGCTTGTTTTTATGCATGAACATCAGTATTTTATAAATGTTAATTTCTTGTTAATTTCGCTGACATGGCTATGATATTTCATGAAACTATCTCCCAGAAATTTAACAGATTCACTGATTGGGATTTCAGTATTACGATAGGTTATGCTTTCTGGATAGTTACGGTTGGATCTGTCAGTTTTAAAAATAATACATTGGGTCTTATCATTGTTAATCACAAGCTGATTTTCAATACACCATTCATTTACTCTATCCATAGCATCTTTAGTTTCCCTAATTCCACTCATAATGTTCAATGCAGAGATGATGATGTCTGCATCGTCCGCAAACAACAGAGACCTGATGAAACCAGAAAAGAAAATGTTGGGTAGGTCATTAAAGAAAATAACAAAAAGTAGTGGTCCCAAGATACTGCCCTGTGGTACACCTAGCTCGATAAACCTCTCCGAGGACAGGAATTCGGTTTTCAGCCGAAACAAAAACCCTTTGTCTTCTATTCTGAAGGTAGCTCTCAATCAATTTAAGTTGTTTATCCCTTATACCGTAGACACTAAGCTTGTAGAGTAAAAGTTTATGATTGACACTGTCAAATGCTTTGGCCAAATCAAGCACAAAAGCTATAGGTACTTCACCTCGCTCAAGCGATTCTGAGATGTTGCAAGTAAGCTCAAAAATAGAAGTCTCTGTACTCTTTTCCTTCATGAAACCGTGTTGGCAGCCAACAAAAACATCGAACTGAAAAAATTTTACCAACCTATTGGCCAGAACCTTCTCAAACACCTTTGAGAGAGAAGATAGCAGACTTATGGGCCTATAATTACCCAGATTATCCGTCGACCCCTTCTTAAAGAGAGGCTTCACTACAGCCACTTTAAGGTTATCTGGAAAGATACCTGACTGAAAAGAAAGGTTAATAATATGGCAAAGTGGATCCATTATATACTCTAAGCTAAGCCGTGCTTAACAACACTCATCGGTATCTGGTCATGTCCACTTGATCTATTATTTTTTAACTGTTTTACAGCACGTTAAATTTCAGATTTTTGTACCTCAAACATAAAGAATGATTTTCCCCGACGTTCAAGTTCTCTGCTACAAGATCTTGGCAACTTCGAAACTAAGTTAGGAGCTGCTGTATTAAAATGTTCATTAAACATTTATATATATATATATATATATATATATATATATATATATATATATATATATATATATATATATATATATATATATATATATATATATGAAGTGAACTAGGACATTTATTTGAAACTAATCAAACAAACCTCCTAGCGGAGCTGGTTATAAGAGTTCACGAAGCATCGAAATATCAACATCTACCCCAGACGGTAATTGTTCGAAACGTTCATTTGTTTATCACAATCGATGGAAATTGATAGACAGACTGTTTCGCCCTTATCGGGGCTCATCAGTATCATCCATCCACCGAGAGTGATAACCAAACCAACATTTCAAACGGTCATACATCTTTCTTCTAGTAACTCCATGACATATAAATATGACACAGCGCCACCAGTCGGAAACAATTGACTGGTGGCGCTGTGTCATATTTATATGTCATGGAGTTACTAGAAGAAATATGTATGACCGTTTGAAATGTTGGTTTGGTTATCACTCTCGGTGGATGGATGATACTGATGAGCCCCGATAAGGGCGAAACAGTCTGTCTATCAATTTCCATCGATTGTGATAAACAAATTAACGTTTCGAACAATTACCGTCTGGGGTAGATGTTGATATTTCGATGCTTCGTGAACTCTTATAACCAGCTCCGCTAGGAGGTTTGTTTGATTAGTTTTCAAATAAATGTCCTAGTTCACTTCATTTTATTGCCACGAACGTGTGTCGTTAACACGAAGAATTCTGTTTTCCATATATATATATATATATATATATATATATATATATATATATATATAAATATATATATATATATATATATATATATATATATATATATATATATATATATATATATATATATATATATATATATATATATATTATATATATATATATATATATAATATATATATATAAGTATATATATTCATATATATATATATAACTAATATTGAAGTTTCGCTTATCACTTGGTGAAACATGATTAAATACTGATATTTAAAATAAAAACACTTGGCTTCAAGTTTCACAAATATATTGAATAAAAATTAACAATTACATTAGTCAACTAGTTTCGGGTTATGGGCCCATTATCAAGACTGAACAGAAAAATACTTAACAAGCTTATTTATAATATTGATTGTAGTAGAGGGGAAATTTGGTATTCAACTTGTTCATTTACGATGGGGTAATTCCTCTTAATGGCACTACTAATTTCTAAAATTTCCAACAGGTCAAGACGTTTGCCCTTTTTACCTGGGTGGAGGCATATCGTTTTCTCGAAGTCGATGAAATGGTTAAATTTTATACAATGATCTGAGAAACCAGTGGTGTTTTTGTTAAACAAAATTGACTTTTTATGTTCTTCTACGCGAGTGTTGATTTTTCTGCCTGTTTGTCCGATATAAAATGATGGGCATTCATTACAAAAGATTTTGTAAACACCACTGTTTTCTCCAATATTGTTCCTATCCTTGTTAGCCCATAACCCGAAACTAGTTGACTAATGTAATTGTTAATTTTTATTCAATATATTTGTGAAACTTAAAGCCAAGTGTTTTTATTTTAAATATCAGTATATATATATATATATATATATATATATATATATATATATATATATATATATATATATATGTATATATATATATATATATATATATATATATATATATATATATATATATATATATATATATATATATAAATATATATATATATATATATATATATATATATATAATATATATATATGTATATTATATATATATATATATATATATATATATATATATATATATATATATATATATATATATATATATATATATATATATATATATATATATATATATATATATATATATATATATATATATATACTCACATGCAAAAAACGCAACAAGTTGATATTTGGTAAAATTTGAGGTTTTATAGCTTTTTCAATATTAGTTCAATTTTCAAAATTTTTCAGCAAACTGTAAATAAAATTATTAATTTCAACTTGCCAATTCAGTGTTTTGTTGAATGCTGGCTTATAAGTCATTATACAGAGTTAATTGGAAGTTTGTTGTTAAACCCTATTTTTGGAACATCTTGTGGAATAATTTCGTAGTGAAATTCTTTCAACATTTTTGTTGAAAATCATTTCATTCCGACATTTTGTTTTTTGATTTATGCCCTCAAGTGCACTAGTTCATTTTCAAGAGATATATTAACTCCAAACAACAGTTTACCAAATTTTTAGAAATGTTCTTTTTTGACGAGATGGCGTTGCTGATGATTGTGCCATAACGTCAGTTTTCTAGCTCAGTTTATAGTCTAGTCAACAAGTGCTTTTTTGTTCAACTTTTTTCAACAGTTACGGCAAAATATGAGCAAGGTGTCATTCGATTCGGAATATAATGTAGATAGTTTTTGAAAAAAATACAATTCCGCTCGGGAAAATTGTGAAAGTTATAAACAATTTACTGAAAGATGAAAAGAGAGGCTTGGTTTTCTGCGAATAACTCAAAACTAATTAATTTTTGATTTCCAAAAAAAGATTCGAAAAGAGAAGGAAATTTCCTATATTGAAGTCAACTCTCGAAACTGTAGGATCAATATTTATAATTTTCTCAAAGGGGTAAAAATACGGCCATAAACGAGTAATCTGGCTTGCGCAAGCCACGCCCATTTTGGACACTTCAACAATAAACATTATTTAACTATATTAAATAGGAAAATTAATGATTGAAAAAATTCAGACACTATCACGATTTTTCAATTAGTTATGCTATAGTTATTTATTTTTTTTTTGGTCTTGGACATGAAAATTGTAAGTCTTATAACTGTTCAACTATAGATCTGAGAATTTTTTCCCTTATTGGATCCATTTTTGAAAGGCTTCAGAATAGATCCCCTTTGAAGAAATTGGAAAATTTAAATTTTCAGTTTTGTATTGACAATTTATGTAGTTGCAAAATAAAAACAATTTTTTATAATAATTTCAATAAATCCGTTTCTTATCTTCGGAAGCTCCAAGAAAATAATTTTTTTAAATTTTCATCTCTTATTTTATGAAAAATTATTATAGACAAAGGTGTTGTTTGTAGTAGAATTGAAAAAATTTTTTATGATTATTAAATTTTTTTTTATTTTGCTACTACGTAAATTATTAATAAAACACTGAAAATTTTTCAAATTTTTTCAACAGTTATCTATTTAGAAGTCTTTCAAAATTAGCTCCAAGAAAGAAAAAAATCTCAGATTCAAAGTTCAACAGTTATCACACTGTCAGTGTTCTTATTCAAGCAGCAAAAAATTATTAATTAACTATTGTATAACTAATTGAAAAATCGCGATAAAATTTTTTTGCCACCGAATTATTTTTCATTCAACTATCCAGTTATCCAGTTTTCGTATTTAATATGGTTAAATAATTTTTATTGTTAAAGTGTCCTAAATGGGCGTGTTTTACGCAAGCCAGATTGGCCGTTTTCGGACGTATTTTTACCACTCTGAGTAGTGTTGCCTCTCGACGAGATGAGACGAGAGAATGCTCTCTCTCGTCTCGTCTCGTTAGACGAGAGAAAATGTGACTCTCGTCTCGACGAGAGCCCGTTTCTCTCGCTCGAGAGAACCTCTCTCTCGTCTCGTCTCGACCCTTTAAAAAAATATATATTAAATCCCTATGTATTTTATTAGGGCTTGCTCCCTCCAAACCTTTTTTATGGGTACGACACTGAAATGAACTTTTCTCCTGAGGAATGTATTTAATTTTCTTCTTTTCCAACATAAAAATTTCTACGATAAAATTTAGTTTTATTCCGCTTTATCCTTGTACTTCACAACAATATTTGAAAAACCTAGCAAACTATAACATCTAAAGCAAGTAAACATACATAATTATAATAATTAATTGAAGAACAAATTACTCATAATATCTAATGCCTGGACACTAGAGGGAGGAAAAATAAATTTTATAAGAAAAACGAAAAATGTGTATTGAGGTAAAGGGAGACTTTTCTTCCCTAACGGAGAAGGAAGAAAAAGTGCCATTTTTCTTCCTTGTATGCGGGTGAAAAATGTAGCTTTTAACGTTAAACAGTTAAACGGTCAATAATGGATATTTAAAGTTAATAGTAAAAAATATTATCTTTAATAATTACAAGAATTTATTGTATTTTGGTATATTGTAACATAGTTACAAAAGTAAATGAAATTATTAAAAGTAAGTACCTGAATAATATAATAAAACAATGAAATGGGGAAAAAAATACCTATTTGTGTATTAATTGTATCATTTAATAATATATACCTATATGTAATTCTATCAGTGACGTCAGGACTAGTCCTTTTTCTAACCTAATGTAAACCCCATGCTAGATAGTAAACGACGGAGAATGTGAGGTCACTATCAACGATCAATGAAAGAAGTATACGTTTTTATATATTATTTTTTATTAAAAAAATATTATGTATTAATTACTTTTAAATGTATACCTTTTATTAGTCGATGTAATCAATGCATGATAAAAAAATTCAGCATAAATATAAATATTTAAAATTCCTGCATTTTTATAGGTGTGTAAATAAAGCACTTTTTCTTCATTTAACTCCGAAACGTTTTTTTTTTAAGGAATTCTCCTTGTACATTAGGTTCACGTAAAACTGAGCATACATCATAAATAAGAAAAAGCGCCCCTTCCTTTCTCCCTTCCAACCACGCTTGAGTTGGAAAATTTAACAGGGAAAGTTGGTAAAATAGTAATAAATTTAGTAAAAAAAAGAAACGAGGGAGCTTTTCATTCTTATTTTTTGGGCCAGTAGGTATTTCAATAATATAGGATTTTTATAATATGAGATGGCATTTCCATAATGCAAGTCGGGAATTGGTATCTTTTCCTCCCCTAAAAATATTTTCGCAACGACCCTGACTGCTAGACTAACTTTTATGAAATAACATTTAAAATTCGGACATTAAAAGGTACCAATATACATTTGTGTGTTCATCTTATAAAAATATAGATAATATTAGTAGTTTCGTTCCACATAATTTTGTCTCTTATAAACATGATGGAACGAACCATTGTATTTATGTAAATTCCTAGAAAAACCCAATCGGGGTAAACTTAACCATAAACTCATAAATCAGGATTGTCACCTATTTTCGGAGATCTAGATAAGCAATACAATAATTGTTAAACAAAAGAGTATGGAATTAGGGTTATTATCGTTTTTCTTTAAAACTTTTAGTTATGATTTGTATCTTATAGCGTGCGGTTGGTTATTTGTAAGAATTTAAACATGAAAAGAACAGGTCAAACTTTTTTAAAATTTGGAGAACATTTGAGTGATCAAAGCGATAGTGATATTGAAATGGACGAGAGTGACAAAGATAAAAACTATACGCCTGTGCAAGAAGTAGGAAGTGACATCGACATGTACGAAAATATTTTTTGAAGTTAAAAAATTACATACTTATTTGCAACTTTACATGCTCTAGAACCCAAACGAGCTAAGTTAGAAAAAACACTTTTTATCCCAATTTTTAACAGCTATTATTTCATAAAAATAGGTAGGTACCTACATTTTTCCCAAAAATTTGTCACTAAACTTTTTTAATAAAGGACCCCGCACGGAATACATGGGCTTTTGGTTTTCCGCGGAATTTGATGAAACTCGGGTATGTCCTTTTTATTTATTTTTTACAGACGTAAACTAATATTATTAAAAAGTTATTCAAAAGCTAAGAAAGTCAAAACAGTTTTCCTCAGTCTTAGGGTGAGTTCGGGTTGAGGCTCGGAGCACTCGGAGAGTGCACTATTTTCTGGTATTTTTGGACCTCGGAGTATATAAAGTTCGATCGGAGTTATTAAACTGTGCCAAACCAAACATACTAGAGTGTTCTTGGAGCTCCAATAATAACAGAAAAGCGAAAACAGTGCGCGCTCCGAGTGCTCCGAGCGTCAACCCGAACTCGCCCTTAAGCTATTCGGGTCGTCAAAGATGCAAATGTGTAATTTTTTAAGCTGAGGTAAATATCTCAAAAACAATTTAACCAAAACAAGTTATGCAGACCTTTATATCTTGAAATTTACGTAAAATCCAAATGTATAATAATATACGGTATGTTTTACTTATTTACTCAAAAATGCAATGTTTAATTATTTTTCTGTTTTACCAGTCAGCAGAAAAAAGCTATAAGTTTTACAGCAGTATTCACCATCTGCCGCTAACTTTTTAATAGGCTCTGTTGAGCGCGTAAAGGCGGCTACGCACCTAGCTGTCTACTTGACAAGTATGTTGACACAAGCTTTTTGTACAATTATACATTAATGTGTGTATGGTAAAATACAGCAGAAGTCTTTGCGAGTTTTACCATACACACCTGCATTTATAATATTGTTCAAAAAGCTTGAAAAGGCATACTTGTCAAGTAGACAGCTATATGTGTAGTCGCCTTTACGCATTTAGCGGCCTGATAAAAAGTTAGCAGCTGATGGTGAATACGGCTGTTAGTTTGTCAATCGAAGATAGCAAAAGTGCAAACTTAGTCATACCCTGTATATATTATTACTATTTACTACTAATAACTACCCGCTATTAATTTAAAATGGATAATGTAAAAATTAAGTACAATATACACTGCTTACTTTCAAAGGATATTACGAGAGATCTAAATATTTATCATGATTTTTGCATACTTTGATAAAAACTATAGGAAACATGACATAAATAACGGCTTAACTGTTTAATTTGTAAAATTGTAAAAAATGTTTTCTCGAGAGATCGAGAGAAACGAGAAATTCTCGACGAGAGAGGGGCTTTCTCTCGTCTCGTCTCGAAATTTTTTCGAGAGAAAATATCTCTCTCGTCTCGTCGAGACGAGACGAGACGAGACGAGAATCTCTCGTCTCGGCGGCATCACTAACTCTGAGAAAATTATAATTATTGATCCTACAGTTCCACTAGTTGAAACTTTCTTTCAGGAAATTTCCTCTTCTTCTCGAATCTTTTTTTATATATTCAAAAACCTCAATTGGTTTTTGAGATATTTGCAAAAAACCAAACTCCACTCTTTTTTTCTTTTAGTTAATTGTTTATAATATCTTTTACAATTTTCCCAAGCGAAACTTAATTTTTTTCAAAAAATATCTACATTCTATTCCGAATCGAATGACACCTTACTCATATTTTTCCGAGACTGCTGAAAAAAGTTGAACAAAAAAGCAGTTGACTAGAGTCTATGAATATTATGAGTCTAGCAATGAGAAGGCAACAAAATTTTGGTCAGTTAAAGTAATAAGCAATTGTTGTAAAATTTATTTATGGAGACTTATTCAGTTCAAATTAAAAATCAAACTTCAAAACAAACTAACTCAACTTTAATTTGAATAACCTGAAGAAACGTACTTTTTACAACAAATTCAGCTTAATATTTTGTGTTACCACCTATATGAGCTCTTATTACTGCCTGCATACGTCGGTTCATACTGTCAATTAGGTAACGAATAGCATTTTGAGCAATATTTTGCCATTCCTCCTGAATTGCTCGTAGCCGGAGCTATTTTGCGATATCTGACTCACCTACTACCAAGCATGTCTCACACATGCTCTACGGTGTTGAGATCAGGCGAACATGATGGCCATTTCATTTTGTTAATAACTACATACTTCCGCGAGGTATTGTGTGACACAAATTGTTGTATGTGGCCGAGCATTATCCTGCATCAGGATGAATCGCCGAAAAATCCATTAAAAGGTACCGGGTGTCTGATTAAGAGAGGCACGCGGCTGTATCTCACAAACTATTCGTCGTAGAGACTTACAGTAAAAAATTTTAAGACCAACGTGGCCAACAGAAAATCCTGGAAATTATTTTCAGGTTTCTAAGATGGCCGCCAGGAGGCGTAACCGCCATCTGAAACTTTCAAAGTGATTTTTTTCTGAAATTCATCTGTTGAATATACCAAAAAAATATTTTTTGTATCTATTGAAATGAAGTGGTGGGGGTTAATTCAATGCTTTTTTAAATGAATAGCTGTAAATCCTGAACGACTGAACGGATTTCAACAAAGTTGATCTTGTTGGGAAGAGCATTTATTGCTTCATCGAAAACATTTTATCTGTGATCTGTGAAATTTTTAGTTATCCCGGAAGAGAGCGTTTTTCGATATAATAACAGAAAATTGCTAATTTCTCTAAATAATTAAATGCAATAATATAACTTTTTTCCATAAAAATCTATTGTGATGATGCCAAAATAGGCTAGTGGAAACCGTATCTCGATATCTTATTCCTAGCCTAAAATATCGAAGAAAGAAAACTTAGTTATCATATGATTCAAAAAGACGCCATCACACTGGTATTTATTTTCATTTATCTATATTTTTCCAAGAATCAATGATAAAATTTCATCATTCAATGATTATTATATAGGTACTAGTATTCTTAGTTCAAAAAATTTTTATAAAATCGTTTAGGGGCATAATAATCAATAAATATAATTTTTGAAAGTGCAAGAAGGTAGTCAGAATAAAAAAAGCAGGTCATGAAGGAAAAATAAATGCCTAAAATCAACTTGTCAACAAATATTAAAAATGAACTTATAATGGCAGTGTAATGAGTTTTTGTGGCACACACATCTAAGGACTGAAAACTATTGAAATGCATTTACGAACAATGAAGATGTTGATATGTTTGCGGTATATTTTGAATGTCTTCAAAATGCGGCAATGGCATGAAAATTATATAGAACTCGATTTTCAAATTGGCGTTCACGCCATGTGAGGATTTGTTGGGCATATTTGAAGAAAATAGAGAATTTTCATCTGAAATTTATAGGGTCGAAGCTGCCAGTATTACGCAAATTTCGGACTAAACGCGGAAAAATTCTCGCATTGCGTAAATGCCGAATATAGAGTGCTGTATATTCTTTGTGCCAATGCCACATTTTGCAGAAATTCAAAATATACCGCAGTGATATCAACAGCTTCATTGTTTGTAGAAGGCATTTCAATCTTTTTCAATTCTTACTTCTGTATGCCACAAAAACTTATTAAACTGCCACTATATGTATAATTTTAGTATTTGTTGACAAGTTGATTTTAGGCATATGATTTCCTCCATGGCCTACTCTTCATATACTGACTACATTGCTCTTGCATATTATTACATTGGTTATTATGCTCCCACTCGAGTTTTTCTTGAAGTTTTTGAAATAAAAATGTTATTTTTTGAAAATCATAAAATTATTAAATTTCATCATTGATTCTTAGAAAAAATTCAGGTGAATGAAAGTTGATACCGGTGTGATGGCGTCTTTTTGAATCATATGAAAACTAAATTTTCTTTCTTCGATATTTTAGGCTAGGAATAAGATATCGAGATACGGTTTTCACTAGCCTATTTTGGCATCATCACAATACATTTTTATGGAAAAAAAGTTATGTTATTGCATTTAAATTTTAAGAGAAATCAGCAATTTTCTGTTATTATATCAAAAAACGCTCTCTACCGGCATAACTAAAAATTTCACAGATCACAGATAAAATGTTCGATGAAGCAATAAATGCTTTTCCCAACGAGATCGACTTTGTTGAAATCCGTTCAGTCGTTCAGGAGTTACAGCTGTTTATTCAAAAAAACATTGAATCACCCCCCACCACTTCATTCCAAAAGATACGTCAAAAAGTGTCAAATAAAAATGACTCGAATAAAGCTCAGCTTTAAACAGAAAATATTTTCTTGGTATATTCACAAAATGAATTTCATAAAAAATCACTTTAAAAGTTTCAGATGGCGGTTACGCCCCTGGCGGCCATCTTAGAAACCTGAAAATAATTTCTAGGATTTTCTGGTGGCCACTTTGGTAATAAAATTTTTTACCGTAAGTCTCTACGACGAATAATTTGTGAGATACAGCCGCGTGCCTCTCTTAATCAGACACCCGGTACTTGCTATATATATATATATATATATATATATATATATATATATATATATATATATATATATATATATATATATATATATATATATATTGAGGATACGAATTCGTTGCTGACCAGTATGAAGTAAAACGTAAATATTGGGAAATGCAGCTGGTACAATGAAAAACTCTTTAAAGTTGATCCAAGCTTTCGGAAATTTTATTGATTATTTCCATCTTCAGGGATTCTAAAAAAGTTTTAAAACAGTAGTAACAGTTGCAACTTATTGTAGTTTCAGCTCTTACATCTTTGGTGAGGATGAGTACAAGGATGTTAAACATTTAAAAAAACCATTACTACCATCACACATATATAGTGATCTCAGCAAAACATAAATTGATGCAAAATGGAAAAAATCTTACACACTCAGTAGTGAAATTATAGTTGTAACACATCCAAACTAACTTAAAAACTCCTAAAAATCATTTACATCATGTCAACTAAGTAAGAGTGAACCAGGAAAAACGGTTGAAGTATTTTGCAGCTTAGGAATAAATTCAAACATCAAACTTCATTTATCTCTGTCAATAATGCTCGATTGACACTTACTTACTTGTTTAGAACATGGAACTTGTCAATCTTGCATTGTTGACAGAGATAAATGAAGTTTGATAACCTGCAAAATACTTTAACCGTTTCTCCTGGTTCACTCTTACTTAGTTGACATGATGTAAATGATTTTTAGGAGTTTTTAAGTTAATTTGGATGTGTTACAACTATAATTTCACTACTGAGTGTGTAAGATTTTTTCCATTTTGCGTCAATTTATGTTTTGCTGAGATCACTATATATGTGTGATGGTAGTAATGGTTTTTTTAAAATGTTTAACATCCTTGTACTCATCCTCACCAAAGATGTAAGAGCTCAAAACTACAATAAGTTGCAACTGTTACTACTGTTTTTAAACTTTTTTAGAATCCCTGAAGATGGAAATAATCAATAAAATTTCCGAAAGCTTGGATCAACTTTGAAGAGTTTTTCATTGTACCAGCTGCATTCCCCAATATTTACGTTTTACTATATATATATATATATATATATATATATATATATATATATATATATATATATATATATATATATATATATATATATATATATATATATATATATATATATATATATATATATATATAAATATATAATAAATGAGATAAACTGTTAACCTGTTCAGTTCAATCAACCTGAAATATAATATTAAAATTTATTAAATAACATAATTATATATAAGATAGCACAAAGTTAAAGACATTGAAAAAGGTCAAACCAGACCGAAACACGTGTATGTCTAAGAAATAAACGGAAAAATTTTGATAACAAATACTTTCATCTATAGTTCAATAAGCACTAAAAACTCAAGAACAAGAAACCCAAATATATATATATATATATATATATATATATATATATATATATATATCCTCAATATATTCACTATTACGTCCATCTTCAACAAGATCAACAGCTTTTGCGCAAATATCCGCACTTAATGCCATGGTTGGAGATCTTTTAGATCTCTCACTGCCAAACTGACACTAGGGCAATAACGAGAAAAGCCACCTCTTCAATCAGCAATTAGATTTCTTAAAGTAAAACTCTGATGACAAGTTCATTTGGTTCTTAAAAATTAACTAGAGCACATAAAGGCATGAACCAAAAAACAAAATGTTGGAAAGGAATGGTCTTTAACAAAAATTGGTCAGAAATTATTCCACAGGATGTCTTAAAATTAGGGATTAACAACAAACTTCTAATTAACCCTCTATAATGACTAATAAGTCAGCATGTAACAAAATACTGAATGTGCAAGTTGAAATTAATAAATTTATCTACAGTTGAATATTTCCAGCGCAATGCTTATTACTTATTAAAGGTATCTCAATTTGTTCAGCACAATCCTGGTATTGCTATTGGCAAGTACAATTTTTCTACGTCCCGAAACGTCTGGGGGGAGGCCCTCCGCTGACTACGCCCCTGGTCCGTGGTAATAACTCATCGCAGTTATTCTTGCTGAAATAAAAACAAGATACACCAAATGATAAATCAGGTATTTATAACCTAACTTGCGGTTCATGTCCTATTAATATGTAGGCCAAACCGGCAGAAACTTCGGAGTTAAAATATCTGAACATAAAAGAAGTTACGATAAGGAAAAAACAGATTCGACATATTCATCTTACCTGTTGGAACGAAATCATAGCTTCAATGACGAATTCTAAAGATTGCTTACTGAGAAAAAAGGCTATAAACATAATTTATTAAAAGCCCGTGAAATCAATATAATATATCCAATAAATTATTGGCTAGAGACGTCGGAAAAACCAGAATTTCAAGAAAGCTGGTTTTTACTATATATTTTCTGATGCTCTCATAAATAGCGTACGGGCCACCTAGCTGCCGATAGTGACGTTGCGTTCCCTACCACGCACGTAAAAATATTGAATTTAAAATAATTTCAAAAAGATTTTTTGTCACTTACATTCAAACAGTATGAAAAAAAGATTTATTATTCCCAGACATATTTATTGTTGACGACAATTTGCCAGATTTGATTTTTTATATACAAAAAGAAAAAAGTTCAAAGAAGCAAAAAACTCACAAAGATGAGAATGTGACTTTAAACTGACGCCATCTTAAATACTCATATGCGGTCCAACATCAAATCAGTCTGGCTCGTAAGTTTATATATCTGACAAATTAATTCTGCACTTTTTTATGAATAAACTAAATAATGAATTTAAATTTCAGCCATACTGAAATGTTTTGAAATTAATTCTTTTTGTTTATATAAAATCAAATCTGGCACATTGTCGTCAACAATAAATATGCCTGGCAATAATAAATTTTTGTTTTTCATACTGTTTAAATGTAAGTATCTGCGCAGGTGATATGCGCAGTAGTGAACGCAACGTCTACCGGCAGCCAGCATACTGTTTATGAGAGCATAAGAAAATATATATTATAGAACCAGCTTTCTTAAAATTCTCACTCGAAAACTTTGCTAGCTTTTAGACTATTTTTTTTTTTTGCGGAGAGGGGAAAATCTGCAAACAGATCTCCTACGCGATGTTTAGGAGTATGTCGGGATGGCTGTTGTTGATGCCGACCGACTAAAAACCCCTCTCCTTTTTCGCTTTCGCGCGGTTCATCTCAACTCCCGGAATTTGGACCTAAGGTCTATAACGTCAGGAGCTGAAGGTTACCTATCATATTTCCTCATATCACATCTCATACATATAAATAAACAGGTGTATAACATGAATTGTAAATACTTCTTTGTACATAAATAGATCTTTGGGACGTATACACTCTCAACATATAATTACGCAACGACAAATATGTAACATGTGCTCAGTGACTCTTCTCAGTTTGACTCCACCGAGGAAGATACCGCCGCCTCTCTATCCTCCTTTTCCTTTTTTTTCATAATTTGGGTAATACAATCATAGACAAGCCTGAACTTTTCTCCGTCCTCTATGGTTACTGTAATCAGCTCCTCTGGCGTCGGTAGGCGCCCCAAGGACCTTTGGAGTTGTCCCCTCTGCTCGGTCCATCTTTCGCATTTCCAAACGACGTGCTCTGGGCTATCTACCACGTGACACACTTTGCACAAGTCGTCCACCGTCTTCTGAATCCTACGAGTGTAGGTCCCGAAGGAGCCGTGGCCGCTCAAGAATTGCGTAAAGAAGTAGTTTGTTTTGCGATGGGCACAGCCCATACATGTGCGAACGTCCGGGATCAGGCGTTTTGTCCATGCCGCCACATCCCTTCCTCCCTTCCATCTCTCTTGCCATTTGTTTAGCGTCCGCTTCCTGGCCATGCGCCTATTCCCAGGCAGCCTTCCCCCCACTGTGTAGAGGAAAGACACCTCCGCGGCCATGAGGTCAAACGGCGGAAACCCCGCTATGACCTGCGCCGCCTCTGCCGAGATGGTACGGTAGGCGGACGCGACCCGGATAAGACCCTTTCTCTGGGCGGAGATACACATGTTGAGCTGTTTACCCTGCTTTAGGACCTCCCTCCACACTGGGACCGCGTACAGTATAGTGCTATGTATGACCCCGCATAACACTCTTCTTTTCCAGTACAAGGGCCCCCCCACATTTGGGAGAAGCCTCTGTAACGCACCCATTCTCCTCATAGCTCTCTGGATCATATAGACAATATGCGGTGAGGAGGACATCCTTCGCGCGAAAATGACCCCCAAGTACTTGATTTGGTGGTCCGGAGGCCTCTCCTCCCCAAGCATAGGGAAAGTCAGGCCCGCTATGCTTCTTGGTCCCTTAGCCACTAGGACTTTTTTGTGCTGCCACTTCTAGACCTCTCGCGATGAGCCATTCGTGTGCCCTTCTGATCGTCGCGGATACTTTGGATTTTGCCTCCTCCGCGTTTCCTGCCTCGATGACATATAGCAGGTCATCCGCGTATGCTACTGGCATCACCCCGTCGCCGTACGCCAGCTCCAGAATCCCATTGTACATAATGTTCCATAGGGTGGGACCTAGCACTGACCCCTGAGGGACGCCCATCGTACACTCTCTCACCACCGATCCCATCTTGATAAACCTCCGACTTAGGTATTCCTCACATCTCCTCACCAGATATTCGCTGAAGCCCATTTCCCTCATAGTGTGGATCGTATGGGCCCAGCTCGCGGTGTTAAAGGCGTTTTTTACGTCTATTGTTACCAGCACCACAAATCTTGACGCCGCGTTTTTGACTTTATAGAGTACTTCCCTCATGGCCGGGACGGTGGATTTCCCGGCCCGGAAACCGTGTTGGTGTTCTGATATTCTATCTCCCTCGTCTAGTTCCAATGTTAGCCTCCCTACTAACATTCTCTCGTATGTTTTTCCCACACAGCTTAGTAAACATATCGGCCTGAAGGCAGACGGGTCTGTCATGCCCTTATCCTTTTTTGGTAGGAGTACTACCCTAGCTGTCTTCCATCCCTCTGGCATGCCTCGGCCCATGAGGCAGTCGTTGTACAGTTGTAGGAGGAAGTCTGGTACCTCCCTCACTGCTACCCGCATGGCCGTTATCCCATCTGGCCCGGGAGCCGTTTTTGGACGCATGGCTTTGCTTGCTTCATACAATTCTTGTATCGTGAAGAGAGGCGCTTCTGTAACCACCCCTGCGCCTCTTTCCCATGTTTCCTCTGTTCTGGGGAATAATGCCGTCAGTATCTCCTTCCTCTTTCTCACTGTGAGAGAGGGGTAGACCCCCCTGCCTGAGGTGTTTAGTCACTATTACTTCCCCCAATACATCCTCATTTACGCTTTCCATCTTGTCATCTTTGCCGATTGGACAGAGCGCCTCATACTCTTCTTTGCTGCCTTGATCTCCTCCTCAACAGCTACCAGTCCAGGATCCCCAGCTCGAGCCTTTGGTCGCATCCTGGTGTATCTGCGGCGTAATGAGAGCCAGCTCCTGTGTGCCGTCTCCACCTCCTCGTTCCACCAGTATTGGACCCTTCTCTCTCGGGCATCTTCCCTGAGAGTGGAACCCCTGAAAATCCTCACCAACTCTCCATACGTTTCATGTGGGGGGAGAGGCGGAGCCCTCTCCTTCAGTACCGCCAGGTCCTCCGCGAACTTCTCAGGATTCATCCTTATGCATGCTCGTTCCACGG
Organism: Cynegetis impunctata; assembly: GCA_030704885.1. Taxonomy (NCBI): domain Eukaryota; kingdom Metazoa; phylum Arthropoda; class Insecta; order Coleoptera; family Coccinellidae; genus Cynegetis; species Cynegetis impunctata. The sequence continues at coordinate 267,085 of JARQZK010003688.1, read as the reverse complement.
CAGTTCGGGTGTTCCCCTTTATCTTAAAGCTGATGTATCCGTGTTGGGTATATGGGTCGTCATGCGTGACTGTCCAATCTGAGTAGAGGGCCGCGTGTCCCTCTCGGACTATAGACACATCTATATGGGTTGCTGAGCAACCCCGAACAAAGGTGGGAGAGCCGTCGTTAAGCGCAATCGCCGAGACTTGGGCCATCCACTCTTCGACATATTCGCCCCTTCGATCTCTCGTTGGGGATCCCCAGTATGCCGATTTCGCATTCAGGTCCCCTGCCACTATGAAGTTTCCACTACCTTGGGGGATTTCTCCAAATATGGAGTCCATCTTTCGCTGGAACACCTCAAAGCGCACATTCGGTGAGATGTAGGCCGCTAGTATTAACGTTTCTCTAATTTTACTGACTATTTGACTTTCGCACCTAACGGGGACGTCGAAGTGAAGGCACTGCGCCCTATGGCTGGAGGGAGACAGGCAGCTACAATAATAGCTCCAGAACAGACCACACAAAAACTGTTAAGCATGAGGGTAATCAGACTGGGCCTGCCTGCGGCAAACTTTAGGGCGAGGACGGATATAGAGAAGTGTCACAGGTGCTGGGAAGAAGGGCACCTAGCAAAGCATTGCAAAGGACCGGACAGAACACGAAAGTGCAGGAACTGTGGTAAAACGGATCACCAGGCTAGAGGATGCAAAGAACGACCAAGATGCCTAACATGCGGAGAGGAAGGCCACAGAACAGCCAGCAAAAAGTGCAATGTACAGGGTCCAGATAGGACAAACACTGGAGTCCGGATTCGTGACATAGAGCTGTGATTCTCAAGTCGTGATTGTAGATAAAACTTATACAGGCTGTGATATATGTGTTTTTACGCGAATATTATACTTTGTGCTTGTGTTTTAGATATACAACTTAATTTATTAATCTATGTAGTCCCGGTGATATCGTAAAATAACATGTATATACAACAAACAAATTTAGGTAGAGCATGGGCGGCCCATGACGTTGCATACGCCACAGCTATGAAGGAAAAAGTTGACATCATGGTAGTGTCAGAGCCTAACAAGAAACTCTCAAGAAACAGTAACGACTGGATCACCGATTTAAGAGAAGACGTGGCCATAAGGTTCGTTAATAAAAACACACAGGTAAAGAATTGCAAGAGAGGGGAAGGATACGTTAGAATAGAGTTAACGGACTTCACAATGTACGGGGTGTATTTCTCCCCGAACAAGCCAAGACTGGAGTCAGAGAGAGATATAGATAGACTCTTTGAGGATATGAGAAGGCAACGCCAGCCCCTAGTAACGCTTGGTGATTTTAACGCCAAAGACACGACTTGGGGAGCGAGTAAAACAGACAGCAAAGGAGAAAAAATTACGGAGTGGATGGCACAGCTCAACCTGGACGCGGTTTTCTCAGGAGACCCAACATTTGTCAGGAAAGATAGTTCATCACATATAGACATTACCCTATGTAGTGCAAGAATCAGAAGAAGAGTAGAGGGGTGGAAAGTGGTATATGAAAATCCTTTCACATACCACGGACACATATATTTTAACGTAGACGCTAAAACAGAGAAAGAGAAGAAAAGGGCCAACCAAATACTCAGGACGGATCTATTCAGGGACACGACTTGGGGAGCGAGTAAAACAGACAGCAAAGGAGAAAAAATTACGGAGTGGATGGCACAGCTCAACCTGGACGCGGTTTTCTCAGGAGACCCAACATTTGTCAGGAAAGATAGTTCATCACATATAGACATTACCCTATGTAGTGCAAGAATCAGAAGAAGAGTAGAGGGGTGGAAAGTGGTATATGAAAATCCTTTCACATACCACGGACACATATATTTTAACGTAGACGCTAAAACAGAGAAAGAGAAGAAAATGGCCAACCAAATACTCAGGACGGATCTATTCAGGGACGAACTCCGAGGCTATTCGGGAAGCCGGGATTTGTACAACTTCGTAGTTATGGCTCACAGGAAATCACTTACACCGGTCGAGGCAGGAAGGGGCGAAAATCAAGTGTACTGGTGGACGGAGGAAATGAGCAGGCTAAAGAAGGAATATAAAAAGAACTGTAGAATTATGGCCAGGGCGAGAGCCAGACCACATTACGAGAAGACGCAAGAGGTAGAGTGCAGGCTAAGAAACAAAGTGATTAAGAGGGGACTAAAAAAAGCTAATATCTCAGAAAAAGAAAGCATGTTGGCTGGCGCTCCTCGCTGAACTGGAAGAAGACCTGTGGGGCCAGGGCTACCAAATAGTAACAAGGCAACACAGAAACCTGAGCCAAACATACAACATAACCGGCGATAGGAAATGCGAGATAATACGAGATCTGTTCCCATCAGGCAACATTCAAAGCAGAGGAAGGGCAACTCCTAGCACCGAAAACGTACCCCTATTTACAGACGAAGAACTGTTTAGTGCTTGCAGCAAAATAAAAAATAAAAAAGCGCCGGGACTGGATGGAATTACTCCGGAAGCAATAAAAATCTGCGCTGAAATGATACCGCAGGAAGTCTTAGGATACATGAATGGACTACTCAGAGAACAAGCTTTCCCGGAAAAATGGAAAAGATGTAGAGTGGTCCTCATCCCAAAAAAGGGCAGAGATCCAAACCTCTCAAAGAGCTACCGCCCAATATGCCTGCTTAACGCATTTGGGAAATTATACGAAAGGTTGATTTTAGAGAGAATTCATGAGGAAATAGAGGAAAAAAGGATGCTATCGGAGGAGCAACACGGATTCAGGGGAGGGAAATCCACGGTCACGGCTATGCGTAGAGTGGTCAACCTGATAAAGGAAAGCAAAAAGGAGGCATGGGCGGCAGTCCTCACGGTAGATGTGGAGAACGCCTTCAACAGCGCGCCATGGAAGCCGATCATTCTGAGCATGCGTAACAAGGGGTTTAGTAGATACCTTATAAGGGTCATAGAAAACTATCTGAGAGACAGAAACATCCAGCTTCCCACGGGCGGACAACATAGGTGCACGGCAGGGGTTCCGCAGGGTTCGGTTTTGGGGCCGACCCTGTGGAATATTTTGTATGATGGCATACTCCGGTTAAAATATCCGGAGAGAGTTATACCTGTGGCATACGCCGATGACCTTATCATGGTCGTCTGTGCGGAGTCGAAATGGGCTCTAGAGACTAAATTAGCGCTGGCTTTCAGACGGTGTAGAGAATGGCTAGAAGAGATCAATTTGAAAATAGAGGAATCCAAGACGGAGATTATGGTCACTAGAGGGCCCAGAAGGGGGAAAACCATACAAATACAGATCGGTAGCAACGCTGTGACCACAGTAAGGAGCATAAAGTACTTGGGAGTGCAGATAGACGACAAACTGACGTTCGGCCAGCACATAAGTCTAATTGCAAATAAGATGTACGACAAGATGAACGCCCTCAAAAGACTTATGCCAAACGTGGGAGGCACAGGCTTCAGAAATAGGCTGATATTGAGTTCGGTCGCACACAGTGCGGCTCTGTACGGGGCACCCATTTGGGTAGAAGGACTGAAGATAGAAAAATATCGAAAGATGCTGCTGGCCGCCCAGAGAAAGGCTCTCTTAAGAGTGGCGACTGCATACCGGACTACGTCTGCAGAAGCGGTTCAGGTAGTGACTGGTATCCCACCAATAGATATAATGGTCAAAGAGAGAAGATATCTGTTCAACGTGGATAACTCACACACTGCGGGTGTGAAGAGGCAAGCAAGACTTAGAACGATAAGGCTGTGGCAGGAGAGATGGGGGAAAGAAAAAGATAAGGCAGCATGGACGAGGAAGTTGATCGTAGATATAGCAGACTGGTATAACTGCATGCATAGAAAGACGAATTATTTCTTTTCGCAATTTTTAACGGCTCATGGTTCGTTTGGAGTGTTTACAAAAAGGATTCGGAAAACGGAGGATAACAAGTGTATAACATGCGACGTAACAGACGACCCAGAGCACATGTTATACACATGTAAAAGGTGGGACAAGGAGAGACAAGATCTAGAGGAGGTGATGGGGGAAAAACTACCGGAGATCGATGAACTGATCCCAAGTATGACGGAGAGCAAGGATGTATGGGACAAGATTTTTAACCACATTGTATCCGTCATGGAGAGAAAGGAAAGGGAGGATAGAGATAGGCAGGAACAAGCAGCCTAACGCAAGAGTAGCAACAAACAACCCAGGGAGCTGATGATAAGGAAGCAAATTCCGTTTCCGGCTCTCAACGGGCCCAGCCACAAGAGTAGAAATGAGAGTTTTTTAGTGGGTCGGTGAAATGCCATCCCCACATAATTGCCATAACAACTGGTAGTATCTGTCTGCAGATTTTTCTCTCATTGAAAAAAAAAAAAAAAAGGCCGCTAGTATTACCAGACCTTCCAACTCTACGACTATATAGCTCTCTCCTATCCTGACTCCTCCAACTTTTACACTTCTGTTCAGGAAAATGACTGCCACATCCCTGTTAAGGTCTGTGGTCCAGTTATTTGAAGTACATAGTTTTTTGTTGGGTTCCGATACTATTATTAGGTCCACTTTTTTTTTCAATGCATATGCCCACATATAGTCATGTGCCGCTCTGGCTCTTCCCAAGTTAACTCGAAGGCAGAGAATCATTTTGTCTGCTGTCCCTCCCCTGTTCCTCGGTTACCTAAACATACTAAAATACACAGTAAAACTTGGACATATATCACACTATATCACATCGCAAAACATACATAGAAAAGATATCACAGCACACTATATCACATCTCAGAATATATAAATAAAAAATATCACAGCACATAATATCACGACTAGAGCACCTCAGAAGGTAACACACTACATAAAATGTATGCGCATATATACGTCTATGCCACGGATAACCCTTCCTTAGTGTGCATATACTCTCCATTTTACAGAGAGATTTCACAGCCCCCATATCACATTATTTCTGGTCTCGGTCTGGCCTTACTTCCAACTTTTTACCTCTGCAGGCCTTACTGTGTGTTATGTGTCCTATTTCCCTGCACGTCAGACAGTTTGGTGGGACCGTGCACTCCCGCACCCTATGCCCGAGGGCTCCACAGTTCCGGCAGAGTTTGCTTCTGTCTTCGCCTTTGCATACTTTTTCGATATGACCCTCCTCCCAGCAGCGGTTGCATTTGAAGATTTGTTGTCTCTCCCTAATGTCGACGACAGATAGCCCCATCCTAATGTGCCTCCTCTCTACTAACTTTTTTATAGTCGCGCTTGGGGCCAGCACTGTAGCCGCTAGCCTGCCTCCGTACATGGGCCGCAGGGCCTTAACCTCCACGCTTTTGTCGTCAGGGGACTGGAGTTCTTTGCAGATGTCTGCCTGGACCTCTGCCTCCGTCATGTCCGCATCAATTCCATACCCATTAACGGCCCCTCTCTCCTCGTTTATCCCAAGGACCCTGACTTTTTTTTCGCCGACGGCTGTCCTCATTCCCTTTGTCAGCCTGTCCCCCTCCCTGCTTCCCTCTCTCATCTCGACGAGGAAGGTGCCCTTCCCTCGTCTTCCTTATCCCTTTTATGTCCTTCTCCATTTCTGGAATACCAGCGACCTCTCTTTTCAAGGTCTTAACCATCTGGGCATATGAGGTTGCCTCAGGAATCTCCACCACCATTGCCTCCGTTTTATATCTCCTCTCCTTCCCTTCCCTCGGTCCTTCCTTGGTTCTTATGCCATGGAGTCTCACCTTCTGCCTCTCGTACAGAGCACACTCTACGATATTTCTGCTTGTCTCTGTGTCTAGGCCTGACTCAGTCACGATGTGTAGAGGGATGTCGTTTTCTGCCTCTACCTTGGTCCTTATTTTCCTCAACAGCCTATACAAGTGGGAACGCTGTCGTCCCTTTTCGTTCGCCAATCCGGCGAAGAACACGTCCCCCTCCTCGCCCTGGTCCTCGCCCTCGAGGCTCTCCCATTTAGGCGTTCTCTGCCGGATGACCTCTCCTTCACGAAACCTGTTCCCTTTCAAGTGGCTAAGAAGCCGCCTTGATGACCCCGTCAGCTGTTTGAGGTACCTTAGGTTTTTCATCTTGTCCGCCTGTGCTATGACAACCACGTGGCCCGTTAGCTCTTGGGAGGTGATTTGCCCTCTATCCAATTTGTGTGAAAATGCCTCCTCCGGCCAGTCTAGCTCTGTTATGGCTCTAAGTTCTTCCTCGTCCATGTCCGACTTGATATTTTTCCTAATGCCAGCAGCTAGGGCCTCTCTCCTTATTTCTTCTGTGTCAACCGTTTGGGTCGCCATCTCTGTTCTTCTAGGAAAGTTTGATTAATCTTGAACCATCTCTAGTTTGTGCCTCAGCATGCCCTCCAGTTCTCTTAAGTTTAGACCTATGGTGTCTTTCGTCTCTCCTCCAATCCTCAACTCCGCCAATCTATCTGCTATCTGCGCCATAGTGCCCATCATGCTCACCATCCTATCACGCGTGATATTAAGGAGGGAGCAATCCATCATCCTCTTCTTCCCCCTGCTTTCCTTGAAGAGGCCGATTAGGCTGACGCTGGTATCCTCCTCCTCAGTTCATGAGTCGGGGTACTCGACTCTAATCCCTCTCCTTCTCTTCCGGGAATCACCCTCTGCAGGTAGTCCTGTTTCTCGTTGTGGCAGGTTAATTTGTCCAGACTATCTCTGTTCTTTTTGGACACTTCAGGGGTGCTCCAACTGGCCCATACTTCGTCCATTTGGGATATCCTTTTGTCAGGTCTGCGTCGAGGTTGGCCCGGGGTGTACCAGGCGTCCCTCTCCTCCGAGTCAGGAGTACCCGTCAACTCCCTATCCTCTACCAGTTCTGCTTCTTCTGGCATTGCGACTTCGACCTCCTCCGAGCTATCCTTAATTTCCCTATCCTTACTCTTATCCGTAGTCGTATCCGTGTCCTTGCATCTCGTGCCTGTTCCATCCTTGTCATTCTTATCCTTACTCGTGTCCGTTTGTTTTGCCTTTGTCTTCGTAAATGGAAACTTGCTCCCCCCAGAATTCGTGGAGCTGCCTGCAAGTGCAGGGTAGGATTCTCCGGCTTCGCCGGTACCTACCTGGGGTATTATACCTGTTTTTGTATCCATTTTTTATTTTTGGGGGCAGTGCACCGCACACATCCCCCGGTCCGTAGGAATAGCGATAGTCGTCATAATTTTTATCAGTCCGATACATAGTGGGCCACTGTGGCCCACGCACATAGGGGAAGGAGAAAGGAGTAGGATAGGGATTTAGTGGACATTTATAGGGACACCCCCTAGCCCTCGGCAACCCTAATAGCGTCGGAGGTAGGAACACGGAAATAGTGTAAGGGGATAGCTAAATCTGGGTGTGAACTCAGCATAGGGATCAGGCAGTCTTGGTTTTCTCTGCTCCTCCCAGGACCCTCGCGGCGGACATTCAACTAATATAATAATAATAATAATAATAATAAATTTATTTTTTTGCAGTATACAATTTTCTCAAACAAAACAAAATACTAAAAATTAGCTTAAACTGTAGTTGCCTGCAAAAAGGAGCTTAAGGCAGTAAAACTGATATTATATGAAGCCCCAAATACATGACTCTAAATGGTTTTTTCATACTACATATTCCGTACAAAATATTTCAGTGAAAACATTTCAGTCAAAATCACTCACTCAAGTTAAATTTCTCAATAAAAATTCCTTCAGTTTTTTTTTAAATTTGAGGAGACCAAGATCTTTCAGAGAAGAGGGTACGCAGTTATAAACAAAGCATATGTTGTGCGAAAATGATCGAGTAAATGCGGAAGTGTAATGATGTGGTGGAGATAATGGTCCTTTGAATCTCAGATTCAATGTATGAACATCAGATCGAAAACGAATTTTCTCAAACAGATAGGTTGGACTCTTATATATTATAATGGCGTGATATAACACGGCCGAATGAAATGTACGTTTCTTCTCCATGTCTAGCCAATTACATGCCTTCAACTTGTGAATCACTGGATCATATTTTCTAATTCCGTAAATATATCTGAGACAAGATCTCTGTACTCGCTGGAATCTAATCTTATCAGCCTCCATCAGACATGGTCCGTACACAACGTCACAATACTTAAAATGACTTAATACTAAAGTTTCAGTCAACAGTCTCTTTAATTTTGTATTTAGAGAGTGCCTGTGAGGGTAAAGCATTTTCAAATTTGCATAAGCTTTACGGATGCAAAAAGAAACATGATCAGTAAATCTGAGATTTGTATCTATTATAAGTCCAAGATTACTAGCTAATTTTTCATGTACGAGTTTCTCACCATTCAATTCAACTTGCAACCCAGCCTCCACCCTCTCTCGATGTTTTCCAAATACCAGTAGTTTGGTTTTGCACGGATTAAGTGACAGTTGATGTTTTTTAGAATTTTCAGATAAGACTCTCAAGTCCTCGTTGATCCTAATCGATGCCTCGTCTACATTCGAAGATCGAAATGAATGCAGAATCTGAGTGTCATCGGCATATCTGAAGTCCCTACAATAAGTCAACCCCTGTGTAATGTAAAATGTATAAATACAAAAAAGCAAGGGACCCAATACAGAACCCTGAGGCACGCCGCAGTGTACAGAACCTACTTCAGAACTACCCTTTGATGTTTCAACATACTGTTGACGCCCCTCAAATACTTAGCTCTCCATAAACTTTATAGCAGCACTTGAAAAACCAATATGCCATAATATAGCAAACAAAACCTTATGATTTATCCTGTCGAATGCTTTGGAATATTCCAACAGAATCAACACGCAAGTCTCCCCTGAATCAATGTCAGACAAAATACAATCGACGATATCCAATGAAGCTGTACAACAACTATATCCTTTTCTAAATCCAGATTGCCTTGTTGGTAAAATATTGTATTTCTTTAGGTGCTGTCTTAATCTTGTAGCACAAATCTTCTCGAAGATCTTCGAACATGGAGACAAAATAGAAATAGATTATTCATTTTTGGCAAAGGAAAAACCTTGGCTATTTTCCACGCTTCAGGAAACTCCGAGCTCAAGAAACAAGAATTGAAAATATTCACAAGAAATGGCTGAATATACGGGCAACATAACCGCAACATCTCTATATTCAATTGATCAGGACCTGTAGCATTAGATTTAACAGACTGCAAAACTGACCATACCTCCTGCTCATCAGTCAGTGAAAAACTAAACTTTTCCTCAAAATTCATCAAAAGTGAATCAGAATAAAAACATATCAAATTCTGATCAGGCTCCTCCAATCGCGAAAATTGCAAAAAAAACTCATTTATTTCGTCTGGCCTGTTCAATTTATCAGGCAAAACATACTGAGAAGTTTTCTTGTAAATACCAAGGTCAGTAAGCCTTCTCCACAACATCTTGCCATCATTTTTATATGCATTGACAATATATTCTAGTTGTGCCTTCTTTTCCCTATGAATTGCATTAGTAAGTTCATTTTTCATATTTTTATAATTGTCCCAAGCCGTGGGCGTTTGAACCTTTTTGAATGTATTAAACATTTTATTTTTCAACTTTACCATTGATCGGATTGTTGTTGTGAACCACGAATTATTTGTTCTTTTACTAGTCCAAGTTCTAATAGGAGCTATTTCATCCATAAGATCATTTAAAAGCTTAGTAAAACAAGTTACTTTCAGATTAATGTTGTTTAGTAATATAATATTTTCAAAAGGAGAAAAAGTTAATGAGTTATGAAGTGATTGTTTATTTATACCTTTTAAGTCTCTAGATTTATATGTTCTACTGGGTAATTTCTCAATCTGCAAGTTCAATTGACAATGTACAAGCCTATGATCCGAAAGATTAGCAACAGAGTCAACATCCACCGTGTAGTTATCAAACCCATATGGCAACAAAACAACATCTATCAACGTTGAAGAATTCTTGGATATTCTTGTCGCGTTATTAAAAACTTGCTTGAAATTGAAACAATCAATTACCTTATTGAATCTATTCGTTTTCGAATCAGTGATGTTAAAAAAATCTATATTTATATCTCCTCCACAAACAACTTCATGCCCCAGTGTGAAAACATTAGAGACAGTATCTTCAAAAGCATAGAACCTAGTATTCTACTTTTATTACCAATTTGAATTTTTCAGCCATATATGTTCAAGAACGTAGGAAGACGCTCTCAATAAAACTTCATATTTCAAACCGACACGAATATACACCGCCACACCCCCTCCTCTTCCAGCCATATCATTTCTCAAAAACTTATAACCATCAATGCTAACTGACTCCGAAGGAATGCTTGAGTTAATCCATGTTTCACTCAATCCCACTACATCGTATTTTCTATCATTCAAGAATTGTTTAAAAGATGAAAAATGTGGGACTAGCGATCTTATATTATAAAAAGCGAAGGTGAATTTTTTCATTCAACTATTATGAGTGACTCCACAAGAAAAACTAATTTCACTTTGAATTCTGACGAATATATCTGAATACAAAATTTATAATAATACTAACCTAAGTGAGAACTTAGAACAAAAAAACAAAAATACACAAAATGAGTTATATCCCTATGTGAAATAATACGAAATATACGGTTCCTATTAACGATATCTACTTCAACAATTTTTCCAAATCTTCAGTGGATTTTATATTATGAATTTTACCCTTAAGTTTAACAAAAATTTTTCCTTCTCTTGACCAAGTTTCTTTCATACCGACTCTGGAGCAACTCGTAGTTCCATTTAGTGAGTTCCTCCGTTATTACCAAAGCTGATCCTTTGAGTAATTTTTTCTTATAGAATAATTCATTCCTTACGTTGCTGGAAGTGAACTGTATTACAAGTGGTCTAGGCTTCTGGTCCTTAATATTTTTTCTTCCCACCCTGTAGCAATTCTCTATAGGAATATCTCCAACATTCATCACCTTCAACAGAGTTTCCTGCAACTTCTTATTCAAATCTTCATTTGTATCTTCCTTCAGTCCATATAATCTTATCTGTTTCAGTTTTTGATTCTGCTCGAAATAATTTAACTGCATCTTCAGCTCTCTTATCTCTTCCTGATTAATGGCAACTTGACCTTGAAGCTCACTCACCTGGCCCTCTAATTTAACCAGGTGGTCATTTAATGTGGTCTCAACTACTTCGGCTACTTTCTTAGCCAAGGTCGACATGAAATCCTTATCAGACAAACAATCCAACAAACATTGTTTTATATCATCTCTTTGACTCTTTGTCATTGGCATTTTTGCGTATAATCTGAATTATTCAACTTAGGTATACGGAAATTTTCACAATTATAAATTATTTGACAGTGAAGGTATTGTAATACACTACACGAGGGTACATAATTTTAATTAGTTGGATATTTTAAACACTTTTTTGAAATGAATTTATCGGAACCGAATATTCACACGTCTACTCTGTACGGAACATTATATGATATACTTCTATATATTATATGTGTACTTCTTTAAATAAAGCAACAGTCATTTAAAAATATTAACCGGTATAGTTTAAATAGCAATTTCAAAAAGAAACCATCTAATATATCAAACTGCGTGTTTTGTAAAAGCAGTTGAAAATAAAAAAAAATATAAAATAAATCTATCATCAAGCAATATTAATAAATGAAATAATAGTAACATGGAGAATTATCAATTCAATGAATGTACTAACAGTTACACAATCTTTACAGTTATATCATTCATTACTAATGCAAAACTGCGAGGCGTTATAGGGCTAAACATAGTCGTATTACATTTTAATCATACAAAAGTATTGAAAGCAATGTTTAGATTAATATGCTGCAAATATAATTACTAATGACACATTTTATTCGGATTCACTCATATCTACAACTGACAAAAGTTAGAAGTTTTAATGAAAATAACACTCTACTCATGTTCATTATTATCTTATAAGAAACTCTGAAAGTTGATGTTTTCTGAGTTGTTAGCCCAAAGTGAGGTAAGTGTGCAATTTAATTATTGTAAATGTTCATCTAGTGTTGAGTGAAACTTCCTAGCCATTTATTAAATGTGTAAATTAAAACACTTTTCCATTCTACAGGCAATCGAGGATAATGGTAAAGGTCGAAGAACGTCAGCAGCACTCCGGGATACACTTTGAGTGATAGTAATGATAATGCTCCAGTGTTCGCTCAACCAGAACAAGTTTTCTTTAATGAGGGTGCTATAATATTCGACCCTGAGTTCGTAATTAAAGCGAAAGATGCTGATAAATCATCCAACGTTACGTATTCCATAATAATCTGGCAATAGAAATGAAATCTTCAGTATTGATCCTGTGACAGGAAAAATCAAAATTCACAATAAAAAAGGATTAGAAGTGGCTAATAAAAGTGATAGTGTGATCACTTTAACTGTTATGATAAGATATTGAAGTTATAACTTCACTTCTAACATTTCTCAAGTTCTTACCTGTGTATTGTTATTTATTTATTCATTGGGTTTTTAGTAATAACATGCTATTTATTGAGTATATATATATATATATATATATATATATATATATATATATATATATACACATATATATTTATATATATATATATATATATATATATATATATATATATATATATATATATATATATATATAACTAACTAGCGGGACCCGTCGCAGCTTCGCCCGCGTATCCATATATGTATACGTATGAATTTATTCCACCCCCGTTCAACCCCTGAATGATCGAATTTTAAAAATGGAGAAAATGGTTTTTCAAGATAATTATAAGGAACATTTTAGTGGCCGAATGAAATCGCTAAGTCGATTATTTTGCCGGAAATAGCCAATATAAAAAAAACAGACTTACCCCTTTTGCACCCCTAAATGATGGAATTTCAAAAAACTGAGAAACTATTTTCTAGAGTTAATTTTACTTAACATTTTCGTGAAAGAGCGGGATCGCTAAGTCCATTATTTTGCGAGAATCAGCCAAAACTAGCCAATATACGAAAAACACATTTCACCCTCTTTCAACCCCTAAATGATACAACATCAAAAAATGCAGAAAATGGTTTTTTAAGAAAATTATAAGGAACATTGTAGTGGAAGAACGGAATCGCTAAGTCGTTTTTTTTGCCGGAAATAGCCAATATAAAAAAAACAGACTTACCCCTTTTGCACCCCTAAATGATGGAATTTCAAAAAACTGAGAAACTACTTTCTAGAGTTAATAAGAACGCGGGATCGCTAAGTCCATTATTTTGCGAGAAACATCAAAAAACACGTTTTACCCTTTTTCAACCTCTTAACGGCGGAATTTTAAAAAACCCCGTCTTAGTAGGAATCTACATGATTAGACTTAACTTCCCACCAAATTTCAGAAATTAAAAAAATATGGTTTTTGCTGTAGACCGGATTCAATTTTTCGGCTTGTATTATATATATATATATATATATATATATATATAATATATATATATATATATATATATATATATATATATATATATATATATATATATATATATATATATATATATATATATATATAGATTAATTGGGCTGATACTTGATGAAAATTTGCAATACCATCGAAAAACATCCAAAAAAATGTAGTTTTCAGACAAGAGGAATTAGGTTATTGAAGATCATTCATCACTAAACTTCAAACTATTCTTAGTTTTTTTTCGCTTTAATCATAAAGTTATATTAGCGATATTGATGAACTATTTATTTTATGGAAATTCATTTCAAATAAACAGAAATAAAAATGCTTTTCGTCTATTCCCACACAATATTTTCTAGATTACATTAATTATTAAAATCTTTTTATTAAATTAACAGTAGAAAATGAAACAGATGGTACTATAAACTTTTTGGATTTGACAATAAAAGGTGTAACAGTAGACACATATTTTCGATTTTCCATAAGCCATCACCTTCGGATCTCACGATACAAAAATCATCCTTACACCCTTACCAACATAAATAAGCAGCATATAATACTAGATCTACTCAAGTCAGGATCTGAAATTCCTGAGAATTCCAGGTGATTATATCGCGATACGATTTTCCTCTCGCTGGACGACTTCTGTCATAGGTTTTTTTTCTGTCAGTGTCTTAGATAACGAGTTTAATATATCTTTTCACCAAGAGAGTTTCTGAAAGAACTTGCGCCATGTGCAAATGGTGTCAGACAATTTGCCTTCACCTAAGAATTTATTAATATTTCTGGAAATATACTTGACGATTTTTTTTCTTCTGATATTAAATACTGGTTTTACGTTTGCAGAAATCAAATCTGAAAAAGACTGAAAACACTTGAAAAAATTCCCTGTGTGAACCCGAAATTCCCTGAGAATTCCAGGATATTTCAGGAGAAAAAAAATTCCCTGAGATTTCCAGGACTTCCAAGGATATAGAAAAAGAATTAAAAATTATAAAATATATTTTAAGAAGAAGATTGTATAATCACAACATTAATCAATACAAGTGGATCCAAAAGTAAAACATATTGATGATCATTTTAACTTATTAACCTATATCACACACAAAATTTCTATTTTCCAGTCAAATCAAAAGGTAAGAATATCCTTTAAAACTAAGAATACATTAGTTCATGTACTATGGTTTATGTTGGTCAAACCGGCAGAAACTTCGGAGTTAAAATATCTGAACATAAAAGAAGTTACGATAAGAAAAAAACAGATTTGACATATTTATCATACCAGCTTGAACATAATCAAAGCTTCAATGACGAATTGTCAATATTACATACAGAGAAAAAATGCTATAAACTTAATTTATTAGAAGCCCTTGAAATCATTATAATCAAACATTATATATTTAATATACATACATATATATATATATATATATATATATATATATATATATATATATATATATATATATATATATATATATATATATATATATATATATATAGTGAAACTTCCCTAACTCGAAATATTCTATAATTCGAATATACTTTACAAGTACATGCCTTTTCGCAATCTCACTATGTATTTTATTCTCCATAAGTCGAATTTCTATGTCGAATATTTTTAAAACTCGAACTGAAAAAAAAACAGTGGCGGCAACCAAGTGTTACTCGAATTTTTCGGGAAAGCACCTACTGGATTTGTGTTCATATTTCGGGGAGTTACCTATTCTCAGTGACGGGCGGCGTCAGATAACTTATTTTTAGTTTCTTAGCATGCGTTCCAGGCGGTTTATAATTTTCAACAGTTGTAGTGAGTAAAGGAGGTGAAATTTCATAAAGGATGTGTAGTGATTTCAGTGGGAGACTAACATGGCAAAACGAAATTTGTAATGTTTAAAGCCCAAGGAAAAATTGAATTCAAGTGATGAGGTAGAAACAGGCTAAAAGAAAAAAGGACATTGCACAACAATTTATGATTTCTGCTAACACATTATTAACCATTTTGAAAAACAAAGCCAAACTTTTAGGAAAACAAGATGACTTTAATTTTAACTCCAAACGAAAAAGGCTTACAACCTGTATTAATAATGATGTTGATGAAGATATGCTTAATTGGATTACTACCGCACGTGCAAAACTCTTCTTCTCTCAGCAACTTTAAACAGAGAAAAAGCTAAAGAATTTGCTCTTGCTTTTCAGCTAGTTTGACAAATTTAAAAAACGGCCTAATATCGCCCAAATGACTGTTTGTGGTGAAAGTGCTTCTGCAGATTTGCAATATAGTTTGGACTGATTTGCCAGATTTGATCGGACAACGTTTTTAACGCAGATGAAACAGGCATTCTTTTTAAATGTTTACCGAACAAAATGTTAGCGTTTAACGGTCAAAAATGCTCTGGTGGCAAAAACAGCAAAGAGAGAATTACAGTTATGGTTTCCAGCAATATGATTGGATCACAAAAGCTGAAATTGCCCGTTATTGGCAAGTCGAAACATCCACGTTGTTTTAAGAGCATAAAATCACAATACAAAAAAAATCGTTAATGAAAAATGATATTCACGGAAATTGGCTCAAAAAGCTAGATAATCCTTGCTGCTCGAAATAGGAAGATTATACTGTTTGTTTACAATTGTCCCGCTCATCCTTCGAATGTAGAAACAAGCTTAAAAAACATTAAACTCAAATATTTTTTCTCCCGAGGTCTGTTTTACAACCAATGGACCTAGGGATTATTCAAAATCTTCGGCAGCATTATAGAAAACTAATCGTAATGAAAGTATTGGCTCATAAGGAAGAATCTACGCTGTATTTTGTATTATTCGTAGGCGATTATGCATACTATTACATAATGTATATGAACATGTAACTGTATTTGTAATACATACATATATACATATGTATATATATTTAAAAATCCCTAATTTACTGTATTTCTCCATAGTTCGAATTTTCTGTAACTCGAATTCAATTTGCCTGTCCCTTCGAGATTCGAGAAGTTTCACTGTAAATTTCAAGATAGCGGGTTGAGGTGTGTTATTTTTTGGTAAATTAAAGATGACGCCAGCAGAATTTTCATAATTCTTTTGGTTTTTGGAACAGGGAGAAAATGAAAAGTACCACTTTTGAGGTAACCCCGAATCTTAAGTATCTTTGAACTTATCGACCAAATTAAAACGTATTCTTGTAAAAAAAAATTCCGTAGAATGCAGTGCAGTCAGTTTTTTAGTTAAGGAAATCAAATATATATATTTTTTTGTAAATGGAACATCCTGCATATTATTTTTTATACTTCCTAAAAATAATTAATGCATAAAGGAGTTTTCGAGAGGTAACTTTTTAAGGACCTTCTATATAAAGAAGAAATAGCACTATTTTGAAATTTTTACATAACATAATAGGTAGACCATGTATATAACGAAAGGAAAGGGACTGAATTTCATGCATAAATGACTGATTTAAAAATCAGCAAATTAGTTTTCATTTGTTCCTCAAATGTTCAGTGCAACACATAGGAGAATATGTGATATTCGTAAATTGGAGTCAAATCAATAAATAAAACAGAATTCATCATTCGCTAAGGAACAATAACTATCCCTGGTTCTAGCAGGGTCTATACCAACAATATATCATCTATTTATCATCATACTGATCTAGTTGTTTCAACATAGCTTCATCACTTTCAATTTCTAGTATGTATATCTCTTACATAAGCAAAACTCAATTGTCAATAATTGAGGAGTAGGTTGACATACCTACAAATCAAATATATTAAATGTTTCCTACATTGACGTCAATTAATATTTAATTTACAAATGTGTAGATTTTATATGTGTTTCAAGAGAGATTTTTGCGATATGCTATTATCGCAGAAGTCACATTTATGATTGTTGAGCTTCAAGTGAATATGGTTTCGAAGAACTTCTCGTTTCAATCTTTTGTAGATACTCCTCGAGTGAAGAAATTCAGTCGCATAAGTCATAATTAAATATTGTTTTGTATCAAATTGAGCGATTCTAAATATATTTGAAGTCCACTTGCCAAAATGGATTTTTGAATGGCACCTGTCTGTGACGAACTGTAATCACATAAGTTTTATCATTTTTGACTTTCAAATGGATCGCATTTATGTGTTTTTGAAGGTTTCCTTTCTTTGACGAGCTGTAATCGCAAAAGTTACATTTATGATTTTTGAGTTTCAAATGGACCGAATTTAGATGTTTTTGGAGCGCAACTTTATATGACATGCTGTAATCACATAAGTTACATTTATGATTATTGAGTTTCAAATGGATCTATGTATTTTTGAAGGAATGTTTCCTCTGACGAGCAGTAATCGCATAGGTTACATTCATTATTTTTTAGTTTCAAATGGATAGTATTTATTTGTTCTTGAAGATGACAGTTCTGTAACGAGCTTAATCGCATAAGTTATATTTAAAGTTTTTGAATTCATGATTTTCGAGTTTCAAATGGACCGAATTTAGATGTTGTTGGAGCGCAACTTTATACGACGAGCTGTAATCACATAAGTTACATTTATGATTTTTGATTTTCAAATGAAGCACATTTATGCGTTTTTGAAGGCTCGCTTTATGTGACGAACTCTAATCGCATAAGTTACATTTATGATTTTTGAGTTTCAAATGGAGTACATTTATGTGTGTTTGAAGGTTCGCTTTCTGTGACGTACTGTAATCGCATGTTACATTCATAATTTTTGAGTTTCAAATGGAGTATATTTATGTGTCTTTGAAGGTTCGCTTTCTGTGACGTACTGTAATCGCATAAGTTACATTTATGATTTTTGAGTTTCAAATGGATCGCATTTATGTGTTTTTCAAGACCACCTTCCCGTGACGAGCTATAATCGCATAAGTTACATTTAAAGTTTTTGAATTCATGATTTTCGCGTTTCAAATGGACCGAATTTAGATGTTGTTGGAGCGCAACTTTATACGACGAGCTGTAATTACATAGGTTACATTTATGATTTTTGATTTTCAAATGAAGCACATTTATGTGTTTTTGAAGGTTCACTTTCAGCGATGTACTGTAATCGCATATGTTACGTTTATGATTTTTGAGCTTCAAGTGATTCGCATTCATGTGGTTTTTAAGACCACTTTTCAGCGACGGGCGATAATCGCATAAGTTACATTTATGATTTTTGAGTTTCAAATGCACCGATATTATATGATGTTTAAGGTTATATTTTCTGATCGAACTATAATCACATAAATCACATTTATGATTCTTGAGTTTCAAATTCTTCGGAAGTTCACATTTTGGTGGACTCGGTTCTATCGGTATGGAGGAGAGCATCTCACTTTCGTCTTTTTTTTTCCCCTCGTTAGTAGTACATTCAGTTTTGCTATTGAAATCCTCAGTATCTTCCATCTTAATAGAGTGAAAGTTCCTATAATGAAAATATATAATTAAAATAGGTGATTTATCATTCATCAACTGATTTCTACAAATACAGATATGAGCTAATTGCTTGCCGTAGAGAATATTAAATTGAAAATCATAATTATAAAATATTATATATATAATATTTGAATTATTCAAGAAAAAAAAATTTTGTGATATTTTTGTACCTAGTACTTTTTCTCATCAAAGCTAGCTCTGGTTGTATTAATTTCAAACGCCAATACTGACATTGATCAAACATCTGCCTTCGGTTTGTGATACGAATGGCCATACCAAAGAGATAATTTTCAGCCTTGTTTTGACATGTGACACGTTTTGCTATAGTAATGATAATTTTTAAGATAGTTAATTTTAATTTTATCTCTCATTAGAGGGACCTACAAATTAACGCCGGTTCCGAACGGCCAATGGGCCATTTAAAATTGTACATCTCCCAGCTAATTAATTATTTGAACCACTGAAACTCATAGATATACACAAGCAACCGTACCTTATCAACCGTCTGTGGTCCAGATGGTTGGAAAATTGTCTGGGGCACAGATGGTACCGGGTTCGAATCCCGGGTAAGATATGGATGTTGTGATTGTCCAGAATTAAAATTCGAAAATTATATTATATACCTACGTGACATAATCTGCTGGGTAATGTACTAGCTTACAAACCCATGAGGGTTGATGATGGAACACAGGCGAATACTCGCCTGTGTCCCATCATCCCCTTAAAAAAAAACCGTAGCTCTGCTTTCTTAAAAAGCACAGGTTTTAATGAAGCAACTTATCGGAAACATTAATAGGCTCTTGCACCGTATATTATTAAACTAAGTTTAATGATAAACCGAGTTTAATTTTAAATTTGACAAGCGAAAATGTCAAATTAAACTCGGTTTATCATTAAATTAAATTAGTTTAAAATATACGGTGCAAGAGCCTATAAGTGTTTATTCGAGAAAAGAAAATGTACTACAACACGTACAGTCGTTTTTCGTTCGTATCGCGTCTGCACGCAATAACTAACTTACTTTCAAAATTACATTAATCTTGTATACAGAGTTGCATACTCAACAAGCTTCACAATATTTTATTTTGAGAGGTAGATTCGACAATAGGTGATGCATTTTCATGCCTATCAAAATTGCCATTAACTTCAGCTTCGAGGAGAAAAGTGTTATTTTTCTTGAATCTATGACGTTCTATTAAGATTCAAGATTTTCTGAGGAAATTAATGAACATGGTTTACCCACATTTGAAATGAGAAATTTCTTTTGAAGGTCTGCGATATGAGAGATTACTTGATAACAACTACTTCAGTTTAAGTCATTCTCATTGGTATGTTTATTTTTTCATATATAATACCACTAGAGATGAAATTTTGCCGGCAAAATTTCTCGATTGTAATATAAAAGTTTGTTGCTTAGGCGATTTCGCGAATGACATTTGTATCAAAATCACGAGCCGTCAGGCGAGTGATTTTGGAAAAAATGTCATGAGCGAAATTGTCTAAGCAACAAACTTGAATGTTACAAGAGAGAAATTTTACCTGCTTAAATTTCATCTCGAGTGGTATTCGACATGACTATTTCACGAGAACATATGTCTAACAGTAATATGGTCACATTTCAGAAAGTCAAGGAAATAACGATTCATGTGAGAAATGTCAAAATATTATCGCTGAAATACTAACATAGTAAGTTTTGCCGGCTTGCATGTTTTATCGCTGTGAAACCAGAGTACCCAGACAGCACACAATATCCATTGGATATCTAATAGATAGCCCAATATCCACTGAATATCCAGTCCATGAAATATATCTAATGGATATCCATTGAATATAGTCCATGGATATTAAACACAATTTCTTGTTTTGTATATTTTACTAATAATATAACGAATAATCATATGAAAAATAATTCAGAAGACAGCTCTGATACATATCTCCAATGTATGAAAATGTCTGAGTCTCCACATATATATATCCAATGGATATCCACTGGATATCCATTATTTTATACATAGGTACATTCATATAGTTTATTTGAAACCTCGATTTTTCAAATGATCAAAGAGAACACTAATTTTGCAGTATTTAATTATCAATAATTATATCCGGAATCCTCTGGTTTGAGTGGTTTGCCATTTTCCTATTTTCCAATTGTTAATTGGTACGAATTTTGAACTTTCTCGTGGTCCTCAGCTAAGCGTTGTGGACTAAACACTTTAATATCGGTTCTACATATGAAAGAGAGAGATGCCAGACGGTACGTGAATCTGTGATACGTGCGTAGCATATTGTCGAAGTCGATCGCAACACGAATTGAAGCGGACGAGGTCGAGGGTCGAGTTGAGTCTGTATGTTGTTGTGGGTCGTGAAATACAATGGCCAGCCAACGCCTCAACGCCATTTTGTTTGTTGATTTTATCAGATAAAACTGATAAAAGTGAGGTGTTAAGATATAAGGAGTGTGGTGTTTTACCGTCAAGTGAGGATGACGACAATGGTACATCTGATGAGGATGCTAGAAGTGGTCTAAAACCATTTCCAAAGTTCCCCAAAGGGAAAGGGGAATCAAAACTATCACAGTCCACACCAAAGTCTATGAGAACATCAGTATCCACAGCTAAGGCTATGAAATCAGTATAATCACCTAGAAGCGACCCTTCTGGTAGTAATGAACTAAATGAGACATCAAAAGAGAAGTCTCCAACACCATGCAGTTATTCAGCCTCTCACAGACTGCTGTAGGTGTTGCTGCAAGTTTGACAAAGGTGTGTTCAATTATCTGTGTATTTTATACACATTACAGTTTCAGTTTTTTCAGATTACAAACATAAAATTGAGAATGATCTTGATGAAGTCAAAAATCATTTAAAACTAGTTCTTCAAATCTTGAGAGAACAAAACAAACCAGCATTTGACAATGAAAATAAAGAAAATTTTGATGATTTTTGAGGATAGATTACCTATGGAGTCAGAAGAAGATGTTCACATATGGGAAAAACTCATTTTGAGAAATAAAGATGAGCAAAAAAAGATGGTGAGTATACTACAACTGTTTTTGGCCTATCAGCCGTTATTCATCGTCATAAGCTATATCCCTATTTTTCTCAGATATCATTTCTGGCCCGTATTGGAGGGCATGAGATCAATACAATTGCAAAAAAAACATTTTAAAGAAGTTGTTAACCGATGCCACTGCATATTCTTACAATTGGGAAGGAAAAAAGGGAACAGAAGAGTTTCTCCTCGTTAGTACTGGCAGATTGTATAAGAAGTAAGTTAATTTTTTATAATGATTGATGGATATATTTTGTGTCTTTGAATATTGCAGAAGCAGTTATCCTGAGATCCACATGCCAAAGGGACAGATCAAGATATCATCTCACAGCAGTGAAAAATTGGCTTCGACATGCATCTGCAAGAAACAATGAATCATAGTATCCAGTAAGTGTATTTCAATTTTTGTTTCTTGGTCTTCAACGGTATGTTTTGAATAACTAAAAACCAAATCTATTTATTAATGAATGACAAATGTTCTATTCAATTCAATTGTTTAAATTTGAAAAACAATTGTGTACCTATACCAACGAACAAACTAGATCGGTTTTTCCATTCGAAATACATAATCACTCTCAAATTGTGGTGAATCATCTTTAAAATTAACAACAATATAGGTATTTTCAATCGCTCATTTATAGCCACAGTTTCAGTGAAACTGTATTCAAGTTTGTTTTGTACACTATATAAGCTAGTCTGATTTTGAAAATCAACAATATTTTTTTTTTTTACAGAAAGAAGAATCTAGGGCTAGAATCGATGGCAACTGAAAATTTTAAGGACAAAAAAATGTTTGTAAATATTCATTCACATGGGATTGTCCAAATTTTCAATAAAGTATTTTTTAACATTCTATATTAGTATAATTTCATCATGTCAAAGAATGATATTGATATTAAAATAAAATCATTCCATTTGTACTGAATATCCATTATACAGTGAGTCCATATAGTGTTCCCATGAAGATATCTGAAAAGATAATAGATACAGTTTACGTCTAATGGGGAAAAAGTTGTGCAACAGAAGGGCCATCTATATATGGAAGTACAATGTTTTCAATTTATTTTATTTTAAAATCATTTTGGAAAAACAGAATTTTTCGATTTGTAGTTTTATTTTTTCTGGTGTTATGGTCAGAGCTGCGATAACGCCAGAAAAAATAAAATAAGAAATTGGAAAATTCTGTTTGTTTTCCAGAATTAATGTGAAGATTAAAATTATTCTTGGAAATTTCATACCTCCATGTAAATGGCCCCTCTGTTTGCGCAAACTTCTTTACCCATTTAACCAAAACTATCTATTACCATTTCAGATATCCCCATGGTGGATAACCTTTTCTTGGACTCACTGTATATCTAATGGATATACCAAATGTGAATACAAGATATCCTATTGATATCTATGGGATATTAAAAGATATCCAATAGATATCTTCACGGACATCCATAAGATATCTCCTATATCCTGGATATAGGCGGACATATGGATATCTATTGTATGTCTATAGGATATCATCTATATCCAGTGGATATACAGGATATCCAAAAAGTATATCCTGTGGATGTCTTATGGATATACTGTGCTGTCTGGGTAGCTATGGAAACTTTCTCACTAAAAATGGAATGAGTGAAATAGTCAACAAAATATCTTTTCGGCGAAGCGGCAGATCGAATAGTTTGTCGAATTGAGAAGAATTTCATTACAAGTGAAAGTTTTTTTGGCGGAAACATATCTAAGCGGTATTAGGTTTTCAGTTTCTACTAAATACCACAAAATGCGAATAAACATTGATAATAAAATCATGAGCAGAAACGAGTGACGATGATTATTGAAAAGAACTTTAAACGCGCATTTAATGTAGCAAACATTTAATTTACTGTACGTTCTGATTGAATGATAGGAGCTCAGGTTTCTAAAGTTAGTCTAGTACAATCGTTTCGCATTAAATTCTTCGAATTAATCTAATTTTTGTGTAGTTTTAGAAAATAGTTTCGTTTGGCTGATTCCGTTCTGGATATTTTTCAAGATATGATTGAGCTGGTTTTCTTGTGTTCCAATTATTATCACAATAAATTTGTATAATATCGCGTTGTTCTTTTTCAGTGAAGAATACTATTTTTAAGCAAATTTTGAAAGAATATACAATGTTTTTCGAAAATTGCGACGAAACAGACAATACTAGATAGATGCGGCCATGACAGAAAATCGTACGTTGTCAATGCAAGAGCATCTTGATATTTTACATCAGACCACGATTTGATCAATCCAAAATCAATTGTTATTTCAGAGTGCAGCGTCGTAGAATTACTATTGCTCCAAGTAATACTCGTATCTTCCGCGAAAAGCGTAATTTCTCCACTGATCCTCAGATACGTAATATCATTTAAAAATAATAAGAGGACGGGACCTAAAACAGAACCTTAGGGGACACCACTCGTGATAGATTTACAAGCAGAAGTAGAGTTATTTGTCCTTACAAATTGTTTTCTACTTCCGAGATGAGACTATAGTGGTATACCTCGGACACCATAAAACTCCAGTTTCCGCAATAAAATTTGGTGACTATCGCAGTCAAAGGCTTTAGCATAATCACAGAAAATCGTAGCTGTGTGGTGCTTGTTATTGAGGGATGAATAGATATTGCTCAGCATAGAAAAAATAGCAACACCAGTATTTTTTGTGGGTTGAAACCCAAATTGATGTAACGAAAGAATTTTATGATTTGAGAGGAAAGTCAGAAGGAGGATTTTCATTAGTTTTTCTATTATCTTGGATAAAACAGATAGAAGCTCTATGGGTCTATAATTGGATGTGTTAGATCTGTCTCCTTCTTTATGAAGTGGAAGAATTATGACTGTCTTTAGACAATCATGAAAAATACCAATTTCAAATTATCAACAAATCATTAATTAATTAAACCAAAGTATTAATAACAATGTCTGGAAGATTCAGAAATACTCTCAAAGACAGACTATACGTGCCACAAGACGACTTATTTTTTATTTTATCTATTCTTTGTAAGAGTTCAAGCTTATCAACAGGTCTCAAGAAGAAGCTGGAAGCGACATTGGCAGAGGGAGAAATCATGGACTGATGCTAATTTTGCAATAACTGTATTGCATACGTTGACGAAATAATCATTTAAATCGTAAGGACTAAGTAAGTCAACTAGAAATACAGACTTATTTCCTAAATCATTTGTAATAGACCATGTTTCTTTGGAAGCGTTTTTCGAGTTTGCTAGACGATCAAAGTAATTCTTTGAAGATTTTATTACTTTCGAGTGAGAACATTTTTTTATACGAAGTAGTGAACGCATATTCTTAGCCGCAATCCTTATACCGATTGGTAAATTAAACATTTGCGCACAATATATGGATTATTAAGGGGTTAGTTAAATTAAGAATTATTAATAAACTGATTTGTTAATATCGTTGAAAAAATTGATTGTTGTATTGAAGAATTGCATTGTTGTTTTGTTGAATTGTTTAGTTACTATAATAAATTAATAATTTTGAGTTTATTGAATATAAATTTACATCAAAAGTTCAAAATTTAAATAGAGTAAATTTTCGAAGAAAAACCTAACCTGAGAAAGTGTTATTAAATTTTTTTAATTCATATGAATACAAATATAATTAGTTTCAAAATTATCAAATCATAATAATTGTCACAACCAGAACTGTGGCAAAATCATATTAATATATATATATATATATATATATATATATATATATATATATATATATATATATACAGGGTGCCAATTTGAAAACGAGCAGCACTCAATATTTCTTCAACTAATGATGCCATGAAAATTTAGCGAAACACGTCAATTTCAGTATCAAGGGGGATAACTTTTGGGGTATTTGTTGTTGTATTATATTTAACTCCTTCACCCCCAGCACAACTATCCCTAAAATTTCAAATAGCAACCCCCATTTATTTTGCTATTATATATATATATATATATATATATATATATATATATATATATATATATATATATATATAATCCATGAAAAACTATGAAAAATAATCCAACGAAAGAAAAAAAATTGAGTGGAAACAATAAAAACCGATTTTCTTATGAAATACTGATGATCCTTTATTATCAGTTGTTGAGAAATATATTTCGTGATTTCAAACGGCCAAAGTGAAAAAATTTGAAACATAATTTTTATTAAATGCTTTTGAATGAATATCTATTGTAGCACAGTGAGCACAACATCATCGAAAACTTGCATTATTTTAATTTAATGAATCAAATACAGTTGATACATTCGTGAGGTGAAATACGGACATTTTGAGGATATTTGAAATTTCAGATGTAGGTACGCTGGAGCTGAAGGGATTTGATATAATACAACAACAAATACCCCAAAAGTTGTCCCCCTTGATACTGAATTGAAACCTTCGAAACTAATCAAACAAACCTCCTAGCGGAGCTGGTCATACGAGTTCACGATGCATCGAAATATTCCCACCTACCTTAGACGATAAATGTTAGAAATGTTAAGATGTTTATCACAATCGATGGAAAATAATAGACAGCTGTTTCGTCCCTTTTGGGGCTCATCAGTATTATCCATCCATCTACCGAATGTGATAACCAACCCAACAGTTCAAACGTTCTGTTGGCGCTGTGTCATATTTGTATACCATTGTGTTGCGAGGAGAAAACCATAAGAACGTTTGAAATGTTGGGTTGGTTATCACATTCGGTAGATGTGCTTCATGAAGGGCCCATGTCGCCCAAAAAAATAAATAGCTATCTATTATTTTCCATCGATTGTGATAAACATCTTAACATTTACCTTCTAAGGTAGGTAGAAATATTTCGATGCATCGTGAATTCGTATAACCAGCTCCGCTAGGAGGTTTGTTTGATTATTTTATTTTCTTAATTTTACTTCAGTTTTTATAGTCACGGACGTGTCTCGTTAGTACGAAGAAATGTGTGTATATTTATATATACTCTTCTTCTTCTCAGCCTATATTCATCCACTCCTAAATGTAGGCCTCTTCCAATGATTTCCACTCTTGTCTGTCTTGGGCAGTCTGTATCCATTTTCTTCCTGCTGTCTTTTGAAAGTCATCCCGCCATCGTTTTAGGGGTCTTCATACGCTTCTTTTCGACGTTCTTGGACGCCGGTCTATTACTCTTTTTGTCCAGTTGGAGTTACCTTGCCTTGCCACTTTTGCTGAGCTATTCGTTTGAGAACATCGCTAACCTTTGTTCTCTCCCTAATCTCAGATTTCTTACGCGATACCTCAAGCTGATTCCCAACATGGCACGCTCGATTGCTCTTTGTGTTATTCTGAGCCTATCTGCACTTTTTTTCCGTGAGAGTAACATGCGTTGTTACTAGTAAAACGCAGGAATCATATACTTTCCTTTAGGAATGCTCTGGGATTTTAGAATGTATTCAAGTCTGCCGAATGCGGCCCAACTCAAACCTACCCTTCTAGATATTTCCGATGCTTGGTTTTGTTTCCCCAGCCTGATGGTGTGGCCTAAATATACATATTCGTCGACAATCTTAAGAATCTTCCCCTCTATCCTGACTCTAACATTATCATTGGTCATTATTTTTGTCTTCTCCAAATTCATTTTTAATTCCAATCTGCTTTGATGCTGTCTGTAGCTCTTCTAGCACGGTCCTCAGTTTATTGGTGTCGCTACTAATAACCACGATATCGTCCACAAAACGAAAGTGACTTAGGTGGACTCCATCTATATTTATACCTTTATTCTGCCATGGTAAATTCTTGAGTGCCTTCCATCACTGAAGTAAACAGCTTTGGAGATATAGTGTTTCCTTGACGTACTCGTTTACCTAGTTTTATTTTATCCGTCTACATGTCTTCATCAACTACAACTTGTGGAGTGTAGCGTTTCTATAGATACTCTCTATAAGTTTCGAGTATCTCGTATCATCTATTCTCGCATTGTCCATTGCTCTCAAGATCGCCCAAGTTTCCACACAGTCGAAGGCCTTTTCGTAGTCGACGAATGCCATTACCTGTTTGGTAAAAATCTAGTTTATTAGGCGGCTCGACAAAATTTTATACATGTGGGACAAGATGCTAATCGGTCGATAATTGGCAATGTTATAATTAACCCCCTTTTTAAAATTCAGGATAACCTCGGCATTTTGCCAGGATTCAGGGATTCTTTCTTCGCTGATACACTTAACTAATAAAACGCAGAGTGCATTTTCCAGAGTAGCACCTCCCATTTTCAGCATTTCGGCGGTGATGCGGTCTCCTCCTGGGGCTTTTCCGTTCTTCATTTGTTTTAGCGCCCTTCTCAGTTCCGCCATCGGTATTTCGGGTATTTCTTTTGAGCCGACATTTCGAATTTTATGTCTTTTCGTTTCTGGTTCTGGTATAGTCGAACTGTAATAATACTTGTAGAATCTCTGAACTACATCGATAATTTCCCGCTTCTCCGTAACCACTTGCCCCTTTGGTTTTTTATTTTGAACAATTTTTTCTTTCCTTTGGACATATGTGATTTGAGTATTTTTATATAAGAGTTATTTTCTATTACTCTTTGTACTATCTGGCTGTTATGGTTCGTTAGGTCTTTTCGAGTTTCCTTGTTTGTTGTTTTGCCAAACTCCCTATATTCGTTGGAATCTCTGTTAGTTTTTCTTCTTTGATCCAGCAGCTCCAAGGTTTTACGGCTGAACTTTGAATTTAATGACTTTGGTTTGGAGCAGATTTTCTTTGTTGCACTTGGATACTATTACCAATTGTCGTCGATAGTTGGTTCAGGTCCATTTTCTCTAGGCTGCTTACCGGTTGCAGTTTTGCTTCTAGGGTTGTTTGGTATTCGGTCTAATTTGCCTTTAAGGTTTCCGTAGTTGGGTAAGTTTTCCTCTGAACAAGCTTTCGCCTCTCGAGTTTAGCGTTTATTACAATATCTGTGGTCACTTCCCGCATTGAAATGATTTAGCACATTTACGTTCAGGCATATTTCACGCATGTTGGAAATTATATAGTCGACCTCATTCTTAACTTGGCCATCTGGGCCTCTCCAGGTCCACTTTCTTTGGGAAGGTTTTTTATAGGTTTCGAGACAGTATAGGCCTTGCTGTTGGAGGTAATTGAGCAGCATTTCGCCTCTGACATTTTTATTGCCTAATCCAAAATTGCCTATATTTGGTGGATCATCATCATCTGCCTTTGGACCAATTTTGGCATTGAAATCTCCTATGATTAAAGAGAACTTTCTCAAAATTGGTTGAGTTTTTACATTATGCAAATCACTCTATTTGAGACGGCTTCCATCTTGGTAACTAGGTGTTTTAGTTTTTTATTAATTAAGATCGCTACTCCCCCAAGATAAAAATCTATACCTGCATTCCTCTGGTATAGCAAATGTCCTGATTTAAGGGTAGTTGCACCTTCCCCTTGTAGTCTGGTCTTACTTAGGCAAAGTATATCCCATTTTATATTTTCTAGCTCTTTCTCCAGAATTTCCAGATGTTCTATAGTTCTCATCGCTCTGATGTTGTATGTTGCGGCACGGATTAGCTTTTGAGGGATAATACATTATGAATTTTCATATATTATATATAAATATATATATATATATATATATATATATATATATATATATATATATATATATATATATATATATATATATATATATACATATATATATATATATATATATATATATATATATATATATATATACACATATATACATACAGGGTGTCGCACCGGGAACTGAATCGATCGATATAGAACAATGTACGGATCAGAAAATTTTGAAAATTTAGATGATTACTAATGTCGGTGTGGCCAATCCAACCAAAATAATTACAAGCAGCTAGCTCTTCCGCTTATACCGGAATAGTCGAGGAACTTTAGACGAAAAAACGCAAAAAGCTCGAAGTCCGGGAGAGTTCCACTGATTTTCATGATTTTTTTTAATCGCTTCGAAATCGAATTTGAAACAAAGTCTACCCCCTCAGAACACTTGCTTCTTTTTTGAAAAAGTTTTTTTCGAAATTTTTTGTTCGAATTTTTTTTATTGTATTATATTTTTTTTTAGCAGTAAATTCCCGTTGTAAACGTTAAGATGGGTAAAATTTGGTTTGGAATACAATTTATTATGTTTCAACCCTTAAAAATCCAACCTTGTTAGAGCTTGATATAAAAATTTATTTATCTTGAAAAAAGGATTTCGTCTTTCATCGATTCACATACAAATTTGGGATCAGGCTCATCTCACCCTGTACTTCATATTTTATATAATGCTCATGGGCGTTGTTTATTTTTAGAAATGAAAAGTCACCCTTATTGTAAAAAATTATAAAATAACATTGCAAAACCTTAATATGCGTAAAATTTGGTTTGAATTCGTAAAGTAATGATTGTATTATGCTTTAGGATCATTAATCATTTTTTTTTATCAAGCTCTAACAAGGGTAGATTCTCAAGGGCTGAAACATTAGAAATTGTATTCCAAAGCATGAAACAATCATTATTCAACTTATCCAAACCAAGTTTTACCCATCTTTAGGTTCACAACGTTATTTTATAATTTTTGACATTTAGGGGTAGTTTTCACCCTTGAAAAATAAACAGAGCCCATGAGATATAAAATTTGAAGACGAGAATGAGAGGAGCCTAATATCAAATTTTGGTGCAAATCGATGCAGGATGAAGTCATTGTTCAAACTAAATACTTTTTTTTTCACATTAAGTTCCAACAAGGGTGGATTTTTAAGGGTTGAAACATTAGAAATTGCATTAAAAAGCATGAAACAATCATTATTCAACTAATCCAAACCAAATTTTACCGATCTTAAGGTTTACTACGTTATTTTATAACTTTTTACAATTAGGGGTAGTTTTCACCCTTAAAAAACAAAAGCGTACAACGGCATGATGTAGAAAATGAACTAGAGGGTTAAATAAGCCTAATTCCAAAATTTTTATTCAAATCGATGCTGGACGAAAAAATTGCAAGGTTTTGTCACTTTATGAGCTTTATTTCCTGTAGCTCCGTCCCATGCTATTCGAATGTTTCGAAAAAAATTTTATTGGTTTTTTAAACATACTTCCTTCATTTCTAGTGATAGAAAGTTTTTTCATAAACGATTTTGTAGGGCCTTTCAAGAGCTATAAGACTATGTTAGTTAAATTCCTTTAAATCCCTTAGTCTTCAAATGGGGTGAGTTTAAAGTGCTCGAATAAGGTGGTGTTCGCTTGTAAATAGAGGTTTTGATTGGCTATATCTCACCAAATATTCATTGTAAAGAAAATCTATGCACAAGAAAGTCTGAGCCATTAAAAAAAATTAAAAGCTACAATTTGGTGCTCCCTCATTTTTTTAGTATCTCCAGTAATTTTAAAGAAAAGGGTGAAAAAAACGAAATCGCAAAAAATCATTTTCTCTTTAAACACCAGTTTTTCTAATGTTTCTAATGATGTATTTTAAATTGATAAAACTTCTTGAGTGTATTGAAAATACATATATGAAGAGAACTACAGAAGGGTGAGGACCAATTTTTATTAGGGGGTAGGAAGGGGGTTGTTTTCACTGATTTTTTCGTAGAAAAAGTAGGTACCTACCTTATTTTGATCATAAGTCGCTTAATTTTGATGCTAGAAACTTTTTTTTGTTGTTGTTTGAAAGGTCTTATTGAATATAAAAAGATTGAATGAGTTTTCTTTGCAAAATGCATTCGACTTTGAATCTAATGAAAGATATATATACATATATATATATATATATATATATATATATATATAATATATATATATATATATATATATATAATATATATATATATATATATATAATTATGTATATACATATATATATATATATATATATATATATATATATATATATATATATATATATATATATATATAATATATATATATATATATATATATATATATATATAGGGTGTCCCACCGGTAAAGAACGCGATCTGTATATGGAAAACTACACATAGGAAACTTTTGAAAATTTGACAGTATACTAAGGTCGATAGGGGCAACTCGACTGAAATATTTTCAAGATAGTGGCACTTCCGGTTATACCGGAAATAGATACCAACATGCTATTTTAAATAGGACACCCTGTATATTAATACATTTTTGGATTCTACGCAATATTCTAAGCAGATTTTATGCATTATGTCCTATACCTAAATCTAAGCGTTTTTGACATATTTAGGTTTTTATGTCAAAAATGACGATTGCAAGCCCTAATATAATTATCAATTGTTCCTATAATGAAGCCCTTTTCACTTACTTTGGGTTGAATTCCTTGTTGAAAAGGACCTACTTCAATAGATTTTTTATAATATTTATAGAACTAGTCATACAGGGTGTACGAAAAATAAAATCTGAAATAAGATTGAGAAAACTGTCAAAAATCAATTTTTTTCAAATGAAAACCTCCAATTTTTCTTATTTTGCAGTATTCAGCATCAAAAATTGAGTTAACTTTGTATAAGGTTATCTATACCTAAAATTTGCAGTTTTCGAAATATTGCCAATTTAATATTTTTATATGACGATTATGCCACGATCAAGATACTCTTAGTTGGCTATGACGTTGGCATCATGAAACAATCAAACTCTAAATAAATTTGTGAGCTGTCACTGTCACACATTATTTGAAAATTATTAATAATCATGCCGGGGCACTTAAATTATACGTACGATGATTATTTAAACTTATTTATTATATATGGACAATGTGATAAAGTGTTGTCAAGAACATGTGAACAATTTGCCATCCGATATCCGCAAAAACAAAAGCCATCGAGAAAGGCTGTAAAGCAAATTATAGACAATTTCAAGAACTTTGGACTGAGAAAAGTCCAGTCGAACAATAAAAACCATGACTATTTATCAAGACTTCTTAGTTGCCGCATATTGTGAAACTGATCCTAAAACACTATTAAACAAATTATTCTTTCAGTAAATGTTGAAACTGACGTCCTTGAACATTTCCAGACATTTTTCACATCTGAATAAACCTTTTTCATGGGTCGCTCTTCTTATAGACTCCGGCCTTAAATTTCTGAACTCATTCCTTACCCGCTGCATGCAATCTTCCATAGTTGTTATGGGAGTATTATACACTCGATCTTTAATCACACCACAAACAGAAACATCGAGCACTGCAAGATCTGGGGAGCGCAGTGCCCAAAGAAAAGGACCATTGTTTGCTATTCATCGATCATCAAAAATATTTTGTAAAAAATTATCGATGAGGTAGCTACCGTGTGGAGGTGCACCATCATGTTGATAAAACAGGTTTCTGTAAACAGGGAGCGGCAAATTATCTAAATTCTGTTTCCAAATTATGTAAAATGTTCAGGTAGCCTTGACCTACAAGATAATAAGCACATTTTATATCTAAGATGAATCAGAAACCTTCAACTTACCATTCAAATTTTCTTGGTAAAAACGTAGTGCCATGACGCCATTATTTCTGATTGCACAATAAACGTTTAAGTGCCAGGACTCTTGAAAATTTTGTTCTCGAAACACATGTAAATTTGAATCACCCCAGTAATGAGAATTGTGTCGATTAAAGGCACCATTTTCTGGTGAATGTAGCTTCGTCTGTCCAAATGATATTGTCCAAAAAAAAAGGTTTCCTTGCGCCCAAGTTAAGATAAATTCACAGAATGCCACTTGTCTTGGAAAATCAGTTTGTTTTAGATGTTGGACTTTAGAAAATAAGTATGGTTTAAATTTATGTTTGCGTAATATTCTATGAACTGTTGACTTGGATAACCTTGACTCTAAAGCAGCTTGTCTTACGGAAAATGTTTGATATGCGGTGAAATATCCCAAGATGGCAATTTCAATATCCTCATCATTAAGGAGAGGTTTATTCCTTTGCACTACTGTCTTGACGAATCCAAAGTTCTTGAAATTGTCTATAATTTGCTTTACAGCCTTTCTCGATGGCTTTTGTTTTTGCGGATATCGGATGGCAAATTATTCACATGTTCTTGACAACACTTTATCACATTGTCCATATATAATAAATAAGTTTAAATAATCATCGTACGTATAATTTAAGTGCCCCGGCATGATTATTAATAATTTTCAAATGATGTGTGACAGTGACAGCTCACAAATTTATTTAGAGTTTGATTGTTTCATGATAAATTGCATAGAGATATTACATTGACAATATTTCGAAAACTAAAAATTTTAGGTATAAGATAACCTCATACAAAGTTACCTTAATTTTTGATGCTAAATACTACAAAATAAAAAAAATTGGAGGTTTCCATTTGAAAAAAATGATTTGACAGTTTTCTCAATCTCATTTTAGATTTTATTTTTTGAACACCCTGTATGACTAGTTATACAAAATCTATTAAAGTAGGTTTTTTTCAACAAGCAATTCAACCCAAAGTAAGTGAAAAGGGCTTCCTTATAGGAAAAATTGATAATTATATTAGGGCTTGCAATCATCATTTTTGACATAAAAACCTAAATATGTCAAAAACGCTTAGACTTAGGTATAGGACATAATGCATAAAATCTGTCTAGAATCTTGCGTAGAATCCAAAAATGTATTGATATATAGGGTGTTCAATTTAAAATAAGCAAGTTGGTATCTACTTCCGGTATAACCGGAAGTGCCACCATCTTGAAAATATTTTAGTCGAGTTGCCCCTATCGACATTAGTATACTGTCAAATTTTCACAATTTTCCTATGTGTAGTTTTTCATATACAGATTGCGTTTTTTCCCGGAGGGACACCCTGCATATATATACATATATATATATATATATATATATATATATATATATATATATATATATATATATATATATATATATATATACATATATAAATATATATATATATATATATATATATATATATATATATATATATATATATATATATATATATATATATATATATATATATATATATATATATATATATATATATATATATATATATATATATAATCAAGTAAACTAGGACATTCATTTGAAACTAATCAAACAAACCTCCTAGCGGAGCTGGTTATACGAGTTCACGAAACATCGAAATGCCTCCATATACCTTGGACGGTGTATGTTAGAAACATTAAGTTGTCTATCACAATCAATGGAAATGATAGACAGTCTGTTTCGCCCTTATTTGGGGCTCATCAGTATCATCCATCCATCGAAAGTGATAACCAACCAAATATTTCTAACGGCCTTATATTTTCCTTCAAGTGACTATATGGCATATAAATATGATAGGCATATAAATTCTGCGATAACATCTACTGAACTAAGCAGCCCTTTCTCAACTTAAAATATAGATTGAATCTTTCCGAGCAACAAACACATTAATTTTTTCTAGAATATATTCAATACTGAGCATAGTCGAAATTACGAATACTGTCTTTTCAAACACAAATCCTCAATTTTAGTCTTGTGTAGTTCGCGAACCAACTAGTTTGAAAGACCACTTCCACAGACGAACTAAGCGAGCTAGTTACCAGATCCCTCGCTCTTCAGTTCGTTTGATCCTTTCCAAATACCGACTAGTAATATTATTGACAGTGAGCGACGCTCACTCTCGTTAATAAACGAATGAACTCACGACAGATCGTTCGCTCACTTTGCTACTGCTACCGCTCTTTAAGCTTGATAAAGTAGTTATTTTATAATGACGAGAGTGTTGCCAATGCCCGGATTATTACCCATATTTTGGGTAATTATATATCAAATGGGTAAATAAATGAGTAATTTACACAAATTTGTAAAATAGGGTAATTATTTTACGAAATTGTTCGGAACGATGTTATTTCACGCGGTTTGCGGTAGGAGTTGGCTGGTAGAAATCTTCATGTAACGAAAAAGCGCTCCATGCAAATTTCTCGATCTCTGACTGTGTGCTACACGTGATTTATGTCGTTGACGATATGCGAAGATTTCAAACTTTCTATAGAAATCGTAAAATACTCACAAAAACACAAACTTTTCATTTCTCATTCCCAGTTTTCTGAACAACACGAACTTTTGAATTTTTTAAATATAGTGATTTTTATGACGTTTTGCGAGCACAGCTAGAAGTTCAATATATCAATATGAAGAATTTATATATTTATTTTTGTTTCAAATGACATGTTAGTTATATTATCCAATTATGGCAATTTTACAATGATGATTCGAAACTGCCGCAAGTATGTGTAACACGAACACATAAAAGTAAGTTAAGAAAATTGTAGAACTTGATTCAAGTATTTACTGTTTACATACGTTTAATGTACATGTCATTCGAGTGTTTACTATTTATATACATTACAGAGACAGTGAAATCATATACTCAGCGTCCAAAAAAGTAAGAGAGAATGTCCCCCGTAACCTACACGTTTTTTGTTCAAATCAATTAACAAAAACTCCGAACTTAGAAAAATTAAAGCAAAATAATTGTTTGAAAATAAATTTCGATAATTTTTTTTTAATATGTATGTCTGGTCTTTTTAAATTTTTTTTATATTAAACTTGTTTATTTATTTATACGTGAATTGGACAAATATTTCTCATAAAATATTCTATATACCTATCGCATTTCAGTGAATGAAAATACTCCTTTTCAAACAAACGACTTCAATTCTCATAAAGTTTTGGAAATAATCAGCAAAAAATACTACTTCCATTACATATATTATAAAGAAAATTAACACTAATACTCTCAATTGGTTACTTAATAATTAGGCATAGAAATAGAATACTTATACAGACTACACAAGATGGGTGGGAACCAATGAACTAAAATAGCGACCTTGTTCGCTGAGATGTTGCGAACTAAACTGAAAGATCTCAGTGACGAATTATTTTGCGCAAGACTACTTATATCAAACAATTAAGTATCTATTTTGTACATTACGTGGGTAAGTGTTTCTGTAGTCTCCTTGCCATGTAATATTGTGTTAACCATGAACGACTACTAATAAAAATTGAAAGATGTGTAGTCCGTGATAATCAACTTAAACTAGTTGAAAATTACCTGAGGGACGGAAGACAGAGAGTGATGATCACTGATGGAGACCAGGTGTTTGAGTCGGAGGAACGGAGGCTGTCAATGGGTGTTCCTCAGGGAAGCATTTTGGGACCGCTACTATTCATCATTTATGTAAATGATCTACCAAATGCTGTGGGTAACGTTCCTTACGGACTAGTACTGTATGCCGATGATACGAGCTTAATAACTTCGTCCTCAAATTTTGATTCAGCCATTAACAATGTTGATATTTTATTTGAAAGCATTAATCAGTGGTGTTTTAAAAATCAGTTAGTTCTAAATATCGAAAAAACTGTATGTACTGTTTTCCACACTGATCGTTCCAAAGATGTGTTTCCTCAAACACTCAAAATCCATGAAAGGGATATTATTGTGGAGGACTCTACTAAGTTTTTGGGTATATCATCATCATTATCCAGCCTGTTGAGTCCACTGCTGAACATAGACCTTCCCCAAACGTTTCCATTCTTCTCGGTCTTGATCTGCTCGGGTCCAGTGTCCCGCTATCCTTTTGATGTACTCGCTCCAGCGCGTTGGAGGCCTTCCTCTACTTCTTTTATCAGCACGGGGTCTCCAATTTACAAGTCTGATGGTCCATCTATCATCTCTGAATCCCCCAACATGTCCTGCCCATTTCCACTTAAGTGTGGTAATTCTTCCGATTATGTCCTCGACTTTTGTTCTCCGGCGAATTTCTGTATTTCTTACAAGATCCTTCAGCCTGATACCCAGTATTGCTCTTTCCATTTTTCTTTGGGCGACTCTGAGTTTGGATACGATATTTTTAGTTTGAGTAAGTGTTTCTGTTCCATATGTGATTACCGGCAATACACACTGATTGTAGACCTTACTTTTTAGGCTTATTGATATGTCGATATTAAAGACATCCTTCAGCCTACCATACGCCGCCCAGCCTAGTCCTATTCTTCTAGCAAGTTCATGCGTCTGGTTAAATCTACTGATTTTTATTTCGTGGCCCAAATATTTATACTCACTAACTTCTTCTACAACATGGTTAACTATTGTGACTGAACCTCCAAGCACCAGGTTCGTCATAAAGTTCGTTTTTCGTTGGTTTATTACCCCGAGGCGAAGCTAAAGGGGTTATAGTCACACGACAAAAAGTGTGCACCTGATCCGATTTTAAAAATTCCAACGGATATCGATAAAACACATATGATTTCATTAGGGAATTTGAATTCCCAATTTTTCCCAACGAAGAATAAAAAAATATAGCGTTTTACCCCATGGCGAAGCTAAATTCTCACTACAAAAAGTTGGGATCTGGTCCGATTTTAAAAATTCCAACGGATATCGATAAAATACATATGATTTCATCAGAGAAGTTTTGTTCCCAATTTTTTCCCAACGAAGAATAAAAAATTATAGCGTTTTTTAGATAGGCATTACGATATGCGCATGAGCCAAGGTCGATATGTAGGAAGTCCTACAAAACATGCGTCGAAGTGCTCTATGTGCCACGGTAACCAAGCGACGTTGATAGCTTCAGCTGATTCTGCGTCTGTGTCTGCTTCCCATTTTATCAATTTGATTCATAATTTGCAGCAAAATGAACCGGGATAGGATATTTTTGCTAAATTCTCACGGATTTTATTCGTAATTATTAATACATTTATTGCAATTTTCCTTCATTTCAGTCGTAAAATCGACTTTCATTGTTATTCAATTTATTTAATACATTCAAAAAATATTGACGACATGTTCATGCGCCGAGGGGTTTTATCATTCCCAGTGCTACGCAGTAGGGTGTCCTTCATTTTTTTTAGTCCAACCTTCTCCGTGACCTGTTTTAGTTGTTCAATCATTATTGCAGCTTCCTTAAAATTGTCTGTGACTAACACAATATCGTCGGCAAATCGCAGGTTGTTCAGTCTTTTCCCATCGATCTTAATGCCAATGCTCTCCCAGTCTAGTGTTTTAAAGGCACATTCTAAGGTGACGGTGAATAGCTTTGGGAACATTGTATCAACTTGTCTAACTCCTCTTTCAATAGGAAATTTATCGCTATTTTTATGGAGTCTTATAATAGCCTGCGAATCACTGTAGATACTGTGATACTGTAGATACTGTGGACCAGTATATCTATAGTCGATACGGCATTGGCTAAGGGCAGCCATTATTGCCTTCATTTCAATCATATCGAATGCTTTTTGAAAATCCACAAAAACAAGCACTCGGGGTCTGTTATATTCTATCGTTTTTTCTATTAGTACTTTAAGTGCAAGTAGGTGATCGTTCGTTACGTAGCCTGATCTAAACCCCGCTTGCTCTACAGGTTGGTAGAAGTCTAGTTTGTTTTCCAATCGTTTGTTTATTATTTTGGTAAATAGCTTGTACAAGGTGCATATATGTGGACGTAAATATGGAGTGGGCTACTCACCTCGATTATCTGCATAAGCGACTGAATTATGTCCTGTACACTTTAAATATGCTCAAACATCATGTTCATTCATCAATACTGAAGAAGGTTTATTATGCAAATTTCCAATCAATGCTTTCCTATGGAATTATATTCTGGGGTGGTAACACACGCAGTGAGTGTCTGTTTGTGTCGCAGAAGTTGGCAGTAAGAACTATTTTCAATATGAAATATAGAGATTCATGTAGGGGAGTCTTCAAACGCAACAATCTGCTGACACTGAAAGGCCTTTATGTTTTTAGAAGTTTGATGTTTGTGCAGAAGCATAAAGAACTTTTTGAAAAATGTGAAAACCTAAATAATACCAGAAGCATTTTTCCATATCTGTATCCAAGTTACTTATTGTCTCTCACTCAGAGTGACTGTTGCTACATGTATATGAAGTTATTCAATGTAATTCCAAAGCGATACAAAATCTCTCAGAGTTCTAGAATTTTTGAGAAGATGATCTACAATTTTATTCGGGACTGTGAACCGTACACCTTGAAATAATTTTTAGACTGTTGTACTATCTGGGATTGATTTTGTTCTTTATTACCTAGTTAAGTTAGTGTATATGCTATATTCATTTCGATCTATATTTCATTTCGATCTATATTTATTTTCGATCTATTTTCTTTAATAACGATGTTCTATTTATTATATTGTAGTATAATTATTTTTAAATTGAATAAATTATTATTATTATTATTATTATTAGTAAACCTGACTGCTGATATTGGACTGAAACCACGTAATTATTTACTACACACGCCCAAAGCCACAAGAATTTGAATGAAAGAAGCAGTTGTTTTATGTTTTGACTAAATTTCATAAATTCCTTGTTGAATTAAATAATGCAGAACATATTCTGTATATTCTTCTTGCGCAAGGGACTCTGTGGTTTCCCTTGTCATACAATATCAGCAGACATAATTGCTGATATTGGACTGAATAGCACATAATTAGTAACTGAAGACAGCCACAGTGGCAAAAAATTTAATGAAACATAGTTGCCTGCTTTTTATCTTTTCAATTTTTCCAGAATTCATAAACTCCAAAGTTTTGAGTTAGTCATGAATTTCGTGATGAAATGTCAACTGTTTAATTAAATCAATTTAAAAACTTAATGACCTATAAATGGTTGTAAAGGGACAAATAAGTTTTTTCTAACGCTTGACGTAATTGATAATAAATTACTCCTATTACCAAACAATATCTTGACAAAAATTGATGATAGAAGTAGCTATTTGCATGTTATAAATAACAGTTTAATAATCTTACCAAAATGTTAAAAAATCTTCCTGGGGCCAAATTTTGCCATTTTCATCTATTATTTGATGAATCATATCTTTGCTCTCTTCAGTAGAGTTAATATCCTCACTTGTTTCGGTTTTGACAAAATCCATAATCAACTTATTTTTTTACTTCAAGCTTGGAAAAATGTAGGTACTGTTATAGAGTAATTTTCAGCATTAAAATCCTCACTTGTTTCTGTCTTAATATAATCAGAATTCCTGTAATAAGAAAGACATATATCTTACAATTTTATTGTGGAACTTATATTAAAGTCTGTACATTTAACCATCAAAGATAATCTATGTTGTTATCAAGTAGAATAACATGTTAAAGCCCCAATCAGAATTATTCAACTGATATAGCTATTTTGTCGAAAGTATATTAGCTAGATAAGAATGAAGACCAATGCAAGTATGATCAAGTAAGTTCTGTTGTGAAAAACTTGTGGAACTAAGGAAAGGGATCACAAGAGAGTATGTTAGGAGACCACACAAATTGAT
Organism: Cynegetis impunctata; assembly: GCA_030704885.1. Taxonomy (NCBI): domain Eukaryota; kingdom Metazoa; phylum Arthropoda; class Insecta; order Coleoptera; family Coccinellidae; genus Cynegetis; species Cynegetis impunctata. The sequence goes on along the minus strand of JARQZK010003688.1, from coordinate 225,961 downwards.
ATGCAAAGCTACTCTAAATGCAATTAATTCACGTATTATATATCAATTCAGCGTGGCTAAGTAGTCAGAAATAGCAATAGGGGAAGTCTCACATTCCCTATTTAAAAAACAATACAACCGTGAACCATTCACCGCTTTGTTCATGCAGTCTCCCAACCAAAGGGATGAAAAGTATAGGCCTCAATTTCTTGGAACAAAACATAAGTCAAATTTATATTGGGTGGTAAATAAGTTTGTATAATTTGGGGATATTTGATGGCTAGCAATTCCTCCGTATCCACCATCTCTACTTCAGTTTCAATTCTTTTGTTTCAGTGATAATTCATGATTAAAAGATTGAAGCAATTGAAAATATCGCGAAGATATATATTCATCATAATCTCATTCAGGGTGAACGAGATCAACGTGCACACTCGTTTCGCGCGATCTTTTCTACAAATATTTAAGTATTGAAAAGTGAATAAAAAATTTTTTTAACATACTAATTTGTTGATAAGAGACTCAGTAGTCGAGTGAAATAGTTAGGTTGTGATGAAATAAGTTATTTCGTAAGTAATTCGAGTTTTATCGGACATTGAACTGATTAGTGAATTGAAGGTGCTTAAATATATATATATATATATATATATATATATATATATATATATATATATATATATATATATATATATATATATATATAATAAATCAACATAAGAGTCACATTGCAGTAGCAAATAATGACGCTGACCTTCAGGCCTTAAAATGAAGTGCATAAACTGTGATATTAACGGTGACCACAAATCCCATATCGCGTGCGACATTTGCGAAATTGAAATATCAACACTTAAAGATCGCAATGAAATGCGAAAAAAGTACAAGCAACCCATGAAACTTGGAAATCTTTTGAAAAAAAAAATTCTTTCAGATATTGATGTAAAACTAGGCAATATATGTTCTTCATTTGGGAAGAAACTGGATGATTTTCAAAAGGAATTAGATGCGAATAAACAAAGTAGCCGAGAATTAGATAAAAATGGTGAAACTATCAAAGTAATTAGCCACAAGGGTTTGCAAGACTTCAGGAACGTTCAGCGTACGAAAGAAGTAGCACAAAACCGACAAGTTAACTCGATTAATACTGATTCATTGAGTGAACTACAATCACTTCACAGATGCGGAAAATCATCTGATAATGAAATTGAGCATAATGGGAGAGATTATAAATATAAATAGCGATACTAATAAACAAAAGGACGGAAGTTGGAAAAAAAAGGAACAAAATTCTAATAAAAATCCTATATCAAAGGAGGATGGTAGAGAAGCTGTTTTAAATACCCAAAAATCATTTTTTTGTTGGACAAAACAAGAATTCTCATTTACTACAGACTCAGCCGCAATACTCCAAAAAATGGTATTTTATCTCGAGACTTCAAAAAGACACAACAGAACGCAAAGTGAAAGAATTCCTGAAATCACTGCATAAATTTGATGACTATTGTGTAGAAGAAATAAACTCAAATCATATCAATGCCAACTAAAAATCTTTTAAAATAGGGATTCCGTTCAGCATTTCAGAAGAAATTATGTCTGCCAATCTTTGGCCATTTGGTACATTAATTAATAGATTCTACTTCAAAAAACTAGTCGCTATACCTACGAAATCAACTGATCAAAAAGAAACTTCCTAAAACAAGCGCAACTCAAAATTTTCAGTAACCAGTACCATGCAAGGCAACAGGCTAGGGATTGGAAAGACAGATCAAGTATCTGTTTCGCATATAAATATTAGATCTTTGAATGCTGGTTTTTGAAGTATTCAGAGATATTATGTCAAAGGAAAACTAGAGCATTATTGCTTTCAGTGAAACATGGTTAAGCGCGGACTCTGCTGATTACAGTTTTGCTCTTAAATAATTACGAACTTATAAGAAACGATCGTCATTCTTGAGGAGGGGGTGTAGGAATTTATATTAAAAAATTATATAATGCAAAAACTTTATATAAAAGTAAGCAGGAACATAAAATCGAACAATTGTGGATTTCAATAAACATTTGAAGGAAGAAGGTTGGCGTTGGAGAGGTGTACAAACCCCAAATCATTTCTTCTAGCCATTTAAGTGAGTTGTCGAGTGCAATTGAACAAATTTTCCTCGAAATGGATTAAATTATAGTTTTAGGTGATGTAAATATTAATTTATTAAATGCTACGTCGTATGATACATTAGCTATCCAGTTTTGGAATAAAACAAATAGTAACTTCCCCTACTAGAATAACAAGGACGTTTGTCATTAATTGATGTGATATACGTGAGTAAAGCATTAGTAGTAAATAATGTGGTAGTCAGCGATCTACTCATAGAAATTACTGATCACATGATGACTTCCTGTAAAGTTTTTCTTGAAAATGACTTGGAAGACCCGCAGGGTTATTTTAGCAGAAATTTAAAAGGTTTAAATGTGGAAAATTTTGCTTATGACGCTAGCAGGGTAAATTGGACTGAAATAGAATACATTCATGATATCAATTCTCAAATTGAAAATTTGAATGAAAATATTATTGACTTGTTTAATAATCATGCTCCTATCAGATTTGTTAGTCCTAAGATGCAAAAACGCTTACCATACATTACTTTCACCATAAAAACAATGATGAAATTAAAAAATAACGCTTATAAAAGATATCAATCTAGCGGATTGGGGGGGCATCGTCAGTATTATATCGAACTACGTAATTATTTGCATAATGCCATCAAATGTGAAAGGACCGCTTATTACCAATATACACTTAGTAAAACTAAAAGTGATCCTCGGCTTACGTGGCAGAAACTCAAAAGTATGGGAATAACTTCAAAACCAAATAATCAGTTGGGTCCTGATTGGAATGTAAATACGGTAAATTACTATTTCGTCAATGCAGCGGGTCAATCACATATAGATCCCACAGTTTTGAGTTATTTTAGCGGAAATACTGCACATAATGTAACAGTATTGATGAGGTAACAAATGAGGATATTATGAAAGTTTTTAAAAACATAAAATCGAATGCAACAGGTCTTGATCAAATTAATTTTAAAATGCTGAATGTTATAATGCCCTACTGTATTGATTCCATAAAAAATATTTTCAACTTTTCTATAAAATATGGAATTTTTCCCGATCTTTGGAAAATGCTGTAGTTGTTTCACTTCCGAAAGTTGCTGAACCTTCTAACCCTGATGATCTTCGTCCAATCAGCATTCTCCCGACGTTATCAAAGTTTTTGGAGAGATTGGTGGCCAATCAATTAGTTATACATTTCGATAAAAATTAATTATTAGCTAAAATGCAGTCAGGTTTTAGGAAGAACTATAGCACACATATAGCCCTTTTGAAGGTTGTAAACGATATTTCCAAGGCGATGGATGATTCTTTAATAACTTTTCTCGTTTTGTTAGATCAAACTAAGCTTTTGATCTAATAGATAAGACATTAATGCTTGCTAAGCTGAAATACACTGGGGTGGATGGAAGAAGTAATCTTTGGTTCAACAGTTATATATCAGATAGAAAACAATTAGTTATAATTAATCAAAGTTGCTCGAAATTAACTCAAATCAAGGGCGTGCCACAGGAGAGCATTCTCGATCCTTTGCTTTTTATTATTTTTACGATGGATATTCCACAGGTTTTAAATGGGTGTCATTATCATTTATATGCAGATGATTTGCAGATATATTCGCACTCGAAACTGGAAGATGTTGATCTCAACCTCCAAGTAATGAACAATAATCTTATGCTTGTGAATCAGTGGTGCAGAAATAACGGTCTAAAACTTAATCCAAAAAAATCCGTAGCCTTGTGCATTTCTTCTGATCATATAAAATCTAAATTATTTTTTACTCAGATAAATTTAAAAATTGATGATGTAATCAACTGGGTACACAATAGAAAAAATTTGGGAATTTTGATTGATGATCGTTTATCTTTTCAGGATCATGTGAACAGCATATTTAAAAAATCTTTTATCACATCGAAAATGCTATATAGGTACAAAGAACTAGTTACTAAAGAAACAAAATTGAATTTGGTGAAGACTCGGATTTATCCCAGTATAGATTACTGTTGTTTAGTGTATTTCTATTTTCTACCAAGCTATAACAGAATTAAATTGCAGAGAATTCAAAATGCGTGAATGAGGTATGTCTGTCTTATTCCATAAAGGCTTCACGTCTCTCCATATTTGCACGAATTAATGGAACTTAATATTGAAAACCGCATAGAATTGCTTGTTGTAACTTTTTTACACAAATTAGTCTCATCATATTGCCCTGACTATTTATTCCGTATTTCAATCAAGAGATATACCATTCACAACAAAAGCATTAGAACTGATTCTTCCACTGTGCCAATACATAGAACTAACAGGTTTGAGGGAAGCTTTGCATATGTGGCAGCAAAAACATTAAATAAATGTTTGAGTGATTTGCATATGAGTTCTGTGGCATTTAAGAACAATGTTCGGGATCAATTGCTTAATGCTTCTTCGCGGTGTGCTCTTATTAGGATTATTTAAATTGCCATTATTTCACTGACTGGGTGATTTGGAAGATCTACTTGTAGAACTTCGTCCTTTTGTATAGATAGTACATAAGAATTACATTATTTGTTTATTTTTAACTGTATTTATAAATATTATATATTTTTTCTCATCTTATAAGTTACTATGGTGTATCTTGGTTATCGTTTGTTTTTGTAAAAATTTTCTTTTGTATGTACACGTCTATGCAATAAATATATATTCTATTCTATCTCTATCAATTCTAGTTATGTTATTCCCTGGTACGTGATACCGATCAGGACTTGAGGAGGGTTTCCAGCAAGGTAACCATGTCATAATCATCTTCTCCCAATATCACACATAAAACATTTTTATTTGTCTTAGCTGATCTAATATTCTACTGTAACACTTTAAATATGTACAGAAAAAGAGAAAAAATAAACGAGTAGTTATATTTGAAAATAAAGATTATAATTCTGACAATTCAATGAAGTTAATAGAATTCTATTTCCCTACCCAGTAACCGATTGGTCCCTAGATAGCTACCTTCGTAAATATTTACCAAATGTATATTATTCAAATCAGTCTGGAAAAAATAATTATATATTTAAATTTATGAGACTGGGAGAGAGATAACAATGCAACAATACCTTTTATAGTGAACCAAATTATCATTATCTTCAACACCTGGATGCATCTTTTTTCTGGTATTTCTATTGAGCGTGCTCAAGACTATTTACAGAAACAGGCAATTTTTTATCACATAATTTCAAATAAGTTGGGAACTTTATGAAAGAAATGATTGAGCCTGGAAGAACACTAAGGCTCCCTCTGGGTCAGAATCCATAACGCCGCCCTGAGGGTGGCAAAGATTGTAAAAACCTCACAGTGAAAAGACGTAAATAGCAGCAAAAAATAAAACTATATTCTACAAAAAGCAATCAACTAATGATATTTTTGAAACTCTTACCAGCGTTTGGTGATTATGAAAAAGTAACACAAAACACGAAAATTCAAGGAACTTGGGAAGGCCAAGCAGTCTTCTAAGCAGGGTTGTGCTGACCTACGTTTATCCTTTATAACGTCTATGCCTACATTGCCACAGGTGTATGGTTAGTTGTTTTGTGTTAGGTTATGTAAAAATGACATGGTTGTAAGGAGACGACATGAAAATACACGACCGCATTTTTTAAGCATGCGCAGTGCAATGAAATTTCTCTAAATTTTGACAGCAAGTTGCTGTCAAATTTATAGGGTTATGCCCGATGCATTATCCAAACAAACTTTTTTTGTGCTTGATTTCTGTATAAGTGAATTAATTTTTGTGAATATTTAATATAAAATATGTTTCTAAAGAGAATACCAGTAAGTATCTTATGTATAAATACTAGAGCAAGGTACCTAGAGTTAAATATAACCGGTAGATGTTATTTAACGAATATTTTAAGATTATAAATTTCAAGATGCAAGATCTTTTGAGGACAATGGGATTTTTTCTGTGTTAATAGTTATTTTTATATGCTCAATAGCTTATTCATAATAACGTGTAAAATTCGAACATATATGATTTTTATTTGTACCTATGCTAATGATTTAATTCATTAATTGCATTTAATAAACTATTGTAGTGTTTACTTGTATAATATACAATATACTTTTTCTTACAGTTGTCCATTGATCCAGATAATGGGATTGCCAAGAGGACAAGTCACCACATGGCTGCAGTATGTATTCATGCACTCCACAATATTGTGTAACAGAGAAGGCTTGTTCATGGAATGCTCCGCAATAAGCTAAAGGGGGAATGAAGAAACAAGAAGTTTGATACAAATGTTTCCTTTGTAAAATCCTGAACCCACAGCCACTGCAAGACCTGCAAATTCCACAGAAATTCAGAGCCTTCCAAAAAATTTCAATTTAATCCTGGTTGGATTCACTTGGCTCCTTCAAAAAGAGCCTGAAGCTGTAGTGCTAAATTTAATTCCTTCAGTTGAAGCTACTTAATATTTAAAAAATAAGGTAAATAAAAATCACAAATACTGGAATCAAATACAGGGACAGCTACACATAACAAAGAAGGAAAAATGTTATCTGGTAGCCTGGACCCCTAACGAGTGTGGAATTAAATTGTGGAAATCTTGAAGGCCAGATATTGGGAAGCAAATATTTTTGTCATTCCAAGTTTTTATTTAACCAATTTTATTCCATTTATTACTTATAAATTCTGTTAAATATATTACTTGCTATTGTCAACCATTTTTTTTTCACTCATATTAGTTATGTTACCATCAGTTTTGATCTACCTTCTACCTATATGTTATTGTTTCATTAACAAGTAAAACATTTTAAAATTATCTATTTGCTTTGAACCTGTTTCTTTAAACCTATTTTTACTTATAGAACACCGTTTCAGTATGTACTTCTGTTCAGACATTATAATTGAAATGAATATTTTAACATACTAAAGTAGACTAGAATTTACTATTTTTTTTAAATTTTGGGTAGAGATGATTATATAATTGGTACACTACCTGTAATAAAAGATACTTTATACATATTGTTATGTCTACTCTGTGAAAACATATAGGCACACAGTTACATAAAATATTTAAAAGAAAGCTACACTTTCTTAATAGGGTGAATTAAAGAGGAAATTCAGTAGCAAATAATTTTGTAATTTTATGTATTGATTTTAAATCTTACAGATTACGAGTATGAAAATAAAAAAAACGGTTAACAACTAAATGAATAAATTTTCAATGAAATTCTAAAATTGTCACAAAATTTTTTTTAACAAAACTAGACAAGTTCAGTTGAAATGTATGATTCCTCAACTTCTCTGATAAGAGATGGTTGCAAATTTTTTAGGGCCTCAATTATCTGCACAGCAAATAGCACGTTGTTGAAGGGTGTGTGGAATAAAATCTAAAATTTGGACTTCTTCATTCTTCTTATTGCCCTCTCGACATGAATCCTAGCTCGGGCAATGGTCTCAGTTCGATACACCTGCTCAGGTGCTCTTGAATAATTTCGAAAAAATAATCATTGGTCCTTTGTCTTATAACTCCAAAATATTTTGGCTAATCAAATTTTAATTGCATAAAGAGTTTCCTCCTAGAATTGTTATCTGTATATCATATTGTTGTTAAATAATAATTGAGAAAATCTTAGGCATGGTTTGCATATTGTGGCTTATGCGCATGCTTAAAAAATGCGGTCGTGTATTTTTATGTCGTCTGTTCTAAGACATGCTCGATGAACATCGATGTTCGATTATCATCAATGTTGAAAGCAAAAACATCGTAGCATCGATGTTAACGGAATCGATTATCGATGTTAACTCACGGCCTCACGCACGACCAATGCAAGTTACGAAACAAAGTATGTCTTCTATGAACGCATCCACAAATCAGGTTTATTAAAATTCTGAACGCGTATTCATTCACAGCGCATGCGCATCGGTCAATCATCGATGTTATCCAACAACGACGTTCGGTTTTCGATAAATATCGAACATCGACTTGGGTATGAAGGGTACCCTCCATAGATTTGGGCTTTCGATTATGACATCGATGTCAACATGGATGTTTTTCTACATCCCTGTTGGCTATTAATTAAATTTGAAGCTACAATACTAAATCCCTTCTTTACCGACAAAACACGGGAAATTCGAATGAAAGTTATTCAACTTGGTTTATTCTAAAATTCGACTATAGGCTTCCGAAATTAAGATCGTAGCGCCGGAACGGCTAATATCGGTACTAGAGCATGGGAGATTAGCTGTTTGTTTACATTGGTTGTAATGGTATTTACGTTCATTTCGTTTTGAGTTTTCGAACGATTATCGTCGTAATTTGTGTTTTTTTTGGACTTTGTATTTTCCTGTGATATATTGTGTTTGGATTGAGGACAATTTCATCTCTGTTCAACAGTAGATAACCTACCTACATCAAGTTGAAATTTACACTGAGTTTTTATCATTGAACATGAAAATCAATAATAAAATAAAGTAGAGGACGAATAAATTAATTGGTTGAAGGAACTATGTATACCTCATGAAGAGGCTGTATGAAGAACACCTATTTATTAAAAAAATAAAAAAACTTTCAAAAGTTTCAAGAAAACATCTCTGACATATCTACTTTCATTACGAACTGAAGAATTTTTCAGTATAATGGACAAAACTAAGTACTTACCAGCTGAACTGAAAGAAACAACATGAAATAAAAGAAGAATCAATATGAATACTCTGCTTGAATGGTTTGAACGTAATAAGTTATTATATTTTTTGAATTTTCCTGACGTATAACAGCTATCCTAAAAGTACGGTGGACTTCTGAGAGTCTGGTTTTTTTTTGATAGAATCTCTGTTTTCCTGATTAAATAATTGAATATTTGAGTTTTTACCTAGCTATAGAGTCCAGATTTATTTCATATTCTTGATGTCATGATAAACTGTTATTTTGGTTGTGCAAATAAACATCATTTGTTATTATTATTTTAATAGTATCTCTGGTTGTTACATGAAAGAAATTACAATAATCTAGAATCTCTCGATGATGGCCCAGGTTCAGATTCCGATAAAAGTGGAAGATTTTTCGTTGGAATAGCATTGGACTTCAAAAACCCTACGTTTTCGGTTAGCTGAAAATTGCACATCATCAGTTGGTATAATTCTATATGGAAAAATCCACAAACTTACTTCAGGGAAAATAATTATACTCGGTAAACTGTGAAGAACACAACTCTCTTATGTTCAGACACTTTTTTTCAATCTTCAAGTTATGATTCCACACCTTTCTTCTGTCCATCCTTTCCTTGTTTCCCAACTTTGTTTGGAATGCAACTTTGAATTGTCCAGCTTTCAGAAAGGTATGTAAGCTATATTCGGTTTTTTTTTTGCCCAATATGAACAATAGAATACACAACAATAGTGATTAATCTCTTCTGAACGTTTGTAAACGATCCAAAATACAATTAAAACTCAACAACTTCTCATACAAAATACACGTAAACAGATGTAAACAAAGCAATCTATCTCCCATGATCTAGTAATATTCGACACCGGTAGGGGGCGTATCGCTTATTATGTTTTCCCTATACAAAATATATCCACAAAACGGTAATTGTTTCATGATGAATATCTGGGACGAGACAGAATGCGGGAAATTCAAGCTGATATAATAATTTTATTTCAATAAATATACAAACACAACATGGAATTCTCAAAATCAAAAATGACTCCTAAAAAAAATTAAATATATAAATAACGTTCTTGAAGAATAAAAAACAGTCTTGACAAATAGATAACTCTTGAAAAATAAATAACATCCTTGAATAATAAATAACAGGAAAATAATGACAAACTTAAAATATATCTTGTAAAACTTCTGTAGAAGTTACAAGTTTATTGGAATCATTCGTAATATTTACAGACGGTTGCCAAGTGAAACATCTTTTGTTGTCAATTCTTAACATATCTTTTGCTTGTAGAATTGACTGGCAAGTTTTTATCAATAGTCTACTTCTCACTCAAGTTTGAACTAAATTTAGTGGGGAAAAAATTTTCTCTGCTGCAGCTGACGAATGTGGAAGGCACAAAATGATTTTTGAGAGTTTGAATATATTTTCGAAATTATGCTCATTCATACTATTCTTTAAGCAGGAAAAATTATACCAAAATTCTGTTATGTCATCATAACACTTTTTCAATTCATTAGTCTCGCTTAGCAGCCGATACTTAAAGTCTAGTTTCTCAATATCTATATTCAAATATGGAAATAAAATCAGAGCCTCACAAATACTATCTACATTACCTGTCATTACAGTCTTGGGATCGAAGTTCTGTGCAAATAGCAATACTTTACCGTTGAAATCAAAGTTTTTCTTTTATTTGTCTTGCTTACTCTACATAATAGTGTAGAACTCTGATCTTCTCCACTTCTGCTTGGTCTATATTAGTTTCATTAATAAAAACCTTTGCTTTGGCACCAAAATACAGTTCCTCCAGAGGAAGGTAAGATAGTTATCTGGATCATTAACATTGATGTTATTAATGTTGTATTCATTTTTTCTCATGCAATCAGAATTAATGAATGATTTCAGGATTATTTTATACAATCCAGTTACTCTATTCAACAAAACATGAACCTTTGTTTTTTCAGATTGAAATTCAACTTATTTATTTTATATATAGGATAGAAAATAGAAATATAATTTATATATAGGGTTTTTCAAAGCATTCAAAATAGCATGAGCTGATTGAAAAATAAATCAAATGATGACCAATGTTCCAAAATTCGATTGATTACTAATTCATAAGACAACCACCTTGTTTGACTAGGTCTTAAAATCACATTTGTTTTTTCCCTAAGGAAAATTTGGTAGTCCTTAAATTCAGAACAGCATTTTGAGCTATTACTAAAATAATTATATACATCCCGACTGAATTGCTCAATACTTTTAGGTAACTTTCCACAAGCAGGGAAGAGCAAAGATGGAATTAAGTACAGCCAATGATGACAATATTTGGGTACACACTTGAATAAGGCTTTCAGGCTAGTTGAATGTCTTATCATCACAGAGCAATTATCAGCTCCGAAGCCAATAATATTCTCAAATGGAATGTCATTTTCCAACATAACACCTTTTATTGCGCCAAATAAAAATTCTGCATTAGCTTAATCAACTTCTATTAGGTCTAGGAATCTATCAACTACTCATTCATTCTTGTAATATCTAGCCACTAAAGCCAAGAAATAGGAGGTACTGATGTCTGTGGTTTCATCTATAATTAGAGAAAAGTAATTACGCTTCAAGTCATTTGAAGTATCTCTCAAATTTGCTGGCTCTGATACTTCAACAGATAATTGGGTAGCTTTTTTCCTAGTTATGCATAGTTTGCTAGCTATTTTCAAGTCAGAACACATAGATGAGATAAGTTTTGGTAAATGGTCCATTATCATAAATGACAAATTGTATTCTATTATGAACATTGTACATTTTAATTCAGCCTCTTTCACTCTTTGATCATTTCCTACTTCCTCTGGTTTGAACAAATCTGCCATGTTACACACAATGCACTTAGTACTTGTACCAGTACCATATGGTTCAGCCCACTTGAATTTGGATTTCCAATCGGATCTGAACTTCTGTTTGTACTTCTTTTTTTCTTAACAGTTTTATTCTCTTCAATATTGATATTATACGATACGTCTTTACTGTTTCCGCCCATAACTTCGATACTTTCTGTTTCAGGAACTGAATTTGCTTCATTATTGCAAAAGTCATCGTTAACTCTTATCGAACTTCCACCTTTTCTTATTATAAACCTGCAGGAATAAATAGCATTTTTTCCATTGCAGCAAATCAATGGACAACAATAAATTCAAACGGTAACCGGCAGCGGCAATAATCACAGATTTTTGAATTATCTCAGCCTACAACCTGACCTGTACCTGTCACTTGCCACTTTGCCACTGTTGACTGACTGGACTTGACTGTCTAAGGTACTAAAAGTATGAGTATGCTCGTCATCCATTTTGGGTCCAGTTGTCACTTTCGGCTGCTTTCGGCCGTATGTTTATTTACATTCGAACTACACGTTTATGACATTTTATTAAACATTTAAGCGTCGCGAACTGTAAAAAAGTCCTCGTATTGCCATTTTGTTATAAAAATGCCGTGTTGTTCGGCATATAATTGTTCAAACCGAACAGAAAAGAAGTATCATCTGTATCGGTTTCCGAGTGATGAAAAACGGAAAGCCAAATGGGTTCAAAACATGAGACGAGAAAACTGGAAGCCAACCTTGTCATCTCGTTTATGTGAGGTAAATTGATTCAATTTTATAATATGTACGTTTATTCGATGTCAAGGTATCAATAACAAGGTTCAAACCCGCCGAACCTCACATAAAATAACCTCTAGTTAGTACTCCCAACATTATCTGCTGTGTGTTTAATGTAGATTTCATATTTGAATTCCAAGGATAAGTTTTCGAGTGGAGGAAATTTACTTTAAAATCAACAAGGCCAGGTTGTAACAATTTTTTCAATGATTATCGTTTTTTATTTTAAAACAAAAAAATTATTTTAAAACAAAAAAATTATAAAACAAAAACGCAACGTTCGACATGTTGTACTTCTTATATTCAAAGATTCTGACATTTATATATTACAACAACAAATACCTTTGATTTATTTTCATCCCCCAGATTTTCAGTCGAATAATTATTGACATTTCTGCTCGACATAATTTCAGCCAAAATTGATCGATGCTGTAATTCAAAAGATACAGACTGCTTACAGAATAAGCATTCAAGCAATAATTAAAAATATATTATAAAACCAATTTCAAATGTTTTCTTTTTTTGATAATCAGATTTCAATGACAGTTCCAGTGGAATACTATGCTGACAAGCGTTGCACGATACTTGACAATACTGATGCGAAAACCAAAGCGAACACTGACTCGAATTGAACAAAGCCTTTCCGAGGACTTTTTTACCGTTTGCGACACTTAAATGTTTAATAAAATGCCATTACAATGCAATTAAAGTGCAGCTCGAATGTACGTAAACATACGGCCGAAAGTGACACCTGGACCCAAAATGGCTGACGAGCATACCTATACTTTGAGTACTCTAGACTGTCTAGCTCTAGTGCTCAGTGCTCTAATGTCCTGGAGCTTTCCAACTACGACACAGAGCGACACGTTGTTCATCGCCCCTTGTTCCAACTACGTTTGTGCTTTGTACTGACGCTGACAGTGCTGACACAAGTGACACACGACACACAGCCGAACACAAGAAAAAGTTCAGTTGGAGCTTGTAGTGTTTCAGTGCTACCAACATTTATATATAGTCGATTTATTAGGATACATTAATTTACACTCAATGCCGACCAATGAAAGGCAGCAGGGCGGGGTCTATTTGGCGCCAAATCGATTTCAAAAAGTTCCGACCTGATATACGCAATAACATTCCCTTTATGTTTATGATCTAAAAATCATTGTTATTCGAAATTTCCAGTCATTAGTATGCTGATGTTCATACTACCGTTTTTAATTGAGGATTACGAAGTTTTCATTAAGACAAACAATAAATTTGAATGAAAAAAGGAATATTTTCTGGTTTAATTGAAAGAATTAGTTATCTAAAAATTCCTTTCAACATACTTTCTCATAGATTAACTAAAATCTCTGTTGTATATTCCTTATGGCTTTAATTTGACAATTATTATGCGTTAAATATTCTTCAATATCAGCAACTTGACAATATATCATAATTTCAAGTTTTTGGACATATTATCATTTATAATGATAGCAGCGATGTGGGAATGTATGTCTAAACATAACTTGTTCAATAAAATATGCATGAAAATGTATTTATGTGCTAAGCTTTTCCTCAAATATTGTATTTTTCATTTCAAATGAAGCACTGAGGTACTATACTTACTTTTGTCAAGGAGCTAGGAGTAGGAAAGTCATACACAGTGATTTTATTTCTTGAAATTCTTTAATGGCAAAGATTAACCAAACGACAAAATAATATACAGAAAATATTTATAGATATAAAGGTTAAGGTTTAATTTAAAAATCCAATGTTTAAGAAACAGAATTCTGAATTATTAGATCAAGAGCATGCTCCAAAAGATGTGAATTCTAATTCTAAAAACAGTTACGGGCATAAGTGATTTTATTTTAAATATCAGGCTCCCTGCACCCCTACACCTGAATGTAATATTTCAACTACAAATATTACATTATTCCTCACCATTTTCAATAAACAACACTAAAAAATTTTACAATATGTAAACAATATCAATGCATATTCAAAACCTATAAGCTATACAATTATTATTCTTCAAAAATACCTTCCAAATACATTGAAAGACAGTCTAAACTAACCAACGCTAATACAATCATTATTATATACCAACACCTTTTAAATACCTATATAGACAATCTAACCTAGCCTAAGCTATATGCAATTTTCATTCTTCATCTTCACTATCACCTTTTACATACATTCTTGGCTGGCCAATTCAGTGGTTCGCACAGGAACAGTAGGTTGCTGATTTGATTCCTGCCTTAGTCTGGGAATACTTGCATCTGTACGAGGATAAATAATTGTCAATAATTAAATGCATCGCAATTGCTGAGTCTATAGAGATAGAGAAAAAAATACATAGATCATAGTTGAGTTACCTTGAAAGCTATAAACAAAGCTCAAAACGAAATTAATTCTTATTGGGGAAATACGTTTGTTTTTCAACTTTCCTCTTCTTACAAATATGCTCATTATCTTCTCCTATTGTACTCTTTAATTTCCTTACTTCTGACAAAAAATTTTCCAAATGTTTACCACTTAGTTGGTTGATGAATCCACTTATTTCTTCTATGGCAACCTGAAAATTTAATTCTTATCACTAATGCAAACTCAACAAATTTTATTGATAAAGACCTTTCTTTTTACTTCATCACCTACATCTCTATCTTTTATAGATGGATCATTTTGTACTTCCTTTATGAAATGGTTGAGTTCATTTTGGTAACGTAGCTCACTTCCTGAAGGCTCATTCATTATTACATTAGTCACAGTCATTCTCCGAACTCCGAAGGTTTTGTTGAGATTTTGATAGTCTTTTTGTTCTTAGTTCATCGTAATGCCCCACATATGTTTCAACAAATGTTACAGAATATATTAGGCCTAAAGAGAATGAAATCAATTAATTCTAAAATGTTATTGATATACTGATGCTTACCATCTGTTGATATTTTTACTGTTATTCTTGAAGGACATATTCCTTGAATATGAATACTGCCTCTAACCAATGTTATTCGTCTCTCACAAACATCCTGTATCCTGAAATTGAGAAGTGTTGAACATCGTGGGATTTTCAAAAAAAATTATACCTCTATAATCACTTCTATTGCAATTATAGTATAAAATTGTATCTCCTTTCTCTCTTTTAGTAGACCTAATAGAGACATAATCCACTTTTCTGTTTTCCTGTCTTTTCGAAGTCTCAAACTATTCGCCACTCCTAAAAATACAAGTTCTTTCTTTGATAAATACATTATAAATATGTCTTAAATGGTCATCATAATTCTCATAACTGGAAAATTTGTCTCTACTCTCAACAGAATATATATTGATTATTGTCCTTTGGAATGTCCTCATTATGGATATTTCGAAGATATCTATTTTTCACAGACACTGGTGAACTCCTTTTGGCATATTCCACAAATGAGTGGATTCGTTCTGCAAAAAAGTTTAACATTTGCTGAAAACTGTTACATTATATTGTTATACATTTATTTGAGAACTATTGCTATTAAAACTTACCCCACGGATTCCATAATTTACTAAAATTGGAATAGTGAACTATCGTTAAATAAAATAGCAATTAAAACTGCTCTTTTAGAATTTTGGGATAAATAAAATAGCAATTAAAACTGCTCTTTTAGAATTTTGGCTAATAGTTTGCGATGTAATTCCTCAAAAAAATCACAGCACAGCTCTCAGACAAAGTATGTTTTATCATAAACAAAAATGAGATAATGAGAATCGCGCCAAAATCGAGTCAACCGTAGGATCCTGTCAACCGTCCAACGAATTCATTCGATTTTACCCGAAAGCCTATAGTTGTGATTGGTCGGCATTGGGTGTAAATTAATGTATCCTCAAATTCATGGCCAATATACTGGTTGAGACCTTTGACAATAAGTCGAAGTATAATGTTAAGGATAATTTGCTTCTGTGGATCTCATGAGAGGCGGCATTCATCCTGACGGGTACGTCTTGCTTTCCTTAGACGTGATATCGCTTTTCACGAATATTTATTTATTTATTATAATATGAAACTGTTAATCAAACAAAGTTTGTTATCACAGAGTAACAACTAATTTCCTAATCTAATTGAAATCTCATAATATATTTTTTTAACTCTTTTTTAAATTTGATAAATTTTTCTTCTTTTTTTAAGTGGATGGGTAACCCATTATATGAGTTTACTGCCGAGTGTGGAACTCATTTTGCTGATTGTCGAAAATAACTGGCAATCAATTGAAAGATACACTTCCATCACAAAATCAAACTTCTTGCTGTTGATTCGATTTATTTTTGAAATTTTCCAGTAATGGATCATTTGCTGGATAACGTTGTTCCGCTACTGCCTTTTATCTATAAGTATGTTGATGATCTCATTTGTGCCGTGCCTGAATCACATGTTGCAACTACTTTGGAGATATTCATTTCATTTGACGATCACTTGCAGTTCACATTAGGTTTAGAAAATAACAGAAGTGTGCCATTTTAGGACACATTAGTCATAAGGTTGGATGATAATGAACTTATCCTGAATTTGTATCAAAAGCCGACAGCTTCAGGACGTTTTCTCTCCAACCATTCAACAAATCAAAAGTTCAACGTAGTAACTGCTATGAAGAATAGAATATTACGCATTTGCGATGAAAGGTTCCATAAGGAAGATTTGAACGGGCTTTTTATATGTTTCTGATTAACGGATATCCAAGGCATATCCTGCATAAGCTTGTTCATAACACAAAATTATACGACGGACCAACCGAAGAAGTTCATTTAGATTTTAAATTCAAGAGAATTCCGTATATACAGGGACTAACGAATTCTGTGGTTTCGATATTTTTAGAATTTAAAACTATTAAATTGGCGAAGTACAATCAGATCAAAATTTCCGATCTGTTCTCCAAAACGAAGGATAAAACACCGTTTCCTTTTAAAAGCAATGTGGTTCACAAGATCCCTTGTGCAGACTGCTTCGGCGTATATATCGGCCAAACAAAACAGTGGTTAAAAAATAGAATGACTCAACACCGAAGTGATATTCGAATCAAAAAGTTATCTTGCGAGGCA
The DNA here is from genome assembly GCA_030704885.1 of Cynegetis impunctata. Classification (NCBI taxonomy): domain Eukaryota; kingdom Metazoa; phylum Arthropoda; class Insecta; order Coleoptera; family Coccinellidae; genus Cynegetis; species Cynegetis impunctata. The sequence continues at coordinate 208,545 of JARQZK010003688.1, read as the reverse complement.
GCGAAACATCGTGTGGACACAGGACATACATTTCAGTTTGAGGATGTTAAAATCTTAGAGCATGAAGAAAAATATAGATGCAGATTATTTTTAGAAATGTGTCACGTCAATTCCAGCGTGAATTCTGTTAATTTTAAGACCGACACTGATAACACTAGCAGCAATATCTATTGTAATATTTTGAGACATTTGAAGAGGTGATTAGTTTATATTCCACCTGTGCGTCGATCGATTTATTTGTTTTTATTTGACTTCGCAGTCTTCGTTTTATACACAGTACCTACGTGTCATGTCTGTTCTCGATGATAAATTTGTTTTAATGTTTTTCAATTTTAGAGCTTGTGACTAGTTTCCACTTCTGTAAGTGTTATTCAATTAATGTTTATTTTAGTAATATAGTATATATATATATATATATATATATATATATATATATATATATATATATATATATATATATATATATATATATATATATATATATATATATATAATATATATATATATTATATATATATATATATATATATATATATATATATATAATTATATTTTTCAACACGAAGAAACTATTTTAAAATACGATTTTATTCAGAACAGATGAGAGTTCAAATCAAACTTTTTAATACAGGATGAGATATATTATGCGAAGCGTCTAGAACTACAATTCAGCATTATAATACAGTGTCTCTAGTTAAATGAGGTGACGAATCTTACAAATTTTATATAAAAAGAAAAATACAATTACATTTGGTAACTATGCTAAGATTCTGTCCCACTGGTATATGGGGACTTCTTCTTCTTTAATCATTGATATGTCGGTATTATAAGTCCAGTTAACGGATGAGGTCGACTTGGGCGTATTCATTTATAGCAAAGTTACATAAAAATGAACATTCTTCTTCTATTAATTCGTTATCTATCGAGATACTTCCATCTCGATTTGAAATAGGTCCTTTTGAGGGTAAATACGGCTAATTGATCCTAAGTGAAGCTAGTACTGTTAAGGCATCTGGTGGTTTGGTCATGAATCTTGTTTTCCAATGTAGAATTTTCTACTTGTTGGACACCTCGGTACTCCATATATTTCTTGTTGAGTGTTAATCCATAGGATTGAAGTGGGTATGGTATTTTGGAAAGTAAGTTGTCCATATTTTGTACAGGTCATATCTCAATTTTTTGAAAAAAGGAATAGTGATACTGAAAAGAATATTAAAATCCTCGATAAATACTCTAACGGTGCATGCTGCATAATAATCGCTCAAATATGCTAACAGGCAGCAGTTTCTCTCTTTCAGAACTCGTAAAACGTTGATAGCGGCAGAATATTTTCGTGTATAAATGCAGACGTGCTAATAGCACTTCCTATTTCATTATAGATAGATATCTCGTGTCTAGAGAGTTATTGAATTCATTCTGAAGATTTTGGAAGTCTCTTAATTGTTAGTTTTCCATTAGAATTGATAGTGTCGTATTTTGACTGTGTATCTGAAATTATTTCGGCGAGCGTATAAGAAAGAGAATACGTAAAGTGGGTCATCTGAAAATAACAAAACCAATTAGTGGTTTTCTTTGTTTAATTTTTCAATTTTTATGATATATGTGTTGATTCCGAGGATTCTTTAAATCTTTGATATAATACTCTAACGGCATGCTGAGTTTAGATTGAAAAGAACTTTCAGGAAAGCATCTTGATCTTCCTTTCAGTCTTTATTTTGTGACGATGATTGAGTTAAAATGTTGTTATTTTACTGAGCCTTCCTAATTTAATTTCTAATAGAATATCTCGTGTGAATAAGAGTTATGTAATCCGCAATTTCTCAATAGCTCTATAGGCATCTCTTAATTGATTCAAGTCTCTTTAAATTCGCATGGGAGTATATTCTAGATTTGAATCGAATTATTGACTGATCGCTCTATTTATTCGGCTGCTGAGGTAATTATTAGAAGAGAATACGTACAGTGTGAATGAAAATACGAAAAGAATTTAGGGTTTAAATTGTTAATGCAATTTTTTTTTATCGCAGAAATTGTATTATATCCAAGTGATTTTGACTCCGTTATTCTGTATAATAATTGTCAAATTTCATTAACTTTTATAACTAAGGGGTAAAACTGTGTGAATTAACGATCTATTATAGACGCGAGTTTGGCTCTTATAAGTGTCTAAATTTGAGCAAAATGGTTTATGGCGTACTTTTGAATATCAATTTGGTCGGGGTACGTTCATATTCTTTCTTGACAAATGTTCCGCATTATTTATGATTTTTGAACACGTCTAGGTTCCAATTTTTCGTATGCTATCGGTAAATCTTGCATGCCTGGATTTAGAAATCGCATCCTTTTAAGCTGAATTTGAGCTTTCTCTAGTGAAATTGAATTTGAGATTTTTGAAAGCTATTTGCTTTGAAATTATTTTGTAATGTTTAATTAGTATTTGTTTTCTGGTGTCAAACAGTACGCTTTTTCAGGTGACAATTTTCACGAATGACTTTCTTATGAATCGTCATTCTCGTGGGATACTTTACGATAATTACGATATTTGAAGAGCTTTATCTAACTAATAAGGTTTAAAGTTTTAATGAATACGACTTGATTTTATAGTAATTATTTGATCTGTATATGGCAATCTAACGTAGGATTTTCAATACTGTGCACGGTTTCAGGTGCGTTATTTCCTCGGTTATCTTTGATAATTCTTGAGAAGGAAATATCTAATTCTTCGTTACTCTGATATCGTCAGCATTTATGTTGAAGTGAACTAATTTCGTCTTCGGTAATTGATTCGTTTTCCATAGGTAAATGTGATAAATCTGCGTTGTCGTGGTAAGCGTGATAAACCTATTGGTATGATAATTTTAGGAATCACTTTTTGAAAAATATATGGGTATTTTACAATTTTTCACCTATTAAAAATGATTCTGTAAGTCAATAGTAAAATTATTTTTTCTTAAAAATTCAAAGCCTACAATACCATCATACTGAGTATGGAATTTGTAATTACGAAAGGAAATTCTTTTTCAAACCAAAGGAAGTCCACGGAATAAACTTTTTCATGACTCTTATCGTGTCCGTGAGGGTAATTAAATCAGTGTCTTCTGGATGAATGAGATGAGGTATGCTGTTATAAGCAACCTTAGGATCTATTAAGCATACAGTACATCCGCTATCTAAAGTAATTTGCATTCGGATATTCAATTGCGATGTAAGGCAAGCAATTTTTTTCGATTTTGTCATTTATAGAATTTGAATTTCCGAGACCATTATCTGAAAATTTTTTACAAGCTATTTCATTGGCATCAAAATTTCGTCTGGAGGACTGTTGTCCAATTCGTGATTTCATGTATATTTCGCTATTTCCGCGTCGAGATTGTAAGTTCTTCGGATATGAAATTATTCGGTGTTTGTCTGATATTTTTTGGAAATTATTATAGCGTTGATTTTGATATTGATTATGCGGTATTTGCGAAACTAACTGTCATTTGACGTTTTTGAGCTGTTGGGTTTACAGAAATAGTCGACATAGGAGTCGGTCTATTATACGCCACATAATTATTATTTGGTCGAAACACAGTTTGTTTTAGGTGTTTCCCTCCTTATTTCTTCCGAAAACCTGACTGTTCGTCGGATATTGTCTTTGCGGTAGTACTTTCTTTGTTGTAAATTAATAGGTTTGAGAAGGAAACGTTTTCGTAGGTGCAATCACTGGTTGTTTCCATGTTCTCATCAAATCTAGTTGTGATTTTTGAGACATATAATTCTCTATAGTCTGTAACTGTTAAGTCAAATGTAATATGCGGTGTAGTCAATAGAGCAGTTCTGTAGATCTATTGAGACATTACTTATAAGGACGTTTTTTGCTAAGTCTGAAACTAGTTGTTTATGTAATAATTTCAGAGCTTGGTCTTAAAGTAGGTTCTGCGTCAATTCGATAATTAATTCGGATTTTATAATTTTTAACTAACTCAATGAAATCTAGAACGTCTTCATTGGGTTTCTTGCGCAGAAATTGAAGCTGATTTTTAAGTACATCGAGATTGACATGATCACCAAATTTATTCAATAAAAATGTTTTTTATACGATCCAAGTATTTGGTACAATTAGATGATCGAAACTCGGCATTTGGCTTTTTCAATTAATTTGCTTTTAATGACAGCCAAACAATATGTTTTCATTATCTCTGGTCTTCGTTAGAAAATTGCGTAAGATATTCTTCGCACGAATTCAAGAATGAATTCAACTCGGCTTGTGTTCCTGAGAATTTTGGCAATAGAGATCCAAACTCACGAGCTATCATTAAGCCGTTACCTTCAGCCATTTTAACTTTGGACAATTTAGTTTTTCTTCTTTCTTGAATCTAAATTCAATCTATTCAACGAGTCTGCCAAAGAATCAATGATGAAAGTCTCAATTTAAAATAATTAAAATTTAAACAAATTCTTAATTTACTAATGACCTGCTACAACTATTTGTTATAGGGAGTCTGTAGTTTTGGGCTGAAAACCATGGGAAAAAACAGGAAGTTGATTAACTACTGCAACTTACGTTCTGATCGTTATTCCAAAGCGGAGTCCTCGGCGCTACCCTTAACTATGCACTCTGTTGATTTCTTCAATGGTCAGTTGAACTCGGGACCGGTACTGCCTAATTTCATCGTCACTGTGAGATAACAACTGAGCTTATGTGTTTAAATTCGGATTGCTCCTAAGAATTAAATATTCACTTAATGCACTTCTTTTTCACGAAGGATTAATGAAGCAATCCCATCCTCGTCGCCAATTATATTTTTCAACACGAAGAAACTATTTTTAAAAATAACGATTTTATTCAGAACGATGTTTACAGGTTGAGAGTTCAAATCAAACTTACATTTTTATTATTCTAATTGTGCTCTCTAGCTAAAAAGGATGAATAAGCATTTCATATATATTATGCGCAGCGTCTACAACTACAATTCAGCATTTTAAAAGGGAGATACAGGCTGTCTCTCATATAACTATATATATATATATATATGTCAAATATATATCTAATAAGCCAATAAATTATTTTAATTTAAATTATTCTATTAAATCGAATGGAATAATTCGCGAAGTAAATTCAGCTTTGGCGTCTGGCTCACTTCCGCTCTGGAAGCAAGTCAGCATTTTCTTTGATCAAATAGTCACGTACGCCAAACAGATAAATATCGCGACAAATTCAAAATCAAATCAGTTTTCAGTTTTCGGCTTTCAGCTCAGCTCTTCAAGCTTTAGTTTTTTCCAAATTTCCATCGTGTTGAAAACTCACAGCCACACGATGTAGACAAGTTGATATTTGCCCCGGCTCAGTTGTAAGGTATGTAACTTAAACATTTAATGATGGTATGTAGCATACAAATGTGACCATAATTGTGAACTATCCTTTTTATATTACTGAACGCACTTAAATAATTAATTAATTAAAATATGGTATTAACGAACCTATATATTTTATTGAACCCCCTATATATATTATTTACCCCCATTTAGATTTAGGAACACCAATATAGTACCAGGTCTCGTAGAAAACGTGACAAGATGGTGGAGGCGCCTAAGCTGTGATCCTGGGAGATTAATTCTTCATAATTAATCTTGACCAACTTAATGCAAATTTTTTTCCCTTTTTTATATTATTCTTCACAGATTGTTTTCATATTAAATTGAATTGAATATTTTCTATTTTTGTAGAACAAATTATCTATAACTTCAGTAGTATTTTAATAATAAAATTCCATAATTTAAATTTTTTTGTTAAACTGCAAAACATAAACCTATGGAGATTTCATTTCTTTCTAAGCTCTACGTTTGACGATAAACTTTATCTGAGATTGTTTTCTGGGCAGTCGTGTGTTTTGCCGTTAATTTGGAAGTGGTCACATAAGATAGAGTCAGGTTTTCGAAATATTGCATGGAGAAATGACAATTTCCATGACGGTTTCACTAGCATTTTTTCTGGGCTATGTGTTCGATCTTTCTCTTAGAATTTTATTATGTTGGAATTGTCCATAAAAGGGGAAGCCAACATAAACTTTTTATTCATAAATAGTAGGTTCAATTTTTTTGTCAGTTATTATAGCGTGTAATCCAATTTGCCTAAAATCATATTGCTACATACCTCATACTTTAAGTAAAATAATACCTTACAACGAACCGTGGAGCCACCCCGTATAATATCACACGCTAGTATTAATATATGTTTATTTATATTTGAATTTCTTTTTTTTTTTCTCCTCTGCGTATTTTTCCTTCGAATTTTTTTTTCAGGATAAATTTTATTTTATTTTCAGTTTCTAGTATCTACAAGATATTAATATTGTATTAATATGTGTCTCATTCTACTTTTTTTTGTGTTTCAATTGACTACATTCATTAAATTATAACCAATATTTCCTTTTATATTATATCAAGATAGAATATTTACCTATGAATTCATTAGCAAAATTCAGCCGAATATAATTCGAGCTAACAAGCGTATTTTCCCGAAATTTACGCAACTTTTTTTTTCATTATTTTCGAACTCATTACGTTTCTACATATAGACCTAGCCAACCTATATGAAATAATAAAGAAATGTAAGGGAAGACTGCATGCTGTTTTGGTCCTGAAGAAAATGAAATGGAACTAGCCAGCTGTTTTTGACTGACGGAATTTAACCCAAACACTGACAGTAACCAGGGTTGATGATCGGGGATAGGACTAGCAAACCTACCTATTCTCTCGTACTTGGTATTCAAAATTATATTGAAATTCAAAAGGTAATATTTTGATGTTGTTTTTCAATAAATGGGTTTATTGGTCCAAAATTAATATTTTCATATTTTGTGAAATTAATATGATTTAATTAAATTTTATAGGACTTCTGGAAGGAATTATGAATCCACAAGTAAATTTCAATTACTTTTTTTTGTTATGTCTAGGTATCTAATAATGTTCCTACTCTTACAATACACTACATATAGCTATCTTTGAAGTTAACGCTGAAGCTTCTGGCGTTCACTGCCAAGCGTCGAATGGATATCAACACCAATATGAAGAATAAACAAAAAATTCTTCATTCTTTGCTAACACTTTGAAATGTATTATTTAATTAATTTAATCCTAAATTTTCCATACTAACTTTGTTTCGGTACTAATATATATTGTTGGTGTAAATCATATAAACTTAAATTAAACTGGTTCTGCATCATAGTGAGTAAGACAAAAAAAAATTTTTGTCGAAAAGGTACTTAAAAATAATGGTTTATTAAATCGCGATAGTTATTCGAATTATTTATAAAATATGTTTATAAATACGAAGGAAGAACTGCTTCTAATGTGACTGATCATCACAATAAGATTTGTAGGGGCATTTCCTCCTAGTTTAACCCCGGGAGAATTATGTGCAATGAAGTAAGATGAAATAATATGAGGTGAAATGAAGTAAAGTATATTGAAGTATGTTATGATGAAGTTATATGAAATAGTATGAAGTGAAGTGAGTATATTAAATCGCGATAGTTATTTGAATTATTTATAAAATATGTTTATAAATACGAAGGAAGAACTGCTTCTAATGTGAATGGTCATCACAATAAGATTTGTAGGGGCATTTCCTCCTAGTTGAACCCCGGGAGAATTATGTGAAATGAAGTAAGATGAAATAATATGAAATGAAGTAAGATGGAATAATATGAAGTGAATTATGATGAAATAATATGAGGTGAATTGTATTAAGGTATATTGAAGTATGGTATGCTGAAGTTATATGAAATAGTATGAAGTGACGTGAAATGAAGTATGATGAAGTTATATGAAATGATATGAAGTAATGAGAATGTATGAGCGAACCGAGAATATTTCAGTTTTTATTGATAAATTTAATTGAGTGAATGTTGCCGAAACAAGGTTGAGCGTATCAACACCTAATGAAATTAATTTTGAATAAATAGATACCTAGGAATAGTTTATTTTAATTATAAATAAAATAAAAAATATATAAATAAAATAAAAAATATATAAATAAAAAATAAATAAATAACTAAATAAATAAAAACAATTAATACCTATTTTAAGTTAATTATTCTGGGACTGACTAGAAAACACTAATTTTTATTCATTTGCATGTAACTAATGGAACGTAAGAAACATGAGAGACACCGAGAGTCACAACCAAGGCACTTATATATCACTAAGTACATCGAAGTCACCTGGTCCCTAAGTCTATGGTCAATGAACTGGTCGACCTACCCCAACATGAGAAAAAATGGATCATGTAGGCACTAAGTGGAGACATCCAACCAACACCCCCAACACAATCAATTGAAGGATGAAAAGCATCTTAAATCATCCGAAGAAAATATTTAAAATCAATACTTATATTATTATATCTGAGGGACTACCGAAATACTAGAGGATGAAAAATCTCATTGCACTTATGCTTCATCCACATTCCTTATTCACGGAAGAGTCAAGAATTTACGTTAAGGGGAACCTGAGATGTCTCACCGGCAAAAAGTATTTCAACAACAATCAGAGTGGCCAGTATCGTCAAGCAGACCGATAAACACATTCCAGTATCAGGTGACGAATAGCGAAAAACTTTACGCGATAGTGCTTTACCATTACATAAGTTATAAGTGAAAACTTTGCGTGACCACTGCCGTACTGTTACCAGGGTCAGTTGTGCCGACTTGTATTTGTATCTCATTGTTCCGTTTTTTTATTTTTGTTTTACAATAAATTTTTTTGTATTTTATTTTGTATTTCAGTCTCAGGTCAATATTTTTATATTCTGTCTCAGATCAATGCTTCTTTGTTATTTATTATGTATTCCAGTCTCAGATCGATGTTTTACATGTAATTTTGTTGGATTTCAGTCTTGATGTTTTGATTGTATTTTTTTGTCTCAATTTCAGATTTTTGTTCTATGTTCACTTTGGGGGCCAAAGTGTCCGAAGCGGGGGCAAATGTCAAATATATATCTAATAAGCCAATAAATTATTTTAATTTAAATTATTCTATTAAATCGAATGGAATAATTCGCGAAGTAAATTCAGCTTTGGCGTCTGGCTCACTTCCGCTCTGGAAGCAAGTCAGCATTTTCTTTGATCAAATAGTCACGTACGCCAAACAGATAAATATCGCGACAAATTCAAAATCAAATCAGTTTTCAGTTTTCGGCTTTCAGCTCAGCTCTTCAAGCTTTAGTTTTTTCCAAATTTCCATCGTGTTGAAACCCCCAGCCACACGATGTAGACAAGTTGATATTTGCCCCGGCTCAGTTGTAAGGTATGTAACTTAAACATTTAATGATGGTATGAAGCATACAAATGTGACCATAATTGTGAACTATCCTTTTTATATTACTGAACGCACTTAAATAATTAATTAATTAAAATATGGTATTAACGAACCTATATATTTTATTGAACCCCCTATATATATTATTCACCCCCATTTAGCTTTAGGAAACCCCAATATAGTGCAAGGCCACGTTCGCAACGTGACATTATGTTGTAGATCCTCTTGAGAAAGTCTCCAAATAAGGGATGAAATATTGAGGAATAAATAAGAAAAAGGAACCAACCAATAGTCATTGACCCCTCACCCGATTAATTTTTATTTGTCAAATATATATATATATATATATATATATATATATATATATATATATATATATATATATATATATATATATATATATATATATATATATAGTTGAATTGTTGTTGCCTGTGAACTATTTTTAACTTTTCGATAATTATTAGCAATAACAGACTTGGTGAATCTCAAAGAAACTCGTTTCTTTGAGATTCTTCGTCTTCTCAAAACTTTTGAAAAAGCCACGAATGTCGTGGCGAAACGTCAACTTTTTAATAAAATCGAGTTTTTTTGAGATTCACCAAGCCTGTTATTGCTAATAATTATCAAAAAGTTTATATATATATATATATATATATATATATATATATATATATATATAATAATAATTTTATTTACACAAAATTAAATGATACAATTAATCTTAAATATGCATAACACAAATCAAAATAATAGTTTCATTTTCTCATTTGAACACATATATATATATATATATATATATATATATATATATATATATATATATACAAGGGCGTCGCCACCCGGTGGTTCAGGGGGGGGGGCAGTTGATTAATGAATGATGGAAAGAGTATATGAATACAGTTAGAAAAAAAATAGAACAAAAAGAATTTGGGACAAAATATATATAGAACAAAATAATGAAAGAATTTGGAGACAACCAAATTTTCCATTGTCAGTTACAAAATTTTCAACGCTTTTTCTGTTTGAGGAAAGAAGGTTTTTGCCTCTTTTAGGGCACTTTCTTCTCAAAACTAATTTCCAAAAAAATCTGATAATATCTTTCGTGGTTCCCATGGCATTTCGAATTTCAGGAAGAGTGTTGAGATCATTGATTACCAGGTTCAGTTTGTGGGACGAGCAATGAAAGAACAAAGCTTTCGTGTATTTTTTGCGTAGAATTACATGTACCCCGGAGTCTTTTCCGGACATTGTCGAACAATCGTCAAATCCAAAACCCACGCATTTATTTGGATTAGGGATTTTTTTTTTAAACTCATCGATACTATATGCAATAAATTTCGTATCCACACCTTTCAGCTCAACAAATCCGACAAACATTTTTTGGACTTCGTTGGTTTCCTCATCAAAATATCGCGCCCTATCGATAATAATAGATCAGTGCCAGAAATGTCAGCTGTTCATTTTGAATATCATCCGATCGATAGCTTGCATTCTTTTTTCCATGTTCAATGTGTTTCTTCAAAACCAAATCTCTCGCGTCAATTCGCAGCTTGTATAAGTCCTCGAGAATACCTTCGCCATAATGTATACCTCTCAGAGCTAAATCATGCGACCCGCAAAATGTTATGCAGGAAATGATAGATGTTATAATTTTTCGGTTTTCTTCAATAATGCCCGTAGAGTATTTGTTGAGTTGCACATCTACATGCACACTTCCGAGAAATTATTTATCAGCTTCCAGGGCCGCCTTATGGAAGTGGGTTTCCATTTGCTTCTTGCACTGCTCGTGAACATCTTTGAACTTACTAAATGGCCTTATGATGAATGATTCCAATAGGCCTCTAAAAGTGCTTCGATTTGGCGGAAACAACTTACAATATTTTCAAAAGGATCCTTTTTTAGCCTGCAATAAGTCAACCATGGAGAGTACGTTTCCAACCAGGAGTAATTATATTTTCTCCTTAAATGTTTGGCGTCTTCCGCAAAATTGTGTGTCGCAGAAGGGGACCAACAGTTTTCCAGCAATTCCTTCTTCTTTTTGGTTGATAACAACGATGCTCGTCCAATAAATCGAGTGATGTCATTTTCGTTGCAGTCATCTATTGAAGAATCGGGATCCAAGTCCAGATCCATCATTAGGACTTGTGCCTATAGTCCGGAACTAGTTTCTGAGACTGAGTATCTCCCGTTGTGGTAACCGACCTAGAATCATGCGATATTGTTTCCATTTTGTTCTCTCTTTCTTTTTGAACATTTTCATCCTGCTTCTTCGACTAGCCTTTTATAAATTCACTGTGAAACAATATATTTCATATAGGTAGTTAGAAGAATGATAACTGAAAAATCTGTTTCCTATTATATACCATACGAAGATTTTTGAATCACTATCCAAACTAACTCCAGTTGATGCAAAGCAAATCAACTTCAAAGTTGAAAAATCTGTACTAAAAATTGTTCATTTTGATGGGTATCAAAGCAAACAACTTTTAGTATAGGTTTTTCAACTTTTACAGCCTATCAAAAAAACAAACAAAATCTAACTACCTACACAGTTTATAGCAATTCTGGCTATAACGATAGCCAATCAACGTAAAGAATGATTCGACAAAAGATTTAAATTATGGACATCGCGAACGCTCTCGTCGGACTTAGTTTTAACTCCGACTTAGGACTTTGATATCTTTGCATTTGGCTACATGAATCTCTAGGGGGGGCAACTGCCCCTACCTGCCCCCCCTTGGCGACGCCCTTATATATATATATATATATATATATATATATATATATATATATATATATATATATATATATATATATATATATATATATATATGTATGTATAGAAAATGTTTTGCAACCACACGTGTGCTGTAACAAAATAATGCATTTTAAAATTGAATTGCACAGAATTTAGGCAATAAAAGTTAAAAATATTAGAAATAATCTCAAAAAATGTATGTGTCAAATCAACAAGAAAAAAGTTAGATTCATCAATATAATAAACACAAATATCAGGAAAGATTTTGGAAAAAGAAACAAAATGAAAATATATAAGTCTCTCACAAGCAGAGGAAAAAAGATAGCAGAGAAGTGACACATGACACATAATAGAGACATTTCGACCACAGAAGTGACATTTCTGCTTTAATTCCTTCAACAAAAATAGTACTAATGTCACAAAAATAAACATATTCTTCGAATATGTCACAGATTGAATGATAATATTGAATAACTGAATATAGTCATTTCTTAATGTGTGAAAAAAAAGAAAAAAGTTAGATTCATCAATATGATAAACACAAATATCAGGAAAGATTTTGGAAAAAGAAACAAAATGAAAATACAGCTAACATAAGTCTCTCACAGGCAGTTGGCTGAGCAAAAAGTAAAGCAAATTGAACAATTTCAATGTTGTTTCATTTCACATTACATTTATCTCTATTACAGCTTCAAAAGCTGTTTTAGATTTCGCAAATACGCAATATGTTTGTAACTTATTGATGATAGTTTTAAAGATGAATATATTTCTGCTTGAAGTTCAAGTAGCCACTCGCGAAAATTATGTGACCACTTCACGAATGGTTGCTTTACCACTCAATTGCGTATATTTTTTTGGATGCTAAAGGTTAATTATAACACTAGAATAAGTCAGACACACAGAAATTGCATGTATTCAATTGTTTGCTAACGCGTGAGTGAAAACTATTTACAATAAAATATTCCAATATGATACACATCAGGGTCGGCAAGTCAAAGGAGGCTAAGCCTCCTCAATAATATTCCGTGTATCACTAATATATTATATTGAATAGTCAGCATTCAGCATATTAATATTAATCAAAATCATATTATTTTATGCACCTACCTTCCTTTCAACCTACATTATATAATATAATTTATTAATTACGATAGAAGGTATTTACATTTACTGCATTTCATTCATTTCAAGATTTGTGGCAACGCTGCGGAGGCTTAGAAAGGTATATTCTCAACGTTCATTATGCCTGCCACATAAAAGCAAACAACGGTGCAAATACTCCGAATGAATACTTCATTGCAATAGAAAAGCAAAACACATGTAAACGGCAACACCGATAGAGCCCAGTCTCATACAATGTCGACCAATCACAACTATAGAATTTCGCGTGACATCGAGTGAATTCGTTGGAAAGCATTAATTGAATCGTAGTGTCTAATGGCCGACAACAGCTTGTTTACTTATATTGCTCGCGTATTGTTTTAAAATGAGTTTGGTTACTGAAGTTAATTTCAAAAATTTCAATGGTGACTTAGTGGAATATTTGTTATCCCATAACTTTAGTGCACTAAGTTATGAGGATAAAGTTTTGATAAAAACATTGCGACCTACCCCTGAATTAAACAATTTGGTGCAGTGTAACAGACAACAAAACCGCGGTTTTAATACAAGGAATTATGGGAGACATCCTTGCCTAACCGGATCACAGGGAAAAAATAAATTATTTTGTTGGCAATGTTTACTTTTTACTAGGGAAAATGTCTCTGTTTGGGGCCGCTTAGGATTTGAGGATTTAATCCTATACCTAGTTGAACTAGAGGAAATTTTTCACCAATAAAGTAACTTTAAATACAGCACGCGGATTAATATCTTACTTACAAGATAAGGAATTCATATATTTTTTAAATATCTTTAAATTAATTTTTGAACAAACAGAAATAGTTTTTCAAATCTTACAGCACAAGTTTTCAGATGTAATTTACTCACGAAATCGGCTCAAGTTTCTTTTGGAAAAAATTTCAGAATTTCGTGCAGAAGTTTATTTTAAAAAACTATTTTCTGTATTTCAAACTACTGATGATACGACTCAATTTAGCCCAAAACGAAAGAAATTCAGTTACGCAGATATGGAGCTTCACTATAAGCAAATATTTTATGAAATTTTGGATACTATTAGGGGTCAAATAGCAATAAGGTTCTCTGATTTGAAAGAACTGCATTTCTTCGACTTACTCAATAAATATTTGTTAACCGGATTTTCGGCTAATTTTCCAGATAACCTTTTGGAAAATTTATGTCAAAAATACATTTTTTTTGATAAGGTGGCCATAAAAAGTGAACTGTGTGTTGTTTATAATGACAATGAAATTTTGGGGCAAAATGAAAATCATGTGAGGACTATTAAATACCTTTTTGATAATGATTTGAATCAAGATTTACCCCAAGTTTATGAACTCTTATGTCTAATTGTTTCTATCCTGGTGACATCGGCTTCCGTAGAGCGCTCGTTTTCCACTCTTAAGATAATTAAAACTTATTTACGAAATTCAATGAGCCAGGATCGTTTGAAAGATATTAGTTTGTTGTCTATTGAAAAAGAATTGGTAAAACTTTTGGCGAAAGGCAAAAAATTTTATGAGGATATTATAGATCATTTTGCTAACGTTAAAGATCGCAGAATCCCGCTAATCTTCAAAAATATATAATAACTTTTTATTTGCTGTCATCAGCTGTTAACAAATTCGTTAAGTAGGTAGGTAGGTACCTATTTTGTGAAAGAAAAAAAAGTTGATGAATTGATTAATTAGCTGAGAAGAGTTTTTGTGAATATTGTAAATAGGAGTTGTAGGGCTCAAGGTAGACACTCGAAAGTGAAAACAAATTAATAGCTTAGGGTGCTTGTTTTACTTTGATTTTCTTTGAATTATAAGGCGGTTGACCTTGAAATCCTAAAAATTTTCGCCTATGGTGTATTTTTTAACACCTCTTGTAGCCTCCTCAAACCAAAACCTCACGAGCCGCCACTGATACACATACGTATAGGACATTAAGACAATATTGTGAACATCCATGAACTGACGTGTTAAGCTACAGCTTTAATCAATGCTTAAATGCTCCCAATAATTATCTACTCATAACCTACGAAACAAATCACCAGTATGTCAAAATTATAAGAAACCTAGAACGTCTGAAAAATTTCGAAATTTTGACTGTAAGTTGCTTCAAAATTTTTGAAAAACACGTGATAATAAACTAAATCAATGTATCCGTCTGTCAAAATTGTAAGAAACCTAGTATGTCTGAAAAATTTTGAAATTTTGACTGTTAGTTTCTTCAACATTTTTGATGAACAAAAGATAATAAACAAAATCAATGTATATTATTCTTATAAAATATAATTAAATCTTACATATTACTATTTTGGTAATCTTTTAAGTTCATGTGTTAACCACACAGCTGTTGACAGCAACAACAATGAGCCACTCTGATGAGATGCTGCAATTGCAGTGGGTACATATGTCAACAAGGTGGTAATCCCAAGACCAACCTGAAAACAAAAATGTTTGTGGCAAATGTTCTATAAGTTCAATCGAAAAACATTTCCATCAAAAATAAATTGTGTCATCACATTTCTGTACAAACCTGAATCCATGCCATAGCAGCAAAGCACTTAGCTGCTGTTAGTGCTCTTGGAGGTAATGTTCTTCTTCTAGACATCCACCAAAGCAAAGTGATTAGAGAAACTGTCGTTGTACCTAGCACTCTATGATTAAATTGAACAGTTGTGTGATTTTCTGTTATGTTGATTAATTTTGGCGACATAGCCAATATATCATCAGGAATCCACTTATCTGCCATTTTTGGAAAGGAATTATAAACTAGTCCAGCATCTAGCCCTGCTACAAAAGCGCCTGGAAATTCAATCTTAAGTCAGAGCATGTTATTTCACCTTCACTACTTTATTATTTCATTAAAATGTTTATTTTTTCTTTCTCTGTGAAAGTAATATTATAGTTTTTATTGTACATTTGCTTCAAAAATACGTATATACTATTTTACCATACATTATAAACAGTAACACCTAACATTTTTCCTAGAAACAGATCACACAATAATTTTAAGTTAAAGTTGTTCACCTTTAATACATGCCATATAATTGCAATGACAAAATATATAAAAAATTTGCTAAAAGCTATTTTTATATGTGATGATTCACCTGAAACTGCAGTCAAAAATACCAATCCTTTGCAACTATGAGCAAGCATTTTAAAATTCCTAGCTGCCTTAATCATACTTTGGCTATTTATGTTCATAGCTTGTGCAGGCAACAGATTATCTAATGCCGACCACAGGAATAGACTGTACAATATAAATGCAAGTGATAAATGTGATGCCAATCTATATTGAGAGACTCTTGGAATATCACTTTGATCATGGAAACGGTCTTCTAATCCTGATTTAACCATATACCATCCCATAAGACCCTGAAAGGATAATTATTACTTTCAATAAAATTAATAAGGTTGAAATCTGAATACCAAGTTATATATTAAATGAGATTTTTTCAACAAAGTTACTGTGAAGCCAATTTTTTCTGTAATATACTTTTTATGGGGTCAACATGATGAAGGAAGAGTGTTGTGACATTGATGGTCAAACATTTACTACTACTTATTTGGTGTTGATATGTTTCACATCCATTCTGGACAAAACAGATAAAGAATAATATTATTTTGTCCACGACTGTACTATAAAACATTCATTATACATGTGCTTCCTAGAGTGTAACACTGCCTATTATTCACTAGTGAATAATGATTCATTATTCACTGCATGACGTCACACTTAGGACGTATATCTAAACTAGACAACATCATTTATGTACATTGTTATGATATTATTATTGTTAGATTTTAAAACATTGATTTATCTATGAATTCAATGCCTTCGTTTATTTTCAATAATTGTTCTGTTAATATTAATATAAATAAATAAATGCAAAATTATCTATTTCATTTTATCAGACTGAAAGAAAGGAATGGAATCGATGTCAAGTGAAATAGTTAACGTTTACGTGAGTATGCAGTTTTCAGTGAACACAGAAAATGTTATATCAACGCTTTTGATAACTATTTTTATTGTTGAAAATGCAGATTATTACTAATTTTTCCGAGGAAGTCGTGGACAAAGTATAGTATTCTACTCGCACAAAATTACAATTTTTCACTCGGGTGAATTGCGACACTCACCCGCCGCTCGTGTCGCAAATTTCACCCTCGTGAAAAATAGCAATCATTTTGTGCACGTTGAATAATATTCTATTATTATATCAGCATTTAATTTGACAAATTGATCAATCATTCTGAGAGTTTATATATATAAAATTTGAAGCCGAAAAAAGTACATAAATTAAAATAAATAAAACAGTTCACAATACAATTAAATTCTTGAACAAAAACAAAACTTGAATTTTTTAAGTTTTTGTTCATCATGTTAAATTATCACGTAGTAAAGACGGATTCCATCAACTATTTAATTAAATTCTTTTTTATTTCTATCTGTATTTTTCACATATTTGATAAATTTGTTTTAATATTTCAATTTGTGTAATTTTTTCACATTTAATTTTATGTGAATTTGGTCTCATTAACATTTTTGTTTATTTTTGTTAAGACAATGGGACCAGACAGTTGACAAATTCATAATATTTCATATCATGGGTTCGGATCCTGACATTGGCATAATCTTTCTAGTTATCAATAAATAAATCTTGGGAGTTTGATTTAACATTGGACAGAGATAACTTAATGTATTTAATGAAGGAAAAATAAATATTTACTTTATGAATATGATTTAGTATTTATTCTTATTTGATATTTTGTAGTAGGATTATATTTAGTTCAAGGACCCAGATCAAATTTTCATGCTGAAAGTATATAGCTTTAAAAAAATATTTTTATCTGAAAGTACTAACTTGAGCTCCAATCAGTAATCCAAAGGCTGCCACTCTGATCTTCATAGGTCTTGATAAATACCCAGCAAGCCAAAAATATGCAGCGGGTATTGCATATGCGGCACCGATTGTGCGTCCCCACATTCGATGACCGAATTCCATATACCATATCCATTTGAACTCTGACAAAGTGATTTCACGGTTTTTACTATAAAATTAGGTTGTGATATAGTAGTATATTATATAAATATATATATATATATATATATATATATATATATATATATATATATATATATATATATCAAGGGATATAATGATAATGGATCAAATGTTATATGTGGAAGGTATAACATCAAACTTTTCTGCTAAAATCTTTTGATGCAAACTATCTCCATGTAATAAAAAGTAAACTAGTTCTTACATTTTGAATTCTGGATATTGTTGATAATTCAAAAATTCTGTCTGCCATTCTGCTTCAGTTCTTGGCATTTTCTCACCTAAAAGTTTCCAAGTTACCATAGATAGACCTGATTCTGTGAGTCTAGTTACACCACCTAGAATATTTGTATTATTTATACACAATAAATTTCCAAAATATCACTATATTTTTCAAAAAGAATAAAAAATATATCCAGCATACAGTTACATTCTTTATAAGGTAGTAATCTCAATAATATTTACAATATGAATTGTTAAGATCATTTCGTGTAGGCCAAGAGTTAGAATCATGTGATAATAGACTACAGGCCCATGTCAAAAAACGGATGGGTCATATGAACCACCAGGTGACGTATATAGGACGATATAAGAGCATAAAATAATAAGATTCACCACTATGCCGTCACTTGTAAGCTGTCCAACTGAGTGCTGGTGAGAATTCAAAAGTGCAGGTAGAGTGAGTACATTTTGGTCATATATTTTTGTACGGCATTTTTACCATCGATAGGTCCATGAAAAATGATAAGAAAGCGCGCAGTGCCGTAAAAAAATGGTGCGCCACAAAGTCGGTAAATTGTTTTGGTTTTCTGACAATTTCCAGGGTAAATTTGGTCATTTCATTCTGTACGGCATCAGTTTCATACTGTTTCAATACAGCTTCTAATCCATTATTCCGTAACGCCGTACAAAAATCATGCGACAAGGGAAAAAAATCGAGGGTTGCAACCCCCTCTCTTTCCGTGGTCCGGGGGGTGATTTGAAAAAGTACGGCTTCGGTTCCGAAACATTATCTAGCACTCAAAAGTACTATTAAAGATAATGCCGTCAAAAAATTATTGTTCATTTGAATGTATATTAATAATTATCTTAATTTCATGGTATACTTGATTTATAAAGCTGTAAAATCATTTGACTCTGTACGGCAACTTTTTTTTCAACATGATATTGTAAAATATAATTGTTATATAGTATTGCCGTTTAAAAGAAACTGTTCTAAAAAAAATTATAGAGAAATACAAAAACTGAAATTTTTTAAATTATTGCAAAAGTTTAAATATTCATAGATTAATAAAATATAGCAATTTTCTACATTTTTCCCTTGTTTTAAATAGTATTAAGATAAATAAATTAGGAAAAAATGATGCCGTACATTTTAATGCTGACCATATCTTTTAGGCTGATGAAAATGACGAGATATATGTAAATTATATTTATTTACCTAATATTTTTATTAATTTTTTATCAATATGAACTTTCAGATTTGTACAGCATTAACTTTTTATAAATCATTGCATTAAGTACAAATAAACTATCTTAATGCCGTATAAAAAAATATCGTCATGAATTTCACCTTACATTTCATTATATGGATTTTTCTTACATTTCGTTCTATGGATTTTTTCTTGAGTTTTTTATCCCCTACAAACCTTTGGACCAATGAAAATGTACGGCATGTAAAAACATATTATCTATGCATAAAATACTTTCAAAATAAATTAATTTTATGTTGTTTCAAATCACCCCCCGGACCACGGAAAGAGAGGGGGTTGCAACCCTCGATTTTTTTCCCTTGTCGCATGATTTTTGTACAGCGTTACGGAATAATGGATTAGAAGCTGTATTGAAACAGTATGAAACTAATGCCGTACAGAATGAAATGACCAAATTTACCCTGGAAATTGTCAGAAAATCAAAACAATTTACCGACTTTGTGGTGCACCATTTTTTTACGGCACTGCGCGATTTCTCATTATTTTTCATGGATCTATCGATGGTAAAAATGCCGTACAAAAATATATGACCAAAATGTACTCACTCTACCTGCACTTTTGAATTCTCACCAGCACTCAGTTGGACAGCTTACAAGTGACGGCATAGTGCTAAATCTTATTATTTTATGCTCTTATATCGTCCTATATACGTCACCTGGTGGTTCATATGACCCATCCATTTTTTTACATGGGCCTGTATTCTATAATCTTTGAAAAAGTGATGAAGTAAATTCATAAGCTCTACCAAAAATGTAGCATAAGGGTAGTTTAGGCGAAGTGTTTAATATAATAAGTCATGAATAATTACATTATCAACTCTCTTATATTCAGCAAATAATTGGAGCACTACAGTATAACTGTTTGTATCTCAACAATGAAATATTATCTCCAGACTTAAATACCTATAAAATTGAATTACCTGATTTTCTCACAATATTGACTCTTGAGTTGTACAGCTTCATTTGGCATAAACTTGTTAGTTACAAAAATATAAATTTGTAAAATTTTTTTCTATTCATTTGTGTGCAGTAGATTAAATTTGATATGTTTAATCACTCCTCCAATATCAACATTGTATTTTCAGATATGAAACTAACATAGAATGCTTGTCTTATAATTGGCATCTAAATTATACAAAATTTAGGCAGTTATACCAAAAAGTTAATCTGGCAAAACCTATTTTGCTTTGTGATATATGTATTAACATCAATTATTAGCTTCTCAAAGCCTGGATTTATGCATTACAATTATTAGGTATAAAATTCATAGTTAGAAGCATTCTTTACATTTTTTTATTCCAAAATGAATGAGTTAATTTGACTGATATAAAATACATTTAGAACTAACCTAGATTTACTTATTCTAAGGCTACGGGAATCTTTATCAAAAGTCCCATTACTAAGGTTGCCCACAGCTTCATTAGATAGAGAATCCAAATATAGGATTTTCAGAAGTTACTAAAATAATTTGTTGCCTTAAGCCGTAAGAATTGGGTGCACAGATGATCCTCTGGATGTTTCAAAATATTAATGCTCATTAGAAGTAGTCACTACTTTGAATTAAATACTACAGCTAAGAAAATTGACTCAGATAAATTTTCATTAAGAACTTTAGTATAACATAAAATATTTTAATATATCATATTTACTCAGCACTGAACAAATTTAACAATAACAGAAAATAGATTATTCAAATTACTGAAAATTTTGTTTGTATATATATGTAAATAAAATTTTCAATTCAATGGAAACTTAACAATGCTAAGAACTCCATATAAGTGGAGAAATGGAAGTGAATCTGAGCAGCAAACATTTTCATAATCTTCTTATGCATATGTTATACACTATGTAAGGTGAAACAAATTTATGATAAATCTATCAACCAATGAAAGATTTACTGAAACACACCTTTTATTTCAAGAAATGAATTACTTACACCAATTTAACTATAAATTATCAACGAACTGTAGATTTTATAACCTCCTCTAAAATTGTATAAATCGAAATCAAAATCATTTTATATGAAAAAATAATACCTAACACTACTGCAACAAACACCATTCCACTACATGTTAATAACCAATATCCAACAAACTTCTTTCCCTTATTACTTTGAGTTGACTTAGCAAGTGCTCCTATGATTGCACCATATCTCACAATTGATTTCGTCTGAATGAAAAATGTCTTTAGCGATAAAATTATTATTCCTATTTCAGTTTACCTTTACACCTCGTAACAAATTTGATCTAGTCGAATTCAAGCAGGTATAATATCTACGAATACCAGATATTTTTTCATTATTTTTCAAGTTGATAGATATACGGGTAATATTTCTGTGATAGTGAATAGGTCTTATTATTCCACTAAGAAAACGAAAAGTACTATACATTATCGTTCCAAATTTTGGATAATTCTGCAGATTATAAACTGAGAAAAGTGAGGTTAGTGAGGTGAGAAATGAGAAGAACCACAGAGTAGCTAATAAAGAAGATGAATAGTTCTATGAAAGTTCACCCAGGACTCCGGAGGTGCTGCCACAGTCGACCGTGCCACCCGACCCGGCGCCTCAGACTTCTTTAATATGTACAGACTAGGTTTTCGTCTAGTAACAAGCGTACTTTGTTGAATTATTCCTTAGCAGAGTGTGGATTGTTGAGAATAACTTAACAATGTACTGTTTAACAATTTATTATATTGTTGTATGAAAAATTAACTCAAACTTGTTACAACTTAAACTTGTATAGGTTACATCTACAGAACCAACAAAACGGTATATTTTTCATAGGAGAGATAAAACCAGAGAGAGCGCACTTCATTACGGTCATGACCACAGAATATATATATATATATATATATATATATATATATATATATATATATATATATATATATATATATATATATATATATATATATATATATATATATATATATATATATATATATATATATATATATATATATACCTACAAACTAAAGAACTAACCTACTAATGGCCTAAGCACAAAATTGGTACTTCCAACACCCCCCTTCAATTTTGGTGCTTAACAAAATAAAATAAAATAGAAAAACATCAACATAACTAAATAACTAACATCCAGTTGACACAAAAAAATGTCATATAATTATGTATTACACACAAAAGAGAAACAAAAAAATTAGTCAATAGGAATTACACCTAATCCAGTTCTTAATTTACAGAACTGAGAGGTTTTTAAACCTCTCTTCAAACGAGTTTTTTACTATACTTTTTATACGACTGCAAATAGAAACTACACAAATCTTATTTTCTTTGTGAAACTCGTTTTATTAAGAAATATTACTTTGGAAACAACAATTTTTGAAGTATTCAATCAACAATACATTAGAGCTGTGACGCTTGCTATAGCACTCAAAAAGCTGGAAACATTGCAGAATTTTGAAGTTGGTAGGAGAGTACCAAAAAAATAACAGTGAACGAGAGATGCATGCGGAAAGATGACATATCCTTACGTAAAGTGTTTTGCATACGGCGTGTGCAAAGTATCGCTTTCGGAGTGAGTTTTCCATAGGTAAATCTTCATTTTCTGAGGCAGTCGTATAAATATAATTTTTTTCTACAAGCGTGCGCTTTCAACCCTTTTCCAGCACGCATTTCAATTCGTAAAGAGTCACATTGCCAAACAGTACGGAAAAACCCCTGCTATTCCATTTCCGCACGCGTTTGCGTGCGGTAATGGAATAGCGGGGATTTTTCCCGCACGCTTTTATTAAAGAATAAACTGAATAATGATATGTCTCTATGCACCGAACACCACCGACGACGTTACTATGGAAACGACATGTGAATTAACATAGTATGTCATTAGTATGAAATTATTTGAATATATCAAATCAAATTTAATCGTTGTGTTGAAATTTAATCGATCTCGTATAAGCGCTTGTAGAGAAAATATTGTTCCTAACAAGTGCGGAAAGAGATATTTTCCCGCACGAAACTGCCGTTACCCGAACGACGCGAAGCGGAGTTCGGGTAAGCAGTTGAGTGCGGGAAATACTCTTTCCGCACGAGTTAGGAACAATATTTTTTCTAAAAAAAATAACTATTTTGTCATCTTTGCGCACCATCTCTCGTCCACTTCGAGTCAAATAAGCTGCATGATGAGATCGAAACAGCTGTATGCAGATTTTAGGTTGAGGCGACTTACGTTTTCTATAATTCACCGTTGGATTGTGAATGCAGATTTTATGTTGCAGAATACGTATTACCATCTGCCTTGGAGAGTTGTTCGATAATTTTTAAATTATTAAAGAATTTTCCTTGTTCACTTTATGTAATGTATGAAATTGACTATGGTCAACAAGTATGATTTTCATGATTTGATACTAAAAAACTCCTAAAACGACATATTACTCGATTTGCACGAAAAATTACCTTTATTTTGCTAATTAATATCCCATTTCACCAACTTCCCCTGTAACAAATTGACTCAGATACAATACAAACCGTTCTCTTATGGTTACCTACCTGTGTACACAATTTGAAGTTAATAGCTCAATTCCTTCAAAAAAATTTGACAATTTTGGACCGTTACTCTATATCTACTTTCTATCACGTTGTGATGTGAAAGTAATATGATGAATTTCAGTTGATTCTCTTAGTTATATTTCGTTTTGTATTTTACCTATTTTGAAATAATGGTTGAATAACAATTTACACGTATAAAAACAATAGAAAGGTGAGACGTCACTTTATTCGGACACTAAGTGCAAAATTATTACATTTCTCGAATACATTCAATAAAAACATAGATATAATGAATTAGGTAGAAATTCGAAGGGTAAATACAGCGATGTATACCTACAAATAACTAGTATATATATATATATATATATATATATATATATATATAATAAATATATCAAGAACTTAAATCATAAAATTTTCAACAAGTCTGATCAAAAATTCCGACAAATCGTGATTTAGAACTATGTCCATAAGTTCTATTCGAAACAAGTTCTGGTCCAGACTCTGATTTAGAGCAGTGATTTAAATCTATATTGATAATTTGTTTCTTTTGGTTGTTCTTTAGCATTCAGTGTGTTAATTTCTCGAGAATTGTAATTGGCTTTTATCAATAGAGCAATTTCTGATTATCAAGATTCACAACTAGATTATCTGTATTATATGGTAAGCTCCTCAAAAGACTTTTATAAGCTTAAGAGCAATTTATTAGTATTTCCTCAACAACTAAATATGTCAATAAATCCATATATTCCTTGCACTTGGTAATTTGATAAGATACTTTATGACCAAATTATTCTTTAATTTTTTATAGAACAATAAGAAGTTCATCATTCATTCTCCATAGCTGAACTTCCCGTGCTTCTTTTGTCTATTCTTTGGTTACCGAAATTGAAACCAAATATATATATATATATATATATAGTATATATATATATATATATATATATATATATATATATATATATATATATATACTTATACGTAACATACTTACATAAAGAAAAAAAAATTGAAAGTAATCAGAATTTCAGTTAATAGAAATTATAGATTTTTCCAGATCTGTGAAATTTGTTAATCTGAAAAGTTAGTTTTGAAATTATAAGGTTGAAAGACTGATGCTGATGATTATTTGTAAGCAGACTTTAAAAATGCAATTATACTATCAAATATGAGAATACTTCGATGAATTGAATTTATTTGTAGAATACATTTTTAGAACAATATAAATCATCATTTTGTATGATGTGAACATATGTAAATCAATTCTCAAGTGAAATAAAATGTTTCAAAGGAACACAACTGCTACCATGATAAATTCATTAGTCTATAACAGCATTCTGTAAAGCATATAATTAAATTTTTACATGTGTACAATGATATAACATATCCAACTACCATCTACATCTTACATGACAATAATCAAAAAAATTCTATATAACAATAAAACATACTTCGGAATTATAGTTCTAGCTAGAGATTAAGATATCGTACATTAATTAACAGTATCACACATCAGAGATTGGCTCACCCTGAAAATTAAAATATATGTTTTCTTGTAAATATATAAGAGATCCTCTCTTTCAGACGAAAAAGAACTACTACTATTAATTCATTGAAGTTAACTAGTGGAAACTCAAAAAAAAACTATTACTCACCCACTGCCTCGCTACAATAAGTACAATTTCTTTTTCCAATCTAGGTCCAATGAGTGGATTCATCTGAACAACATAACAGCAGAGCCAACTAAGTGAAAAAAAAACAATCTTATTATAATTATTTATTGTACCCTATTGATATTAATATTACAATTAGGACGAACTAAAAAGTTATACTCACAACAACCAGCAACATATCCCTGTTAATATAAGTAGAACTTGGATAATTCTGAAATGAAGGAACGATGTAAATAAAATTAATATAAAACGTGTGAATCTCACCCTTTATTAGGACCTTTGGGTACAAAGAATGGAGCCACTCCGCCAACGGCACCCCAAAGTACAGTGAAAATAATAAAAGGTAAAGCTGCTGCGCCCATTTTCAATGTAAAATATCTGATCAACCTTCTTAATTATGCCTAGCCTCAAATCAAATCATATGACTGAACCACAGATCCACAGAATACTAAAGATTAGAATTCTATAAAAATAGACACTGATGAGATGAGTTTTTAAATGTTCTTTTTTTAACGGGATTCAGCTTCAACATTAGAAGACTAGCCCATTCATTGGAAATATATACTGTAGAATTCAAATGATCACATCGAATGGAATCCTTTTTTATTTATTAATATAAGATATATATCTCATATTCAGATCTAAGTATGGAGATTCAAAATTCATCTTGATATGTTTATGAAAGAATGGTAGATTTAAAATTTACAAGAAAAAATTAACTGAAAACAATTCATTTAAGGATATATTCCCAAAATTCTCAGAATATTGACGATTAATGGAATATTTTTCATTTTGTTGCACAGCAATTTATAAGGAAACAATAATATGGCGCATAGTGAAAATAGCGAGTATTAGGTACTGAAATTGGATTAGTCATACCTTTGTCATAAACGTTCTTCTAAGTTAGAAATGAATATTTTTTGAATGTTTTTGGCCATATTGGTATCTCTTGACATAAAAGAATCTGAAGTTTTTATGCACATGAGTGTTAAATGGAAATTAGCTACGATTTAAGTATTCTGTGAGCAGGGGAGTGCCAAGCCTGTGGACAAAATTAAATTTTAAACCCCTTAACCCTTTTTTTAGTAAAAATTTACTTATTAGTGGGTAAACATAAATAAAATTAAAATACGTGCTAATACCTATATTCAATTTTGATACTGATACATCAGATAAGAGGGTACACGAAAAATTGAAATAATCGCTCTTATTTATATAATTTAACAAAATCTTCAACCTCTACATGTGTTTATGTGAGGAGCATATTTTCGAATATAATCATTTGAACTAGCGTTTTCGTTCAATATTCGATTGCACAAAGAAAGTAATCACCGTTTATTCCTATTGATTCAACAGTTCCTTAACCTTTCAAGAAAACTGAAATTGTAATTCAAATTTTTATAGTGAATAAATCGACCTTCAACGATTGCATAATATAATGAAAACAAATATGGAATAAATTGGCACTATCACGAGCTATAAACACTTCAAATATTTAACCGCAAAAATTTTTAGATGAGTATCTATACTACAAAGGCAATAATCTTTTTTTTCTGAAGATTTTGTGTCACCGAACAGAGAATTTGAGATTTCTTATATAAATAGTGGACATAATTGAATTTTCAAATAGAATATAGTTAGTGTAGTATTCGAAAACATTTTATATTAACCCTATAATATTGCAGGTCAGGTGTGTATCAGATACTATATACTTACCTCACCCTCTTGTTGTATGTAAAAGGTGGACATAGTTAATTTGAATCAGCTGAAGATTTTATGCGTAAGAAAAACTTATTGTGAGGATAACAGAATTATTAACATCAAAAATGGATTAAGTAACCGAAGAATATCTTTTAGCAATCCTTTTGACATAACATAATGAGAATTAATCTTAACAACTTGTTTATCATGGACAGTTACTGTTTCATTCTTGAACTTCCTTAGATTTTGAGCATCCTGTTATTAAGTTCGTATGCCAAATGTATTACTATTCTTATTGTAGCATTATAATATAATCAAATTGTTACTGAAATTCATTTGCCAATATAGGTAAGTACCTACTTCTCGTTACTTGGTTATGTTTGTTAATATTATTTATATAAATAATGTTAACATAATACCATAATATTATACTAAGATTTTTATGCATAATACCAGTACAGCAGCAAGGCCGATGTTGCCAAGTTAAAGTTATAAATATGAATTTAATTTCTGTACCCTATACTGAATAAGATGCATACAATTTTACAAAAAAGTTTGATTTGGCATGAGTTAGGTTATATTATTGATTTTCGTAGTCCTACCAGCGATTTCTGATGAATTTGTTGTGTGTGTGTTTCATTGCGTTGCGTTAAGCTGTATTTATAGCTTGACGGACTGTAAACCTAGACGCACTGAATACGTAACAAACGGACTGTAAAAATTTTTACAATTTATAGTTCGACGGAACGGCATTTTTGCTCATAAGTAGAGGTTAAGGTTTGGTCAACTCTTCCGTTCCAGTGCGTTTCACTTACGTTACGTCATGCGTTTACGTTCATTTATAAACAAAAACAAGAGTATTATATTCTATGGGCGTCTGAAATTAAGATCGTAGCGCCGGAACGGCTAATCTAATATGTTTACATTGTTTGGTTATGGTATATACGCAGTTGCCAACTCGGTGTATTTTTCACCAAAACTGGCGGATTTCAGTGTGCCAAAGAGAATTTTAAGAAGAGTTTGAGGAGTGTCTCAAAGCTGGTGTATTTCTGATTTCATTTGGAGAATATCTAGTGAAATTGAAAACGATGCCGGCAGGAGGTGGCGCCACGCCAATTTTGCTTGCTGCGACCGTTGGAAGTTGTATTGTTTAAGTATCAACAGGCAACACCGCGCGCCAATTCCAGCATTTCCAACAGTGCCAACATCCGAGCTTCAACTTCCCTTGAACATAACACATAACCCAACTTTTATCTGTTTTCTAGTTCTAACAGTTCTATTTATCTATTACTTAAAAAATATTATTAATAAGAAGTTGTATGAATGTATTTTATTTTTGTTCTCAGAATAAGACATTTTCTTTATAGTTTCCTTGTAAACAATTGTTTTTTTTTAATAAATATTTTTAATATTCTCTTTTGTGTCAAATTTCTATAGTACTTGTTTATTCAAAACAAACTTTGTTCCAATAGAAATAGGGCAAGTGCATATAACCGATTTTTTGCAATAATGAGCAGCCCTGGGGTAAAACAAGGTATTTTATTTTTGCAGTTTTACACCCTTCCCCTTAATTCTAACACTTAATGTTTAAAACCCGCTTAATTCTGTGAAAAATACAATAATAAGCGAATTTTAAATATAACCCCTCTTTCCAACTAAGCCCTAAGGAATTACGACATGTGTCCGTGACCTTATGTTCATCAGATCCATTTTTAATGATGTATTTTGAATCTCAAATTTGGTGAAATCTGGTGAATTTTGAGGTTACGATTTGAGAATTCTGAAATTTTATAGTTGGCAACACTGTATATACGTTCATTGTTCATTTCATTTTGAGTTTTAGAACGTTTAGCTTCGTAATTTGTGTTTTTTGGACTTCGTATTTTCCAGTGGTTCATTGTTTTTCGATTGAGGACAATATTATCTCTGTTCAACAGTAGATAACCTACCTACATCAAGTTGAAATTCACACTGAGTTTTTATCATTGAACATGAAAATCAATAATAAAATAAAGGAGAAGAGGAATAAATTAAATGGTTAGAGGAACTATGCAACCATCATGAAAACGCTGTATAATAAAACACCTATTTATTTAAAAAGTAAAAAAAACTTTCAAAAGTTTCAAGAAAACATCTCTGAAATGTCTAGTTTCATTACCAACTGAAGAGGTTTTGAGTATAATGGACAAAACTAAGTTCTTACCAACAAAACTGAAAGAAACAACATGAAATAAAAGAAGAACTAACATGAATACTCTGCTTGAATGGTTTGAACGTAATGAGTTATTATATTTTTTGAATTTTCCTGACATAACAGCTCTCCTAAAGGTACGGTAGACTTCTGAGAGTCTGTTTTTTTGATAGAATCTTTGTTTTCCTGGTCATATAATTGAATATTTCAGTTTTTACCTAGCTATAGAGTCAAGTTTTATTTCATATTCTTGATGTTATAATAAACTCTTATTTTGGTTGTGCAAATAAACATTATTTATTATTATTATTTTAATAGTATCTCTGGTTGTTACATGAAAGAAAATACAATTATCTAGAATCTCTGGATGATGGCCCAGGTTCAGATTCCGATAAAAGTGGAAGATTTTTCGTTGGAATAGCATTGGACTTCAAAAACCCTACGTTTTCAGTTAGCTGAAAATTGCACATCATCAGTTGGTATAATTCTATATGGAAAAATCCACAAACTTACTGCGGGGAAAATAATTATTCTCAGTAAACTGTAAAGAAAAACTCTCTTATGTTCAGACACTGTTTTTCAATCTTCAAGTTATGAATCCACGCCTTTCTTCTGTCCATCATTTCCTTGTTTCCCAACTTTGTTTGGAATACAACTTTGAATTGTCCAGCTTTCGGAAAGGTTTGTAAGCTATATTTGGAGTTTTTTTTGCCCAAGATAAACAATAGGATACACAGCAATAGTGATTAATCTCTTCTGAACGTTTGTAAACGATCCCAAACAAAATTAAACACAGTTAAAACTCGACAACTTCTCATATAAAATACACGTAAACAGATGTAAACAAAGCAATCTATGGCCCTTGCGTTAGTGATATTCTACACCGGTAGGGGGCGTATCGCTTATCTACGTTCGCCAATAGTTGATATTATTGCGTTGCGTCTACGCTTACAGTCCGTCAAACTATAAATCCAGCATTACTGAATAAGATGCAAGCACCAACTGAGAAAATTATTAATATGGAAACAAAAATCCTAGCCGATAAATACAGATAAATATATCAATGGCCTTACAAACATTCAAGTAATTCCGATAAAAGACATAATGTATTGTTGTCCATAATAAGCAGAATGAATAAAAGTAAGTAATGTGAGGCACGGAACCAAAATATGTGTTCAAATAAATGGGGTATTACAATTTTTTTCATGTAATAAGTGAGTGATATTAAAGAAAACATAGATTAAATCATATGATGGAAACTAGAAACTGAGATTGTTAACTGGAAATTGCTGTATCAAAGTGACCATGTGGTTTAGTCTCGTGTGTCAAGTTGGAAGGAGTCAAGGTCATCTCAGTTGATCCACCACATTTCACAATTTTTTGCATATTTCTCATACTAAGTACATACTTTTAATATTGTAGTTCTAGAATAAAACTTGAATTTAATTATATTTGTTCATTTCACCTGAGTTAGGCTGTACTCTGCACTTACCTCAAAAAATTGAGTTGTCAGGCAAGTGCGCTAGTCAACAGTGGGATAAGTGCAGGATGTTACGCACTTTCCCCCTTGCGATTCTTACTTAAGAAAAATGGAAGAAGAAGAAAGAGCAGATGCTACAGACTTTAAAAAAGTTAATGACATGGCTGTTGGTGACTGGGTCATCGTTCAATTTTTGGGCAGGAAAACGATCAAGCATTATGTGGGAGAGATCATTGAATTTGATAAAGATGAGCCAATGATATCACCAAAAGTTGGTAGGCGAAGGGGAGCTATTTTTAATATTGATTTATCTAGTTACAACATTCAGTGGTGGATATTGTTTTACTTATTTCCTAGTTACGTAAAAGTACCGAAAAATAATTTTTGTTGTTGTTGTATTTACCTTGTGTTATCAGTTTATTCTTAAGAACAACAATTATTTCATTCTAATCATTCTTGAGACAAGTCCTTTGACTGATAGTTACTCACTCATTTTGTTACAATAAGATCCAATTCGTTTTCATTTGATTTAGAGTTCTTATTTGATGAAGCAAATAATTCGAATTAAGTAGGTACTACCCACTGATGGTTGTTTGAGTGATAGTATCTAAGGACTCACATAAGCTTTTCATTTTCAAGATGGTTCTTTTATAATTTAGAATTTTTTATATAATTCTTATATCATTTTGTGATGAAATGTCTTCCCAAGTAACAATTTGCAGACAGTTTCTATTTATTTAGGTTTTAAAAATGCTTTTATATGTTCAATAAATCGACATAGGATTTTAAGTAACCTTAAGATAAACTAAAAGTTCTTAAAGACCATTATTTCTTAAACAAAGAATTTAATGCACTCTTTAAATCGAAATCCTATTGATCTTATTCTGGTTTTATATTACTCTTAACATTGGCTATTTTAAAACTAATTTGCTATAATTAAGAATTAAACAGCAAGTTGGTTTTAAAACAATCCGTTCTGGGAAAAAAAGTTTTTATGCAGTTTTATGGAGTATACCCTTGTTGTATTCTTCAAAACCCATTAGGAACACTATTTTATCCTAAGACAATACATTCAATATAATACCACATTAAATCCAAAAACATAATTTTTACCTTTTAATGAGTACATTAAGAGTATTATTCATTTAAAAGGTTTTAATTTAGTCAATTTGGTTAAAAGAAATGCCTTTTGGTCTTTGGACGGCTTCATTAAAACTAATTAAATATCACCTCCACATTCAGATGAATGTGGAGGGGATATAACTGAGAGAAGCTCTTTTCAACCAGTGCAAGAAAACCATAGTGCAATTGAAACCAGCGTTACTTATAAAGAGTGTCCTTTCACTTCATCTTTCAATCCGTTCGATTATGAAAGCAATGCCAGGGAATTACAGAAAGAAATCTACGAAAACGACGATCAAATTCAAAATGATGAATTTCAAAACGACAATGAACTCATAAAGAATCTGCTTTTCTGCGAAGAGCTTAGAGAACTGGTAATCCTTTCAAACATAAGTCAAGGCACTGTTAAACAATAATACAACTCATTAATAAACGACTACCAAAGACTATTCTTGAGCAAGATCCGCGAAATTTTTTTTTGTGAGGTTAGGATTCCATTTGAGCGCAAGACCACTTTAAATCAATAAGGTCACAATTTGAACTTATTGGTTTTGAAAGGAAACGTGAACAGACTCCTGTGGGAGTCATTGGATTTATAGTGGTTAATAAAACGCATATTATATATACATTAATAGTTTTCATTACAACTGACAGTGCCAAAGGCACATTCAAGGATTTTTATCGCCAACCGTCAATAGAGCCATGCATTACCATAGCAATTTTCGGAAGTAAACAAACACTTTATTTTACTGTAAAAATCAAGTATTTTACCTGCCGCAAATATTTATCAATACAGCGATGACTATTTGACATTAAAAAGAAATAGTTTTTTGCTGTCAGGTTCATTTTAGTCGTTAATTTTTATCAAAAATAATAGAAGAAGACCTTCAGT
This sequence comes from Cynegetis impunctata, assembly GCA_030704885.1. NCBI lineage: Eukaryota > Metazoa > Arthropoda > Insecta > Coleoptera > Coccinellidae > Cynegetis > Cynegetis impunctata. The sequence continues at coordinate 175,254 of JARQZK010003688.1, read as the reverse complement.
GCACGCCGCCCGATATTCAGAAGAAGTCGTTAGAAACGACATTTGAAATATTATCACAAAAATCAGTCGAAAAATACAATCGCCAGTATGAAATGTTTATGTAGTGCTACATTAAACATGGAATTAAAAAATGTAGTGTTGTAGTATCTTAATTTTTTTTCAATTATAAATTTTTACGGTTGGCGATAAAATTTTGTATGCACCACGTCAGTAAAATGACTTTTTCTACAAGCGTGCGCTTTCAACCCTTTTTTTTTTTACGTCATTAGTATGAAATTATTTGAATATATCAAATCGAATTTAATCGTTGTGTTGAAATCGATCTCGTATAAGCGCTTGTAGAAAAAATATTGTTCCTAACTCGTGCGGAAAGAGTATTTCCCGCACTTGTTAGGAAAATAACTATTATCAAACTCGTCTGGTTATTCGCCTCACTCTCTTCGCTCGCTCGTCTCATAATCCCAGACTCGTTTGATAAAGAATCATTTTACTGACTTGGTACATAAATAACTATTATTCCACAAAATTAGTGACCGTTTTTCGAGCTATCATTTGACTGTCAGAAACACGCCTACCTGGAGAAAAAATAACAACTCTAAAGTCGGGCCATATACTGATTCTTGAACAATCGGTATGACATGCAAATAATCAATATCTACGCCCCAACCAGCGCTGCGGACGATGAAGATGTAGATCAACTTCACGAAGACGTGTTTTTTTTGCAATCGTTTCATCGAGTATTCAACAATGCTCTCACGAACATCTTACGTTGGGTGCATTTTCTCCGCACAGAAGGTCAGTTAATGAAGAAGAAACCAGCAGGTGCTCCTACATCAGCAAGATCATATGAAAACGAAGAAAGAGTTAGATCAGCACTTTTGAGAAATCCAGGCCGTTCCGCTGAACGCTATTCATTGGCACAGCACATGAGTTCTCGTGGCGTTGGATTTGCATGAGGAATTGAATGTTCAACTCTTCCAGGTAATGTTTGTTCAGGAATCAAATGCAGTGGATACAATTATAAGATAGATTTTGGATGGATGCAGAGAAATTACCCAGAACAGCTCCAATTTTGGGTCAATGAAAGTGGACGTCACCTACGTGACGTAATTTTTTGCTATAGAATAGACTTTTGAGCATGGTTATAAGTTATCTATTTCTTTTTGGAAATAAATTTTTGAAGCGAAATTGACGTGTTTTACTTTTTTAGAAAAATATTCCTTTTCTACTGCCTTACCATGTATATAAATATATATTATATATATATATATATATATATATATATATATATATATATATATATATATATATATATATATATATATATATATATATATATATATATATATATATATATATATATATATATATGGCCAATGGGCTTGTAAACTATGTACATTACCCAACAGTTATTATGATATTTAGAACCACGAAATTCCGGACATATACAACACCCAAGAGCAAGGTGGGACTCGAACCCACAATCCTCGGTTTACAAACGTTACAAGGCCTTACCGCTGGTCTACCGAGGCCTCTCCTTCAAAAATTTATTTCCAAAAAGAAATAGATAACTTATAACCATGCTCAAAAGTCTATTCTATAGCAAAAAATTACGTCACGTAGGTGACGTAAGTGACGTCCACTTTCTTCTGTCCGTGTGTTAGTCACTGAACTCCTCGTAAACGGCAGGACCGATTTTGATGAAATTTTCGGTTAGTGTCAGTGGACAAATCAGTTGACAAATATATATATATATATATATATATATATAATTATATAAAAATAAATATATATATAAATATATATATATATATATATATATATATATATATATATATATATATATGTATATATATATATGTAAAAAAATGAAAAAAAAAAAGTAATATATAATGAGATACAATGACTGAAGGATGTTTTTTATTTTTATACATTGAGAATAATTTGTGCTTGATCTTCAATTTTATATTACTCTACATCAGAAATATCATTTGAAAACAGTGGAAAGCAGTGTGCCTTTTCTTGCCTTCATGGGTTTGTAGGAATGTTGATAAACCGTTGCTAGCCTCCAATGCTCCGGATAATCTTGTCTCCTTTCCTTCTGCAAAGAAAAAGGTGGTGCTAAGCTATCTATCCTGTAATTCTTAGCAGCATACGGTTCTTTCTGTTTTGGTGCTTTGAAAAGGTACCTATCTCTCAAAAGTTTTCTACTTACGCGTTTTAGGGGTACTCCCGCCTTAAAGGCGGCTTTGAAATCGGATTTCTTATCTTGATGCGTCTGATCCTGAATTGAAATATCGTTCATTCGACATGTCATACAAAATGTTGAATGTTTCTTTTTTGGAGTGAGCAGAGATCTTTTTCGCTGTTTTTCACAGCTAGAGTGTTTATCGTTACACTTTTTTGGATTGGAGGTATTAATTTCATATTCCGATTTTGTTTTTTTACCATTGTTTATATCATCAATTTTGGTATCATCGTTGATGCATTTACTCTCATTCTTCTCACGAATTTTATTCAATTCTCGAAGTTCGTATGCGCTGTAAGAACGTTTTTCATCGTCTAGTTTTTGTTCAAGCTGCTCAGAAAAATCTTGAGCAGATCTCCTTTCGAAGAAGTAATTTTTATCATCCGATAGTTTATTGGTAGAATAGAATAGCGGCCTGCAACCGTGAATACCATCACATCTGTTACTTATTGAATCTTTGCTGATAATATTCTCTTTTGGTGTATGAACTAATGTGAAGACTGCTGGTGCCAGACAACCTTTGAAGAAAATAAGAAACTTTCAATACCTCTTCAATAGGTATACAGCTTCATAACAATATGTTAATTTCCTGGGTTTATGAATATTTGATTTCAAGGATTTTTCTACGCTGAATCAGTATATTTTTGAATTAATTTACCGTTACCTACCTTTCGCATTAAAATTAGAAATTTATTGCTGAATAGGTATCTAATTGAGAGATTATTTCATTATATTTCATTAATTTTCTTTCAAAATATATTTGTGACTTTGTATGGCAAATTATTGTTGGTTAAATGAATAATTCAAACTAATATATAAAATCCAATGACTCATTGGAAAATACTGGTTATTCTCCACGAAAGGTAGCTATCGAATAATTTTGTATTTATAAGGGGAGATTTGAATTTGAATCTCTGTAAATGGTTTTTTGATTAGGTATTTAAATTAGTGGATAAGAATATCTTAGCTGATTTACAATTTTGAGACTACAATCTCAAGAAAATTTACATATTTTGAAGAGATATGGTTGTTAATATACAGTACGTTTAACAGCATGGTGAGGTTTTGGTAGAAATTATTTTTACATTATCGTTCAGTAATTTTGTTCTAAAGGTAGATTAGGTATTTAAATTTGCAGATTCTGAATACTTATTTATGAGTTAGCACTTCACATGTCGTATACCTACAGTTCAGAATAAATTTAAATGAGGTTGACAATACAAAAAAATTTTTCAATGTTATTATTCTTGAATACGCAAGAGCGGACTTTTACTTGAATTCTCAGGTTGAATTTGTAAATCAAAGAGAATTACTTAAAAAAACATTCAATTTAGCTTTAGGAATAATTAAGTCAATTGGTTGCTGGCTTAACACTTGATCGAACTTTGTACAAAATTATAACTAAACTAAAGTAAAACACTTGGCATGATTCCACTATAATTGGTATATTTACTAGACATACATACTTTGGGCTACTAACCCATTATCAAGAGTTTTCTAACATATTTGAAAATGCTACAATTAGTCCAGGCACCAGCGGTAAAAAATTGTAAAAACGTGGAATTTTGAGAATCAACACCGATTTTGATAAAAATTTGGATTTTAGCTCTACTTACCCTCTTCTTCAAAATTTATACTCTGCCGAAATGTGCTTTTAATTTTTTAGGGGTGAAAACTACCCCTTATCGCAAAAAAACTGAAAAATCGTAGATTTTAGCATGTATTCAGTTGAAATAAAGTTTAAATGAATTATTTGTGGATCTATCGATATACTCAAATAAGTTTACGATTAATCAGACAGATGCAACCCCTTCAAATCATTCCCTGATGGTAGGGTAATTTCTAAAATTACTTTTAAAGGTACCTATAAGTTGGCATAATTGAAAATTGCGTCATATTGAATTATTATACTCTATTTAAACGAAATTATCATTTGCCGAGACGCTTCAACCCTTATAAGTCTTCTCCTGAGAATATGAATTATTGAAAAATAATCTCAACGATTTTTTCACAATAAGAAATGTTTCAAAAGTGCATTAATATTGAATCGAGAATATTTCATCAGTGATATAACTCTTATCGTTTTTTAAACACAACTCTTATAAAACCCACTCTTTGTGACCAAAAATATAAATATTACGGGTTTTTTGCAGTAATAATGAGAGAAAGTGATAAAAATTTATTTGCACTGGATATAGTTTTTCGTTTCCTCGTCACTCTCGGTATCTACATCTTCCTCTTGGTCAAAAACTGGTGTCCTGTTTATACAAGTGTCTGAACTACAGCTTCTGCACATTGCATTGCAAAAGAGGCACGCTGAACCGTATCCTTTTTTGCAATTACAAAATATCATTTGCAAAAGCTCCTCAGGTGCCGGTTCATTTTGGTTTTTGATTGGATGCGAAATTCTGTCAATTTTAATCCAACCCCAATCAAAATAATCAATATTTTTGTTACCCAGCCATATTATGTACTCATTGAAAGCACCAACTGTTGGGACAAGAGATGAAAATCTAACAGCCTTTTTTTTGGTGGTTAAATTAATAAATGAGTTATATCAGTTTGTAATACGTTTCAATGTATTCAAGTTATAGTGTCTTTAGTAAGTCCAAACAACATTACGGTACAGTATCTACCGGCTTCTAAAATATCTTCAAGCGTTGAAGAACTATTATAACAAATCTTCGCCTTTTCTCTTACGTCGGAACGTTTTTCTAAAATGTCGATTTTTTGAGCTATAATATTTACAAACACAACATTCTGTAAGGAATTACAAGGTCTTTGACACCACGTTGATTAAAAAGTTTTTTAACCTTTTATTTGAAAAGGGTTGACCTCAACGGGCTTGGATGAGCCACAATTTTTTCACGAATGCAAACTTTGAGCCAACATATCTCGTTCAATTTTCATGATACAGAGATCAAAAGAATATCAAAATTTTTAGTAAGGAAAACCCTACAAACCCAACAGTTTTTCATATCATGAATAGTCTTTGGTTTATTTGAGAAAATGCATTTTTTCTCCAAATTACGAAAATGCGATTTTCAATTCAATCAACAATTTTTTATTAATTGAGAATTCTAAACTTGTCAAATCACATGGATCATATTGATTATACTTAGGTTCAAATAATTGAAAGTGGATTACGATTAATTTAATTTAGGGTGGTCATGACGAGGGAGTATTAAAAATAAAATTTAAAAAAATTGACTTTATTTTCGTTATAAGTCAGTCAATTTTTATAAGAAGACTTTCGTATACAAACTAATTTTAAGGTTCTTTCTTGTACTTCAAAAAGGGACTCTTGAGTTTTACCCAAAAATTCCACTATTCTCAAATTATTTAAGGTTTAAAGTTTTCAATTTGGGGTTTCCCGAAAAATAACCATTCTTCAACGAGTAATAACTCAGACGTTGTTGGGTTCACAAAAGTCATTCGAAAACGAATATCTTTTCTCTATTATTAGCTACATTTTTGTTTCAGATGATTTTTCCGATAAAATGAAATTTTTTTGAGTTATTCGTAAAAAACTGTTTAACAACATGCGTTTTTTCAATGAAAATTGCCCAGTTTCAATCTTTAGTACCTGGAAAATTATCAACTTTACCAGCATAATAAAGAGGTACTAGTTGTTTTTCATCTAAAACAGTGCGCAAGTTTTTAAACATATAAACAACACCATACAATTTTCCCGAAACATATTCGCAATGATTTTTAAAATTGAGACATTCATCCAAATAGACTCCCAAAAATTTCACATTATTACTTTGTTCAAGCAGATTTTCCCCTGCATAAACATTTACTCTAGACCACTTCCTCTGGTAATTATGAAACCGTATAAGAGCCGTTTTATCGCTGTTAAGAAACAAGGAATTACCACCAAACTATCTCTTCGCTGCATCTACTACTTCATTACATTTGCGTTCCAAACTACTATCTAGTTTTTCAGATACTAAAAAAGAGCTATCATCAGCATAAACAGTCATTGCATCGGCAGATATACAGTCAATGTCATTTATATAAAGAACGAACAGGATAGGGCCCAATATAGAGCCTTGTGGGGCACCTATGTTTACATTCACACATCTAGAACTCATCTGTTGTTCCGTTTTCTTATTGCTAAAAAAAATGCTAACATATTTTTTTCTGTTTTCAAGAAATGTCTTTATCAATTTTAAAGCAGAATCATTCATTCCATATTTCGATAATTTAGCTAATAAGACCATGTGATCGACGCAGTCGAACGCCCTGCTGAGATCACAAGAAATCCCAACAGGGCACTCACCTGCCTCGATCTGTCGTATTACTCTATGATAAAATGAACCTATACCTGTAATCGTTGATCTTTCTTTCATGAAACCATGCTGGTCCACAAATATGATATTGTTTTCATGTAAGAAACTATTCAACCTATCCAAAAATGTATATTGAAAAATCTTAGACAAACTCATTGGTACAGTAACTGGCCTATAATTAGATATATTCATAAAATAGATAGAATGTTGCATTTTAAAATCAGCTAGAAAAGTCTAATGGGTTAATTGCACGTAACTTATATGTTTAGTAAATATACCAACTTTAGTGGAAACAAGCCAATTGGTTTACTTAAGTTGATTTATAATAGGTACAGTTTTTTCGATACAGACTAGGTTTGTGTTTGCTCGAGAAAAAGTTATGTCGATCAATGAATTGAAAGAAAATTTTCATGCATTGAATGGTTAAAATTGTTGAGAATTCTTTCTTTGAAACAAACCATTCGATCCATCAATGTGCGCATGTGGTTTAGGTTCATCCTTTGGATTTTCTGGCGTCAAGTCCCAACAGAGGGCAAGATTTATCGGTGTGACTTTGCTCTGTTTGATAAAGCGCCATTTCTGCTCGAAGTTAGCCCAAGTATTCGCCTTTTCACCTGGTCTCCTTGGTTGAAGAAGGGAACTTTTTGGCCTAAATACTTTCAGTTTTGTACAGCGAGTAGGTCCATAGCCTTGATATTCTTTCCAACCAATCCCTGAATAAATGAAAGATTCTTATAGCTGTTATCGTATAGAATATTCCGCATCAAAAAAATCAAATTTTTAACTGGATCATAGTTTTCTCATCAGGAGTTATTTTATTTTAAACGGTATGCAGATAGTGTTATAGAGAAATATTCGTTTAGATTCAAGAAAGTACAAAAAATATATCTACAAGTAACAACATTATGGATGAATGAAGTTGTTTTTTAATTAAAACATTTTAGAAACACGAATCTTACATAAGTCATGAAAATGTAGTGTTTAGACTCTCATATTTGGTGTAGGGTAAAAAAATTGGTATATTCTTCACCAGTTCACTATATAGATGGTTTGAAAGAATAATATAAGCTTTTGACAGTATAGATTCCATCGAAATCAGAAGTGCTATTTAAACTAGATTGATGCTATTGATTATAATTCATATTGTGTAATTGAATCCATGTTTTTGATCAAATCGTTACAATTGTTGGTTTTCTACTGCTGAATGGTTTGCGAGCTACACCTTTTTCCTTAACTACTACGGCAGTAATTTTTTTCCGAACAATAGAAACATATCAAAGACGGTACTAATAGACAAAATAACATAACTTAGTGTTAGTTTGAATGGTTTCGACAATGTTTCTTCTTTATTTGTGGAATTCTGGACTTCCATTGTCTATAAAAATATATATCTGAAACAAAAATAAAAGAAAAGAAGATTTGGTTAGTAAATGGCAAGAAAAGAAAATAGCTGAAAAAATTAAATTCAATGAATTAGTATTATCTGAAAAAAGAAATGAAATGAGATTAGTAAATAATAAGTTGGAAAATGATGAAAAAATAAAATTATACAATATACACGACGTTTCGGTTAGTTGGGTATCTCTAACCGTTCTCAAGTGTAAACTGATTATCAGAGTTTGGATTGATCTTTTATATACTCCCTTGATCAGTCGTGCCGTGTTGGGCGTCTCTCCCATTGGGGGGAGGAGCTTGAGACCACTGATACGCGCCAGGATTGGTCGCCACGCGTTTGCCACTTCAACACTGGGTTTACTGAAAACCTCATGGTTCTGTTGGATGAAAGCAGCTTCCTTGAATTTTCGTTTTCGCCAGTTCTGTTCCCGGTGGATAATCCTAGCATCGTTCCACTTAATGTTGTGATGTTTTGTCCAAGCGTGATCAGCAATTCCCGATTTCGATGTTTCGGCTCTTCGTGTGTGTATTTGGTGTTCTCCACAACATCAAGAGGTCTCTTCGTTTAACCGATGTATGAATCTCCACATTCACAGGGTACCAGCTATACGCAATTCTTATTGTCCGGGGGTCCATCTGGTTTAGTTTTGGTCAGCCTGCTTCTTAAGGTGTTGTCCGACTTGAACGCTGTTTTGATGTTGTACTGCTGAGCGATTCGCCTTATCTTCTCGGATATTCCCTTCACATAAGGTATGGTTATCATCTGGCAATTCGGGTTCTCCTCTCGTGTGGTTCTGTTCTGTTGACATTCCGCGATAGTCCTTGTTATTATCTTCTTGTTGTAACCGCTTTGTATCAGGTCCCTTTCGATGTTAGATATTTCCTGTTCCATGAGTCGGGGATCGCTGCAAATTGTTGTCGCTCTCCTGAACAGTGTCCTGATTATTCCTTTCTTCGTGCTCATTGAGTGATTCGAAGTGGAGTTGAGGTATTGGCCTGTGTGTGTGGGTTTTCTGTAGACTGACGTACTGATGTGATTATTGTTATGTTTAACCAGAAAATCTAGAAAGGATAGGCTGGAATCCTTTTCTTTCTCCATCGTGAATTTGATGGTGGTGCGAAAACTGTTTATATGGTTTGAAAACTCGTCCAACTCGGCAGCGGTCCCTTTCCCAATGATGAAAGTATCGTCCACATATCTTAGCCACATCTTTGGTTTCACGGGAGATGATTCTATCACTTGGCCTTCGAACCACTCCATGTAAATGTTGGCTATTACTGGTGAGAGTGGTGATCCCATTGGTAATCCATCGTCCTGGGAGTAGAATTCTTCTTTTATCTGGAAATAAGAATTATTAATGCAACATCCCAACAGATCAATTACTCCTTCAATGGGTATAGATGTTCTGTCTGTCAGAGTATCATCCTCCTGTAATTTTGACTTGATGATATCCAGGGATTCCTGCCGTGGGATGTTTGGATGCATATTATCTACATCAAAACTGATGAGCTGTTCGTTGGGTCCTAGTTTGACGTCCTTGATCATTTCCACGAAGTGGCTGGAGTTCTTGACAAATGATGTTGTTTTCCCTTGTAAAGGCTGGATGATTTTCAACAGAAAATTCGCGAGATTACTTGTTGGTGAATTCCTGGAACTAGTAATTGGCCTGAGAGGTATTCCTGTTTTGTGAATTTTTGGGAGCCCGTAAAGATGAGGTGTCTTGCTATGATGTGGTGTTAGCATTGTTCTAGTTTTGTCCTCCAAATGATTCTTGTATTTCTTCAGTGTCTGATAGATCTTCCTCTCGATGCTAGGGGTTGGATCTTATTATTTACTAATCTCATTTCATTTCTTTTTTCAGATAATACTAATTCATTGAATTTAATTTTTTCAGCTATTTTCTTTTCTTGCCATTTACTAACCAAATCTTCTTTTCTTTTATTTTTGTTTCAGATATATATTTTTATAGACAATGGAAGTCCAGAATTCCACAAATACAAACATAACTTAGGTTGTCCAATCTCATGATCTGTATGACAATCGAACAACGTCAAAAAAATGTAGGTTTCCATTTAAAATAAGGAAGTTGGTACCGACTTTTGGCATACCATGTATAGCTGTAGAAATAAAAATATTTAAGGTAGAAGGAATATGACCGATCATGGCAGATTATCATAGTTCAAGTTTCTAATCGAACAGCAAGTTGAAAAAACTCTAATGCACTGTCTACGTAAATCACCCTGTATATATATATATATATATATATATATATATATATATATATATATATATATATATATATATATATATATATATATATATATATATAATATGTATATATGTATACACGGTGTCCAATTAATAACACGCCAGAGTGACACTGGAGGTAGACTGGCTTCAATTCAATCAGATAATATCAATATGACCTAAGTAGTTACCTGATTTTTGAGATATTGCCACTTTTATGTTTTTTGAAAATCTATACTTTTTGGTAATTTTGTCGCCTATTTTGAATATATATTCTTGTGCTATGAATAATAATTGATTGATACAATCGACTAATCATTTCATTAAATACTAGCTATGCTCAAAAAAAATTAAGTTGTTTCAATTTAATTTAAATCCGAAAACCTTAACTCAAGTTTGACTAATTACTGTGAAAAGATATTCTACCAGACTGAATAAGCAAATGATCTCAAAAACTAGAATATTTAATGCTCTTTAGAAAATGGTATAAGATTTGTGGGTTTTATCCCATAAAATACATACTATTGCAGTGTATCGAAGGAAAGCAGTTAGGTGCAGGAGTATTTTTCCCATCCATTTTGGACCTCCTAGACCACGATTTCGAAAATTTTATATATATATATATATATATATGTGTTATATCGTATGTTTTCTCGGATGGTAGAATGAATCAGAGAAAGATTCCGGGGTTCAATCCGATTTCGGAAGTTTTGTTGGCGCTGAGAAGCACCGTTTGTTTCACGACGTTTCGCCAAAATCTCATTTGGCATTTTCAAGTGCTGCTGTACGTCTGGTGACTCGACGGCAACTACTGTTCGCCTCTGCTTGTGTCTGGGTTTTATTGGCATTGGCTGGTCTCGGTTCCTGATTGGCCGGTTCGCTGCATAGGCTCCGCCCCCTCACTTCTTGACTTTCTTCCTCGATGTTTGTTTTTACGTCTTGTGTTGTTTTATGCGTTTTCGTGTTTTTTAAAATTATTTTCCAAGTCAGTGGAATATTTAGAGCATCGTCTTGTTTGTTTAGGTGTCCTGATTTTTCTATTTCTAGAGCTTCTCTTATGGTACGGACCTGTAGTTTCTATGGATGCTATTTCTCTTGATCGGTCAAAATCGATTCTGTGGCCTGTTGCTTGATGATGTTGAAACAGGGCTGATGTTGTTTGTTTGTTTCTGACGCTATTTTTATGTTCTTGTATTCTTGCCGATATTTTTCTGTTCGTTTGTCCTATGTATGTTTGGCCGCAGTCTGCACACGGTATGCTGTAGACGCCGTGGTTTTCTAATTCGATTTTATCTTTCGGGTTTCCAAGTATATTGGCTATTGTTTTCTGCGGTTTAAATATTGGTGTTATGTTATTTTTCCTCAAGACTCTTCCAATTTTATCTGTAATTCCTTTTACGTATGGAAGTACTGCTTTTTGTCTGGATTCTTCGGCGTTGTTTTTTGATGTTTTTATTGGATTATCTTGTTTTTTGATGGCCTTTTTGATGTCGGTGTATGTATATCCATTTTGTCGTAAGGCGGTTGTGATCTGTTCGATTTCTAGTCCTCTTGTTTCTGGTTCTGTTAGTCGAAAAGATCGAGAAATTAATGAGTTTACTACTGACTGTTTTTGTGAAGGATGGTGGTGGGAAATCGATAATACCTAGGGAAAAGTCAAGCAGATGCCCGAAACTATACGGACTGCCAAAAATTCATAAACCTGAGGCCCCTCTCCGACCGATAGTCAGCGCATTCCGATCACCAACACAAAAACTTGAAAAATTCCTAGCCGGTATTATGCAACCTACAGTTGAACTTGCCCAATCTTTCGTGAAAAACTCTGAACATCTTACTAGAATGATAAAAGACATTCACCTCGAAGAAAATGACATCTTAGCAAGCTTTGACATAAAATCACTTTACCTGAGTATACCCGTTGAGGAAGCCCTAAACAAAATTTCCAGTAATGAACGTTATCCAGATTACGTCATCGGCCTCGCGGAACACTGTCTGAAAAACACTTATTTCATGTTTAACGATAAAATTTACAAGCAAACAGACGGCGCACCCATGGGATCCTCGCTTTCACCAGTTATAGCTAACCTTTTTATGATATATTTCGAAAAAGAGGCTCTACAAAATTATCCCCTGAAACCCAAATTTTGGAAACGCTATGTTGATGATATTTTCTTAATCTGGCCACACTCTCGGAAAGATCTAGAGAATTTTCTACAGTATCTCAACAGTATACATCAAAAAATCCAGTTTACTCTAGAAATTGAACAAAATAGAAAACTGCCTTTTCTGGACTTACTCCTGACAAGAAATCTGAACGGTACTTTGGGCTTCAGTGTATATCGCAAACCAACACACACTAACAGATACCTGAACGCACAATCCCACCACCATCCTTCACAAAAACAGTCAGTAGTAAACTCATTAATTTCTCGATCTTTTCGACTAACAGAACCAGAAACAAGAGGACAAGAAATCGAACAGATCACAACCGCCTTACGACAAAATGGATATACATACACCGACATCAAAAAGGCCATCAAAAAACAAGAAAATCCAATAAAAACATCAAAAAACAACGCCGAAGAATCCAGACAAAAAGCAGTACTTCCATACGTAAAAGGAATTACAGATAAAATTGGAAGAGTCTTGAGGAAAAATAACATAACACCAATATTTAAACCGCAGAAAACAATAGCCAATATACTTGGAAACCCGAAAGATAAAATCGGATTAGAAAACCACGGCGTCTACAGCATACCGTGTGCAGACTGCGGCCAAACATACATAGGACAAACGAACAGAAAAATATCGGCAAGAATACAAGAACATAAAAATAGCGTCAGAAACAAACAAACAACATCAGCCCTGTTTCAACATCATCAAGCAACAGGCCACAGAATCGATTTTGACCGATCAAGAGAAATAGCATCCATAGAAAACTACAGGGTCCGTACCATAAGAGAAGCTCTAGAAATAGAAAAATCAGGACACCTAAACAAACGAGACGATGCTCTCAATATTCCACTGACTTGGAAAATAATTTAAAAAAACACGAAAACGCATAAAACAACACAAGACGTAAAAACAAACATCGAGGAAGAAAGTCAAGAAGTGAGGGGGCGGAGCCTATGCAGCGAACCGGCCAATCAGGAACCGAGACCAGCCAATGCCAATAAAACCCAGACACAAGCAGAGGCGAACAGTAATTGCCGTCGAGTCACCAGACGTACAGCAGCACTTGAAAATGCCAAATGAGATTTTGGCGAAACGTCGTGAAACAAATGGTGCTTCTCAGCGCCAACAAAACTTCCGAAATCGGATTGAACCCCGGAATCTTTCTCTGATTCATATATATATATATATATATATATATATATATATTTTTATATATATATATATATATATATATATATATATATAGGTATATTTATTTCCCGGTACATATACTGACATCTCGATCGGCTCCCATCGAGTCGAATGAGCTGAAATTTGGTACCTGGAATTGTTTCCGTTGCAGAACGAAAGTATCCAAATTTGGGTAAATTTTTGCAATCGCCGCCATTTTTACGTAGATATTTCTAATTTTCATATAAAGATCTCACCCGGTACATATTTAGGTAGGTACATATCTCCAGTGGTCCGTATCACACCAAATGAGCTGATTAGTTTTTCCTGGGATTTTTTTCGTTGCAGAACTAAACAGCCAAAATTTGGTTAAATTTTTCCAACCGCCGACATTTTTATGTAGATATTTGTTGTTTTTTCGTGGTTTGTGAAAATTTGCCAAACTCAACAGATTTTGCAAATTGAGTAAGAGGGTTCAAACTTGGATGTAGATTGAGTTGATGTTGAAGTGCCTTTGGGTAGTTTCAACCATTTTCCTCAGTCGCGCTGTCCCGCGCGGGGACTATTCCGTTCAAATCGCATGCTATCCTGCTTCGCTATCAGTACACGATGCACTTCGTGAAATTTATTCTATTTTGTATGAAATAATAAAGAATTTCTTAATTTTTATTTTGCTATGAAAGCGTTGTATTTCTGTTTGCGATGCACTTCGCGAATTTTTTTTCTCGAAAAATTTAATAATTTCTCTAATCAAAAAATTATTTTCAACTTTTGGATTCGGTCTGCTTTTTAAGCGTGATTTTTCAAAATATGATTCAGTTCGTTAGAATCGCATCCCGACGCGATGCATAACGCGTGAAAAATACGCGTGATGTAGTGATAGAGTTCTGCTGCTCACTTTTTTTTAAAATCATTTTCAAAAGTCTAAAAACTCTAATTTTTGCTAATTCATCTACTTACGAAATAATATGAATAAAAAATAATACTTAATAAAAGGTGCCGGCGTATTTGATCTGAAATTACAAACTTGGTAGTTCCAGCAAATGTCTGAAACGCTTATTACCCTTTTTTAATCATTGTTATTGGTAGGCATCCAAATAATGAACAGAACATAAGGTTGTATTATTTATCTCAAAAGATTTTGACATCTGCAAAAGCAAATGAAGAATTTTGATCTGAATTTTGAATCATTATTTTCACAATAGATTTTCGAAATGTCTACCACCGACTCTTAAATACAACATGCATATTCTCAAAAATTATCCCTTTAAACGACTTAAACTCAAATCAGATATTTCACGTCCTGCTTGATTGATTCGTTGGCGCAATTCATTTGCCGATCGAATTGGTTTGCCATCAACCTTATCTTTTAATCATCCCCAATAAAAAAAATTGAGGGGATGGAGGTCTAGAGAGCGCAGAGCCACAAAATTGGTTTCGTCTTGTTGATTTGCGATTGCAATATAGCAATCTTATGACATTAACTGCCAGGATGCTTTTTGAAAAAAATTACCTACCCGGAGATACGCCATTTTTTTCGAACAATTGTTAATAAGTTCAAAATGAGTAGTTAGGTACCTACCCATAAGTATTTTTTTTTCAAATTTTGGATTGATTGGGCCGATACTTGGTTTAAATTAATAAACATATTAAAACAATGGTTAATAATAACAATTTACAAATTTATTAATAGAAATAACGCATTCCGCACGTTTCGGTGGGTTTCACCTTCTTCTGAAGAAGGTGATGTTCCACCGAAGCATGCGGCATGCGTTATTTCTTTTAATAAATTTCTAAATTGTTATTATTAACCATCGTTTTAATACATTTTTTTTTCTTAGAAACGTAAATATTTTTTTTATGTCACTAATATGTGGTTGACGTGGCCCACCGTGTTACTTTGTTTCTTGTAGAGCCATGTCGGCCATATATGTGTGACGATATGTTAGGTTATGTTTCTCTTTTATCAGCTGTAAATTTGTGATAGTTAAAATAGTTTTATTTGTAAAGTTGTCTTACGAAGAAGACAAGTGCAGTAGAAAATGGCTAAAAGAAAATAAGAATGTAAACTCAGGTTTACAAATAGATGTGGCGGAAGATATTACTCCATTTGATGCGTTTTCATTATTTGCTGATACATGATGAAATTATAAATATTATGTGGAAACAAGTGGAAAAAACAGATACGCTGAACAAAGATTGAATAATAATCAAACGAAAAGTAAAAGTCGAAAAAAAAATGGGTTCCAACTAACAGTGAAGAGATAAAAAAGTTTTTGGGGCTTCCTGTATGGATGGGGTTAGTAAGACAATGGCCAACAAGCGATATTTATAAAAATAATGTAGCAGCAAAAATTATGTCTCATAATAGATTTGAATTATTGCTGTCAAATATTCACTTTTCAAAAAATTAAGAAATTTCTCAAGGAGTACTAGAAAAATATTAACTCTTATTGACGCATTTCAAGAGAAGATTAAAGATATAATGATTCCAGCTAAAGACTTTGTTATAGATAAAACCCTCATACCTTGGAGAGGTAGATTACTATTTTGACAATACTTACCTAATAAAGCTCACAGATATAGGATAAAGCTGTTCAAGCTATGCTCTACTGAAGGATATACTTAGTTCAGCAAAATACTTAAGGAAATCTGAAAATTTTACAAAAAGTGTTGGTTTAGGTAGAACAGTTTGTGAAGAGCTAGCGCAAGGACTTCTGAATCAAGGTCGCACATTATTTGTCGATAACTTCTATACGAGCTATGAATTAGCATTGTCCTTTTTACATCAAAATACTCACGTAGATAGAGGCCAAATGGGCGAGATAAGAGTAAAATAGAATTGTGGTACTAAAATGGCGGGATACACGCGATATAAGAATTCTATCAACTAAATACGCTCCACTTATGAGAAATATTAGGTACAGGCGACGGGGAAGAAAATGCTGGAGTAGATGGGGGATGTGATGCTGACCAACCATCAACCACTCGAGCTTCAAATACTAATCGAAAACGTAAAAATAAACAAAAGCTAACCGCCATACTAGCGTACAATAGAGGGAAAGCTGGTATTGATCTATCACATTATATTTGTTCATATGCCACGACCCAAGGAAGGGTATAAAGTGGTACTGAAAGCTGGGCATAGATTATTTGCTAGGTATTTCACTTGTGAATGCTTTTGTAGTATATAAAGCAGCAACTAAAAAATCAGCTAAAATACGATGGTTTCCAGAAGAAATAGCATCAAGCTTGCTAAATATACAAAAAAAATTAAAACACGTCAAACACAATTTTCGTAATGTTCATGTTCTAAAACTAAAATGGATGAAAATAATAGACAGGTACCTACGCCAGACGTGTACCTTGTGTTATGCAAGAATGAAAAAACTTGAAGGAGAACTGCCGCTAAAAAAAAGGGAAAAAAAGTATACACATATTGCCCAGATTGTAATAATGCCCCTTCTATGTGTTTAGAGTGCTTTGGAAACCACCACAAATCTAATTAACTTTATTTTCGACGTATACTTTATGTTTTAAAAGTTATATTTTTAACTATATTATAGTTTGAGAAAATAAATTACTAAAATAACAAAATTGTTATTTCTCTTATTTTTTTAGCAGGGTCAAAACCAATACACCAAAAGTTTCGCCAGAGTTTTAAAACACTACAGTAAAATAGCATAGAGTGTCCACCATATTTGTCCGACATGGCTTCAACTGAAATACAACGTGCCGCACATATATGGGTGACGGAGCGCACAGTGATCAAAGTGGTGTCCCATGGTCAACGTGGCAGTCAATGTGTTAAAAACAGTCCAAATCACAAAGTTATCGAGTTCAATAATAGTGCAAAGTCGTCGTTATAAGCACATAAACAGTGTCAACAAACTCTAATTACAAGCGAAACTGAGTACAGCTGTCATAAGAATGCAAACCGGAAGAACACAGAGAGAGAGAGAGCAAAAAAAACATGGAGCAGTACCTACCAAATTTTATTGTGCGGTGCATGCAACCTCTGTGGCAAATGAATGGTGTCAACGAATTAATCGAGCAGCACGTTAAATATCTGATTTGAGTTGAAGGCGTTTAAAAGGACAATTTTTGAGAAGATGCGGGTTGTGTTTAAGAGTCAGTGGTAGACATTTCAAATATCTGTGGTGAAAATAATGATTCAAAATTCAGATCAATATTCTTTATTTGCTTTTAACGATGAATAAGTCAATTGAAATAAAAAATACAATCTTATGTCCTTTTCATTATTTGGATGCTTACCTATAACAATGATTAAAAAGTGGTAATGAATACCTGTTTTAGACATTTGCTATAACAACTACCAAGCAGTAATTTGCCGATAAAACACGCATGTACTTTTTATTTAGTATTATTTTTTATTTTTATTTCACAAGTAACACGACTTCAATGAGAAAAATTTTTAGACTTTTGGAGAAAAAAAAACACCACAGATGTTCCATTTTCGAGAGCATCAAATAGGTATGCTAGTTTTTAACATCATTTGCTGATTCAGTCCGGTACAATATTTTTTCACAGTAATTAGTCAAACTTTAATTAACGTTTTCGGATTGAAATTAAATTGGAATAACTAAATTTTTTTTGTGCATAGCGAGCTAGTTTTTGATGAAATGATTAGTCGATTGTCTCAATCAACTATCAATGATAGCACAGGAAAGAAAAACTATAAGCTAGAAGTTATTTATATTCAAAACAGGCGAATAAAATCACCAAAAAGTACAGATTAAACAAAAACATAAAGTGGCAATATCTCGAAAACCAGGAAACTTTTACTGAGGTTATATTGATGTTATCTGATTGACCTGAAGCCAATCTACCTCCAGTGTCACTCTGGCGTGTTATTAATGGGACACCCTAAATATATGTAGATATATATATATATATAAGGTAAGGTGAGGCAAGTGCGTTTTCGGGGCAAGTGCATAGTAGCCCTCTTTTGTCCTGTTAAGTTTGAGTCAGAGAGCTATCATCTGTAGGTTCTGTTGCGAACTTTATAATAATGAAAACTTTGTTGCTAGAGGCGCTCCAGGGCAGTGCGCTTCAGTATTGGCGCGGTTTCAAAGTGACCATGTGGTTTAGTCTCGTGTGTCAAGTTGGAAGGAGTCAAGGTCATCTCAGTTGATCCACCACATTTTACAATTTTTTGCATATTTCTTATACTAAGTACATACTTTTAATATTGTAGTTCTAGAATAAAACTTGAATTTAATTAGATTTCTTCATTTCACCTGAGTTAGGCGGTACTCTGCACTTACCTCAAAAAATTGAGGTGTCGGGGCAAGTGCGCTAGTCAACAGTGGGACAAGTGCAGGATGCTACGCACTTGCCCCCTTACGATTCTTACTTAAGAAAAATGGAAGAAGAAGAAAGAGCAGAGAGAAGATGCTACAGACTTTAAAAAAGTTAATGACATGGCTGTTGGTGACTAGGTCATCGTTCAATTTTTGGGCAAGAAAACGATCAAGCATTACGTGGGAGAGATCATTGAATTTGATAAAGATGAGCCAATGATATCACCAAAAGTTGGATGGCGAGGGGAAGCTATTTTTAATATTGATTTACCTAGTTACAACATTTAGTGATGAATTTTTTTTTATTGTTGTATTGTAGAATTTTGAATTTTTTACATAATTCTGATACCCTTTTGTGATGAAAAGTCTTGCGATTTTGTTGAATTTTCATAGTATAATGTTTGAGTTTTTCAATGGAAATAAATATATAACGTTTATCACATTTTTGAATCGATTTTTTTCTAACCACCCAGTAAATTTCTGATCGACAAGCTGTCAAACTCTGTTGTTATGCTCCGATTTTCAAAAATTCAAAAACCATTCAAACATCAGGAATCGAACTATCTGGCACTTGCCCTGTCGTGCACTAATTAGTCTTTGTAACGTTTCGAAGGCTGGGTTATGCACTTACCCCATTTTATGGGGTAAGTGCATACTAGGGACCTTTTTTTTCTTTTCGTTTATGAAACATGTTAATTTCGATTTTTCGCAGAATCCTATGACACAGAACAATACAGAGGTGGTAGAAGTTTCTTTTGCATAACTAATAATCTCTCTAACATAAAAAGCAGATTTTATGTAGCTGTTTAAAGGCGAACTCGACAAAATGTATAGCGCACTTGCCCCACCTTACCTTATATATATATATATATATATATATATATATATATATATATATATATATATATATATATATATATATATATATATATATATATATATATATATATATATATATATATATATATATATATATATATATATATATATATATATATATATATATATATATATATATATATATATATATATATATGTGTCACATGTTCTTGATATCACTTCATCAAATTGTCCATAAATAATAAATGAATCTAAAATATTCATTTGTATAATTAAGGCACCCAGGCATTGTTTTTAATAATTTTTAACTGGTAAGTGACAGCATCATAATAACAGTTAATGTTTTGTAATAAAATTGCCTTATGCGAATTATTCATCTTGCACTATTTCAAAAACTAAAATCTTTAGAGATATTCAACCTTATACAAATTTACTCAATAATGCTAGATGAGATAAACATATGAAATTTATGAGGTTTCATTAAAAAAAATACTTTTTCGTGCAATCGCACGCGAAGCGAGTACTTCGCGTACGCACCACAGTCCGCGAAATTTAATTTCGCGGCCGTTACCCATAGCAACGGCCGCCAAACCAAACGTCACTTATACCGAAAAGTAACAACAACTATGATATTTCAAAAGAGACATCCTGTATCTCAATGCGTTTTACGTTCTGTCAAGAACTGTCAAAATATTTTGTATATATTCGAACATGGTCTTTCCGTAGCAACGCTGTGACTTGTTAATTACTGTTGATTTTAAAGCACTAACATTTTTATTTGCAATTGTCTCGTTTAATAATTTTGTCGATAGCACGAAAAATAGTGTGTATGCCATGGCCGCGAAACTTTTTAGCTACCTCAAGATTATCCTGCCTCGGCCGCAAGCGGCCTCGGCGATAATTTCTCTTTCGGTACGCTAAAAAGGTATTTCGCGGCCTAGGTATACAAATAACTATTGACAGTTTTCTTAATTTAATTTTTGATAGGAAATTTTGAACACTCTGTATTAATTACCAAAATAGTACAAGATTCTCATGAAATGACTATTTTTCAGATAGAATTATTAATCAAATTAATAAATAAAGATTTCCGTATAGGAAAAATTGATGATTATTTTAGAGACCGCAAACATCATTTTTGGGGAAGAAACTAGAATATAACAAAAACCGTAAGACTTAGGTATAGGACATGATACACAAAGTCTAGTTGAAATATTGCGTAGAATCGAAATCTGAAATAATATATAGGATGTTCTATTTGAAATGAGCAAGTTGACAACTACTTCCAGTATAACCGGAAATGTCATCAACTTATAACTATTTTAGTCGATCTGCCCTCTTCAGCCTTGTTATATCGCCAAACTCTCAAAATTCTCCTATGGATAGTTCTTTGTATACAGATCGATACAGTGTTTACTAGTAGGGCACACTGTATAATATATCATAAATGTCACAGTAATTTTGCAATTTCAAAGGTTTTGAAAAAGTCACGAATATTGTGACGAAACTTATATTTACTAAGAAAATATCAATAGCCTGTTAGTGCTAATGGAAAGATCAAATATATATATATATATATATATATATATATATATATATATATATATATATATATATATACATATATAATTAATAAGTTGGAAAACTTGTTTGAAAAACTGATGATCAATCAAATAAACTAAATACTTTCATGAAATCTGACGACATGAAATTGTCATGCAATATACTGTCTGTTTCGCTCTGCAATATGCTCATCAGTGATAAAAAAAATTTATTTTCAATATTAACGGCCGATCCGGCCCTTGAAAAGAATTGAAAAAATTTGAACATTGCTACCAGCATTGCCTGCGTGTGTGATGAAACATTGAACGATGTAGATCATTGCAGAACTTCGCATACGTGAATACGTGGTCGTTGTATTTTGCATTTATCTGTGAAGAAGTTTCACCGAAACGTGCGTCATGCGTATTTTATCAAATGAAGGAGTACATTGTTTTTGTTGGCCATTCTTTCAATATTATTCACCACTAATAACTTTTCATTTTAAATATATACATATGTATATTCAAATACCTATATATATTATATATATATATATATATATATATATATATATATATATATAAATATATATATATATATATATTTATATATATATATATATATATATATATATATATATATAATATATATATATATATATATATATATATATATATATATATATATATATATATATATATATATATATAAGGTAAGTGATACAAATAAGGCCTACCTTATTTGAAATACTCATATCTTGATGATTTATTCGGAAAAGGTGATAAATAAAAGCAAGGTATTATTCGTTGGTTTATATATTGAGAAAACTTATTGTAATCTTTTATCCAAAAATTACTTAAAAAGAGGTAATTCTGAAACCTTAGCCTTAGGCTTCTTTAAAAAATAGTGATTGAACAAAGCCTATATCGTTAAATTATAGAGATATTGTTATTAGAGTATTGATTATAAAAATATATATTTCTGAACCTTCTATCAAGTGTTTCCATGTGATCTTTGAACAAATTTTTAATTTATTTTACTAAATATTACGCTTGAATTGCTGGTCAGACTTGAAGTCGCATATTAACAAGAAATAAAGATTAATATAAAAAAAAAGTATCCAAACGAACAAAAAATAGTAAATTAACATATCTTCTCAAAAATATTATAACATATTGAAAAATAAAATTATTTTGACAGGCCTTATTTAAACAAGGTATCTAAATAAGGCCTTGAAATTTCTGGAATCGAGCTGGGTTAAGGAATTGTACTTTTTGTTTTGCTAAGTTTGGTTTTTGTTGTAAAAATAATCTCAACCAGTCCTTTCCTGCAAGTCCTATTTCTTTGTTGAAATTTTTGGCAATGTTATATTTGTCCGAATCATTTTTGGCGTAAGAGGTTTTTTTTTTAAAGAGGTGGGACGTGTGCCCTCTCACATGCGCCCGAACTCCGTACAATTTTGTCTTCGTCAACTTGAACATTTAGCCATCAATTTACTATAATGAGGGGAACCACTTAAATCCGGACGCATCCAAACACCCAGGAACACGGTGGGAATCGAACCCACCAACTCCGTCAACCAAGACGGCATAGCGTTACCTATACCGCTCAGCCACGGAGCCTCCGCCGGCGTAAGAGGTATTCCTATTTCAGAAAATTTTATTTTACGGCTTACGAAATCTTTTTCTTGCTCTTTCAATAATATAGAGTTCTTCCTTAAGCACTTGTAAATTGTAAAATACCACTTTTTAGATGATTTCTGATCGTTCTTCTCGGAACGCCATATTGCGCTGAAGCTTTGTAAGTTGACAATAGCCCACAACGCACATCATTAGCAGCCGCTCTCAAACTTTCGTCGTACCACGTAGCCCCTTTACGTCTTAGAGAAGACATACTGAGATAATCAATCTGTAAATAAACATAATAAAGTTAAAATTCAACAGAATTCCTATTAAGGCCTGGAATCAGAAATAAGGCCTATTTTAAAAGTAGGCTTTATTTAGTACATTATACTTCATAAATGTTATAAGGCTTATTTAATTCGCATATTCTACAAATTACAATTTAAAGTCATAGTTACCTTTTTGATGAGTTGTATTGTAATCCTTATATATTACTTGAAACAAACCTTCGAAGAATAATGTAATAAAATTCCATAGAAATTACGACAAATTAATAACGCACAATGAAAATGCCCGTCTGTCACAAACGACTGGCCACTACCATCGCTGTGAGCGCGGGCGGGCTTCTCGCGCACAGTTTGTCGCGTCGTGGGGCTGTCGTCTAAGCGTGTGCGAAGTATTTTTGATGTGAATATATTTTAACCGGCTTTTCCGCACTACAGGCCTTATTTGTATCAGGTACCTTATATATATATATATATACATATATATATATATATATATATATATATATATATATATATATATATATATATATATATATATATATATATATATTTTTATATATTATATATATACAGGGTGTCCCGTAAATAACACGCCAGACTGACACTGGAGGTAGATTGGCTTCAGGTCAATCAGATAACATCAACATGACCTCAGTAAAAAATTTATGGTTTTCGAGATATTGCCACTCTTATGTTTTTTTCAAAAATCTATACTTTTTGGTCATTTTCTCGCCTGTTTTGATTATGGATAAGTTCTAACTCATGGTTTTTTTTCGTGTGCTATCATCAATATATGGTTGAGACAATCGACCTATCATTTCATTGAAAACTAGCTCGCTAACCTCAAAAAAAAATCAAGTTGTTTCAATTTAATTCAAATTCGAAAACCTTGAGTAAAGTTTGACTATTTACTGTGAAAAAATATTGTACCAGACAGAATCAGCAAATGATCTTAAAAACTAGCCTATTTAATGCTCTTTCGAAAACGGTATAACATTCGTGGTTTTTTTCTTTCAAGTCTAAAAATTCCAATTTTTGTCATTGAAGTCGTGCTACTTGCGAAATACACTGCGCCGCAAATTTAACGCATAGCTTAAATATTTCCCATGTTTTGACTGAATATTTTCTTAGCTGGTGATCCGATTTGAATAAATTTTTCACCAAATTTTAGCTCCGATCTTTGAGAAAATGCAATAGTTATAAGATGATCAAAAAAAATGAATAAACCTATTGTACAGGGTGTTTGAATAGCGATATGTTTTCTTCGTCCAAGTTTACATCCTTCTGCGGGCAATATCGGGTAGCTCAGGCAGAAAAAAATATGTTATAATCGCATGTCTTCTGAGTAATTTTGTTTTTCAATCGTCTGTTTATCTTGAGCCACTCGAAAGATATTCATGTTTTTATAATCGCTCAAACTTTTCAAACGAAATTTTTTTAAACTTTTTTGTTAATTTGCGAAGAAGGCTGTGTATACAAAATTTCCTTACAAGTGTAAACTATGTTTATTTGGTTTTGTATGTCTCTCCATACTACAAGCCCCTTCCGAATCTTTTCAAAATTACCGAACTACCTGACTACCAGTTTACAATGGGTTTTTCCTACTTTACTAATTTGTAACCATCCTTCTATTTACCCTTTCTACACAATTTTTTATTTATTCATTTCATGTATTCAATATAACGGAGAAACCTATTTATTAGTTAGCATCAAGCAGCTGAAAAAAGATGAACTTTCACGGAAACGAGGATCATGCGTTATTTTACTTTGTGTATATAAATAAATATGTGCATTGTTTTTATAAATCAGTGTTTTGATATCTTCATTAATTTACATCATGTATCGGCCCAATCAATTAAAAATAAATAAATAAACAAAGTTGTCAACTTTTAATGAAATTTCGTTTGCACAGTCTTCTACACAAGTATAAAAAAAGTTTTAAAAAATTTCGTTTGAAAAGTGTGAGCGGTTATAAAAACATGAATATCTTTCGAGTGGCTCAAGATAAACAGACGATTGAAAAACCAAATTACTCAGAAGACATGCGATTATAACACCGACTATTTTTTTCTGCCTGAGCTACCCGATATTGCCTGCAGAAGGATGTAAACTTGGACGAAGAAAACATATCGCTATTCAAACACCCTGTACAATAGGTTTATTAATTTTTTTTGATCATCTTATAACTATTGCATTTTCTCAAAGACCGGAGCTACAATTTGGTGAAAAATTTATTCAAATCGGATCACCAGCTGAGAAAATATTCAGTCAAAACTTAGGAAATATTTAAGCTATGCGTTAAATTTGCGGCGCAGTGTATTTCGCAAGTAGCACAACTTCAATGACAAAAATTGAAAGAAAAAAACCACGAATGTTTTCGAAAGAGCATTAAATAGGCTAGTTTTTAAGATCATTTGCTGATTCTGTCTGGTACAATATTTTTTCACAGCAAATAGTCAAACTTTACTCAAGGTTTTCGAATTTGAATTAAATTGAAACAACTTGATTTTTTTTTGAGGTTAGCGAGCTAGTTTTCAATGAAATGATAGGTCGATTGTCTCAACCATATATTGATGATAGCACACGAAAAAAAACCATGAGTTAGAACTTATCCATAATCAAAACAGGCGAGAAAATGACCAAAAAGTATAGATTTTTGAAAAAAACATAAGAGTGGCAATATCTCGAAAACCAGAAATTTTTTACTGAGGTCATGTTGATGTTATCTGATTGACCTGAAGCCAATCTACCAGTGGGTACAGATATTTATGAGTACCTAATGTACTAGATCCTCTGGCGTGTTATTTATGGGACACCCTATATATATATATATATATATATATATATATATATATATATATATATTTCTATATGTTCCGTTTGATGCAGTTTTGCATTAATTGATTCATTGTTAAGGCAAAAAAGTTAAAAATGTTATAAGCATGAATATCTTTTTTGAACGGAAATTAATTTTAGACTTTTATTTGAGGTATTCAATTTTTCTACAAATATAATCATAACGTACCTGTGGCGAAATTACCTTCATCTAACGCCAACCCAGGCTCTTTGTCTCGCATCATTTGTAGATGCTGATATTGATCGTGGCAAATCTTATCAGGCAATGGAATGTGATCTAAATTTTGCCTATGTAGTTCCTTCGCTAACTGGAAGTTTGATATGGCATCTTGTACAGGAAAATCTTCGTTTTCTCTATTTTTTGAATAGTTTCGTTTCGGAGGAGTATATGTTGCATTCAGCATAGCTTTGTGTTTTTCGATAGTTTCCTCAACTTGACTCGTTAGACTTTTTTCTGGGCTTGGTGAAATTATACTGAAGTCGTCTCTGTATCTTGGAAAACCTTTTCCGATATAATGATTTACAGGTGTATTTTTATCTTCGAAACGTTTTTTGTCAAGTTCGTTATAACTGATTGATCTGTGGTGATCTTCAGTAAAATCTCCCGGAACATAAGGAAAGGCTCCGGATTTGGAGTTGTGGTCCTTTATATTTGGCAGGTTGATGTTGTTTTCTGTCTGATTGAAATATATGTGGTGAATGTTACAATGACTTTCATATTATGAATGAAATATTTACCTTCAGAAAAGAACACTGCTGCGTATGTGTGAGTCTAATATACAATTGAACAAACTTGTTTTTGAAAGTAAATTTAATAATCACAAGTATCGATAAACAATTAAAGTAATTGCGTGCAAGAAATTCATTTGGTAGGAAGCTTCTACAGGCAGTCGTGAATTGGACAATGGTATTTCTAGAAATAAAATACTATGATAGTGATAAAAACGTGCAGAATAACCCATTAATTCTGTCATAGCTAGACCTCCTACCTCTGGTTTTCGACAAATCGATAATCGGTAAACCGATAATATAATATCTCAGGAATATTTTGTATCTGATGATACAAATATTTCACATGAAATAACTCGCAATGAGAAAAAATCGCGTAAAAAGTGGTTCGCATTTTTTGTTCGATTTCGGCATGAAGAAACATATGAAAAGCGTTTGCACTATACCAGTAATTTTTTCATTCATTTCGAAATAATTACTATACTACTATACATAGCATACTTTTAGAGGCCTCGGTAGACCAGCGGTAAGGTGCACCGCTTATAAGCCGAGGATGTGGGTTCGAGTCCCACCTTGCTCTTGTGTATGTCCTGAATTTAGTGGTTCTAATTATGAGATTCATTGTTGGGTAATGTACATTGTTTACAAGCCCATTGGCCGTTTGGAACCGGCGTTAAACTGTAGGTCCATCGAGATAAAAAAAAAATAGCATACTTTTCAAAATCATGAGTAAAGACTATAATAATAAGAAATACTTGAACGCAGGTGTATTTCAGGGTTCTATGGCTTTACGAAGTAAATAAGTATTTCACGTCAGCATAAATTTTTTTACCCCGAGGCGAAGCTGAAGGGGTTATAGTAGGGATGTTAATAAATAATCGATTTTTATTTTAATCGACTATTTTTTTTTCATTGTCGATTTTTTATAATCGATTTTACTAATGGTAAACATCGATTTTTAATAAATCGATTATAAGAATTACACATTTGAAATCGATTTTTGTAACGGGAGCTATCTGTGCGATGGATGAAAAAATGGATAAGTTTACTGAACAAGTCGATAAAAAATCAGCGCCATCTGTACGTACTAATATATAATAAGTTGTGATCTTTTTTGTTTATACCATAGAAATCTTAATATATATCTGTACTAAATATATAGTATATATCTATGGTTTTTATTTTCATCTTTGAAGTGTCAAAATAATTGTCGTTAACCATAAAAATGTCTTCCTCTAGTAAAACTCCTACTAAAATTTGCTGGCGACAGTAAGAAAATATGAAAATGGTCCATTTGGCTAATTTTTGTTACTTATTATCTTGAATCGTTTTCACTTCAATTGAATTAAAATTAGATATTCATAATATATTTCCACTAATACATCGAATAGGCATTTTTCGTATAGAAAGTCGAAGTATAAATAAAAATCGATTATTTTTCTTTTAAATCGATTTTTCACAAATCGATTTATCTTTAAGCAAAAAAAATCGATTATTGACTAATCGATTTTTCCGAATCGAGGTCACATCCCTAGGTTATAGTCTCACGGCAAAAAGTTGGGATCTGGTCCGATTTTTAAAATTCCAACGGATATCGATAAAACACATTTGATAAGGGATTTTTTTTTGCAATTTTTCCCCACGAAGAATGAAAAAATATAGCGTTTCTTAGATAGGCATTACGACATGCACACGCGCCGAGGGGTTTTATCATTCCTAGTCCTACGCAGTAGGATGTCCGGATTTTATTGTACGTACTATGTACACGGCACAGATAGGTTAGCGCCAGATTATGACTCACATGTCCGAAGATATGTACTAATCACTAATATGTGCGAGGGTGTCGGGCTGCTTCAATTTATGGAGAGAAATCTTTCAGTCAGATCATAGAATGTAATTGCGTTTAGAAGTGCATTAAAGACTGGTGAGGGCAAATGATTTATGGAAAAGTGGAGTTAATGTGTGGTCCAGAGGATATCTTAGTTAAGTTATGAGTAAACTCCTGTCA
This sequence comes from Cynegetis impunctata, assembly GCA_030704885.1. Classification (NCBI taxonomy): domain Eukaryota; kingdom Metazoa; phylum Arthropoda; class Insecta; order Coleoptera; family Coccinellidae; genus Cynegetis; species Cynegetis impunctata. The sequence goes on along the minus strand of JARQZK010003688.1, from coordinate 146,515 downwards.
TCTCCAAGCTACGAATCCCTTAATGCTAATAGACAATTCAGGCTCATCTTTAGTTCAGTATAAAAATCTACTGCAATCAGTATATTGATCGATGAACCGAAGTAATGTTATTCAGGAGGTCTGAATGAATTTCCGTGCCGTAAGTAAGTCACTGCTAACATCGTTTCAGGGCGAATGTTGAGTAAATATCATTCTCTTAAACTATCCCCACCATATCTCATCTATTCAGTGAATTATACGGTCACGACTATCCTTAAGTACTTGTCCATACATTCAAGTGTACCATCCTCTGATCTGGCAGAAGGAATTCTCTACTCTCAAATATACCTACTCTAGGGTGGAATGAAACAAGTAACCTGTGTCCTCAGACGATGTTTGGCATCACGCATATTGCCACGGAAAACTCTCTAAGCGATTCGATGGATTATTTCTGAAGAGTGTTTCACACACAAACCACTGGGAATTCTCCGTAACGAAGAATTATTCGCAGCAGTATATAACCTACAATATTTTAAAAATCTATCAATATTTCATTCTTACATCTGCCTATAAAATATCCATTTTGTCGATATACCTAAAGGTCAAGAGGTTCAGCTATAACATGTTATGTATACAGGTATATATATATATATATATATATATATATATATATATATATATATATATATATATATATATATATATATATAATTGCATTTGGTGAAATTTCCACCATATAATTGATCCTTTTCCTGGAATTAATTTTAATGTAAAATTTACAAATTCTTTGAAAATAGGAAATCTAACTTCATCCAACTTTGTTTTCAATGCAGTAGTGATTATAGTTTGTTATTATTATCAGTGCCACGAAACCCACACAGAAAGTCATCTGCGAATGACCTTGAATTAGTCATGTTGCTTGACTCTCTTGCTCAAACTGGTTCAGTCAGTTCACGTTATACCGGATGAATAACCAGGTATTCCGGATTACTTTTAAGTTCATTGTTGACTTTAAAATATTCCGAAGTAATAGAAGTATTAGGCAGGCGCTTAAGCGAGAAGTTCCAGTTATGCGTATAGTAATTTTTAATCAAAGGAATATTTAAATCGAAACATACGCCTTATGGAGAGGTAGAGTGACCATCTGTGGAGCAGGCGTGCTGGATTCGAATCTTGGGTTAGGTATGGATGTTTGTGACTCTATGCCTGTGAGTTTCAGTAATTCAAATAATTAACTAGCTGGATAAAGTACAATATTGGCCGTTCGAAATCGGCGTTAAACTAGGTTAAACTAGTGAGTTAAAAAAAAAGTAATCGAAAGATAATTCAAGTACTAAATAATGGTTTCTCAGTATTAATTTTCTTCTCTTCTAAGCTATTTATTTTTTGAACAAACAACTCAAAATGCCTTAGATATAAATGGCAGAATAAGATCTGGATTACATCCGGATGTATTTCAATCACGAGTTCATAAACACCTATAAAGCTGTTGTTTAGGATACACAGCTCTTACACACAGCTCGGAGTAGTTGTATTCCTCCTGATATTCCTGAAAAAGTGACTCAGCACTCGTAACATTTCCCTCTACCATAATCTCCCATAATGTCTCAAAAATAGTTTTATATATTCGACCAAAATTAACAATTTTCAATGGTCCATTTGACCAAGATGGCAGTACTTTAGGTAGGAATAATTTGGATTAAAATTGTAGATCAAAATAATACGTGGAACGTATTAGACTAAGTTTCGGGTCTCTGGGTTATGTCTCTTCAAAATGCACAGGATTTTCCCGAAAAGTAGGCTTTTGGAAAATACGGCCTATCCAAGTGACCTGCGTTCCAAGTTACGCCCATGTAAGGGCCATTCCTGACCTAACGATACCAAGAACTCCATGATAAAATGTCATTAATCATGGTGCATTTCGCCCAAGGCACAGCAAAAACGTGCGACACAGACAAACGGACTACTTGGAGGGCTTTCCTGCCCCATGAAAGGGTCAGACCACCACATCATTAGAAACTTCTTATCAATAATTGTTATCCAATGGTCTACATACAATAAAAAGTTGCAGCCACAAGGGCTACATTAGGGATTTTTGTGGTTTTTCTTAGAAAATAAAGAACTTCAATACTTCCATTCGTCATATATCATTGGAAGTTCAGAACAATGAAAGATATACTTTTTAGTTGAAGAAGTTTATGCATCAATTCAAAGTGAACTACTTTAATTACAATAATTTTACTAAAGCGAATATAACTTACCTCTTGAACTAATTCATCTGCTTTTGAAATATCCTCTTCGCATTTCAGATCTTCAGCTTCATTTTCCTTCAGTACTAAATCAGTGGTTTCAAGTTTTTCCTCATTTTCATCAGAGCAAATGAATTTCTTTATTCTGCTTAAACCACTGATTTCATTTGCTTGAAGGAAAATATGGTATTAAATATTTGGAAAGTTTTCTAGATAAATTTGTTATTAATAAAATATGGGGAGAATAGAAAGATAATTTATTAGCAATAAACAACACATCATAATGTAAGCTGGTATCACATAATGATTATGGGAATATTAGTGTATCATGAATTGAAATTGATAAAATTCTGAGAATAATATAGTGTAGGTAGTGTCATAAATTTACGAACGATCAAATTTTTATAGTTATGAGAAAGATTCACCTTGAAATTGAAGAAACTAGATACCTGGTCATGATAAACATATAGAAAGGTTATATTACACTTATTTTCACAAAAACTAACGTAAAAATTCAAAAATTGGAAATATAACATAATATATATATATATATATATATATATATATATATATATATATATATATATATATATATATATATATATATTTGAATAGCTTCAAGATGTTAATTCTTAAGAAACATAGTTACATTGTAAAAACGCCTACATTTTCCATAAATCAAAATTCCAACTAGATCATTGGTTAATTTGTAATAGGTAATTACCTACTTCGATTTCTTTTTTTCTAAAGGTTACTTTTAACCCGCTAAATATATATATATTAGTATTGGGAGGGTTTTGTTTGGATGTTTGTATCTGTGTAAACCCCTAATTTGGAAATGAATAAATGAATAAATAAATAAATAAATATAGGATATATATATATATATATATATATATATATATATATATATATATATATTATATATTTATTTATTTATTCATTTATAAATAAATAAATAAATATAGGATATATATATATATATATATATATATATATATATCCTATATTTATTTATTTATTTATTCATTTATTCATTTCCAAATTAGGGGTTTACACAGATACAAACATCCAAACAAAACCCTCCCAATACTAATATATATATTTAGCGGGTTAAAAGTAACCTTTAGAAAAAAAGAAATCGAAGTAGGTAATTACCTATTACAAATTAACCAATGATCTAGTTGGAATTTTGATTTATGGAAAATGTAGGCGTTTTTACAATGTAACTCTGTTTCTTAAGAATCACCGTTTAATCAACATCTTGAAGCTATTCAAAGCCATTTCGAAGTGTTGTATGTTATTTGAATGTAAATTGAAAGATCCTATCATTCTGCACAGCGGTGAATTTTGTCCTAAATTGGACTTTCTAAATCTGAATGGTAATTGAAAAAGTTCCTGATGCCTGGCAAGTATATTGAATTGTATCTTATTGTGCACCTCTGTGCAAAATGCCAGTCCCTTAAAAATTTAAAAAATTATTAACACTTCAGACATATCTCTTCGCTGTTCTATGGAGACTATACTATGCTGGAGCATTATTAGACTATAATCGTGATTTAAAATTGGAGTCGGTTCTTTGACTGATAGGTATCTTAAAAAATTATGTTGGAAAGACTCAAGTCGACTAATATATATATATATACTGTACCGCGGGGCCCAAACAACTGATGCAAAGCACAGTCTACTAGGCCAAGCTACAGAGATTTTTTCATGTAAAAAGTGTTAGAAGAAAACCAGCTCCGCCATTGTTTGTAAAATAGTTCCACACGATATAGTGATATGTTTTTCACTCGGCTTTGTTATTTATATCTTTGTTATTAACAATTTTATGCAAATATGCGTTTTTTTCAGTTTTTAGCTTATAAAATTGAAACTATCAGAGTCATCGTGATGGTGTCAATAGACTTATTGCAGAAAATGGAAAGATGAAAAATAATGAGAGGTCGGACGACTCGATCAGACCCTTAGTCTGAGGGGAAAAGGGAAAAAACCGGCCAAAATGCAGTTTTTTCAAAAATTCATAACTCGGTTTTTTTTTGAGTTGCAGCGTAGATCCTCCGGTTAGTATTATTTATCAATAAAAACTTCATTTGTGCGAAGAGCAGGAACTGTCCGATGTTTTTGATTTGTGGGCATTTGAATATTTTACTATGCAATTTTCCAGCAGAACCTGAATGCGACAGATATGGGCCGATTTCAATTAACAAAAAAGATTTTGAAAGTAGAATTCTTTTAGTTCAAAACGTTCATATTGGTTTTACATGAAAACGATGAGAAATATGTTAAAAATAAAGCTGAACATGACAAAAAACGGACGAGAAATAACTGTCATGTTCAAAATGCCGACGCTTTCGAATGTCATGCTTATCCTTGCCTGCTGCTCTACCCCCACTCTTCAACTCTCACGCGCTCGGCCCTTTTTCGTCATGTTCAGCTTCATTTTTAACATACTTCTCAGCGTTTTCGTGTAAAGCCAAGATGAACGTTTTGAACTATGAGAATTCTACTTTCAAAATATTTTTTGTAAATTGAAATCGGACCATACCTGTCGCATTCAGGCTGGAAAATTGCATAGTAAAATATTCGAATGGCCACAGATCAAAAACTGTGAATCGGACAGTTCCTGCTCTTCGCACAAATAAAGTTTATATTGATAAATGATACTAACTGGAGGATCTACGCTTCAACTCAAAAAATAACCGAGTTATGAATTTTTGAAAAAACTGCATTTTGGCCGGTTCTTTTCGATTTTCCCATAGACTAAGGGTCTAATCGAGTCATCCGACCTCTCATTTTTTGCATAAAATTGTTAATAACAAAGATATAAATGATAAAGTCGAGTGAAAAACATATCGCTATATCATGTGGAACTATTTTACAAACAATGGCGGAGCTGGTTTTCTTCTAACACTTTTTACACAAAATGCTCACTCTAAATCTCTGTAGCTTGGCCTATACTGTAAACGTAAGCATAGTACAAGTTTTTCAATGCTGTCAAATTTCGAAATTTCCTGGCATTTCTCTTAATAAAACCTAACAACTTATTTGGGCTGTTAATGACTGATTCTATATGAGATCTAAAAAGCATCTTGGAGTCTAATATCACACCCAGATCTAATGCCCTTTTTTTCTAAAGGTTACTTTCAACCCGTATATATAACAAAATGTATATTAGTATTGGGAGGGTTTTGTTTGGAGGTTTGTATCTGTGTAAGCCCCTAATTTGGAAATGAATAAATAAATAAATAAATATATATATATATATATATATATATATATATATATATATATACATATATATATATATATATATATATATAAATATAATTATATATATATATATATATATATATATATATATATATATATATATATATATATATTATATATATATATATATATATATATATATATATATATATATATATATATATATATATATATATATATATATATATATATATATATATATATATATATATATTTATATATATATATACAGGGTCACTCACGGTGGATGGTAGGTTAGACGTTTACGGAGAACGGGACATGGGATTATTCTGAAAATTTGGTTTCATGTGTAATTGAATTTGCTCTATCGATCTGAAATAATAATAGCGCTGCGGCGTTGCCGCTTATACTAAAAAGTAGCAGCAACTGTGAAATTTCAAATGAGACACCCTATATATTATTCCATTTTTTGCATCTCTAACATTTTTCAATTGTTTTTGTATGATACTTCTATATACCTATCTCCAGAGGTTTTCGAGAAATTAAATGGTTTCCTCATTTTTTTGTGCAAAACATAGCTTCAATTAAATGTTCATTACTAAAGTATTTAGATTCGTAGGACGCTGAAATTTTAGGCATAGTTTACCAAGGTCCGACGTATTAGTAATATTCAAAGGACTTTGTTCTCCATTATACAGGGTCCTTCAAAATTTGCGATTTCAACGATAAATACAAAAATGGTAAAAAATGCATTTTTTCAAATGTAATACCCTGTATATTATTAAATATCTCGGAAGAAAATTGAAATTTCTTTCAAATGATGTATCGTGTTCCTATACCTAAAAAGTCAGGTTTCCGAAATAAAAGCAAGTTTCTATAAAAAACGGATTATTTTGCCATATTTTGTATTAGGTAGCTATGAAATGTCAAGAAAGATGTCATTATGAAAATTTGACAATTAGTCCATGAACAATAAAACGTTCGCGCGTTCATTAACGAAAATTTGATTTGAAAACAATCAAAATGGAAGGCAATAACTATTCTCATGAAGTTTTGATGAAGCTATTTATTGTACATGGTCAATGTGGCCAAATAATAGCAAGAACATGCAGAAGATTCAATGAAATGTATACCTATTAACAACCAATAAACGAGAGAAAATTTGTACGTTTACAAAATAGTTCTGTCACTTATGGGTCAATACTGAAAGCGAAACGAAAGTAACAGGTTTTGGTAAATTTCGTTTCGCTTTCAGTATTGACTCATAAGTGATAAATTTATTTTGTAAAAGTACAAATTTTCTCTCGTTTATTGGTTGTTAATAGGTATACATTTTATTGAATCTTCTGCATGTTCTTGCTATTATTTGGTCACATTGACCATGTACAATAAATAGCTTCATCAAAACTTCATGAGAATAGTTATTGCCTTCCATTTTGATTGTTTTCAAATCAAATTTTCGTTAATGAACGCGCGAACGTTTTATTGTTCATGGACTAATTGTCAAATTTTCATAATGACATCTTTCTTGACATTTCATAGCTACCTAATACAAAATATGGCAAAATAATCCGTTTTTTATAGAAACTTGCTTTTATTTCGGAAACCTGACTTTTTAGGTATAGGAACACGATACATCATTTGAAAGAAATTTCAATTTTCTTCCGAGATATTTAATAATATACAGGGTATTACATTTGAAAAAATGCATTTTTTACCATTTTTGTATTTATCGTTGAAATCGCAAATTTTGAAGGACCCTGTATAATGGAGAACAAATTCCTTTGAATATTACTAATACGTCGGACCTTGGTAAACTATGCCTAAAATTTCAGCGTCCTACGAATCTAAATACTTTAGTAATGAACATTTAATTGAAGCTATGTTTTGCACAAAAAAATGAGGAAACCATTTAATTTCTCGAAAACCTCTGGAGATAGGTATATAGAAGTATCATACAAAAACAATTGAAAAATGTTAGAGATGCAAAAAATGGAATAATATATAGGGTGTCTCATTTGAAATTTCACAGTTGCTGCTACTTTTTAGTATAAGCGGCAACGCCGCAGCGCTATTATTATTTCAGATCGATAGAGCAAATTCAATTACCCATGAAACCAAATTTTCAGAATAATCCCATGTCCCGTTCTCCGTAAACGTCTAACCTACCATCCACCGTGAGTGACCCTGTATATAATTTTCAATAACTTCCAATGTTTGAATTTTTACGTTAGTTTTTGTGAAAATAAGTGCAATATGTATTTCCTATATGTTTATCACTATATATATATATATATATATATATATATATATATATATATATATATATATATATATATATATATATATATATATATATATATATATATATATATATATATATATATATATACATAAATTATATAAAATGATATATATATATATATATATATATATATATACATAAGTATATATATATATATATATATATATATATATATATATATATATATATATATATATATACTATTATTTCCTCAAAAGAGAAATTTTCGTGAATGTTCTAAAGAATTTTTTCTCTCATTATTGTCTCACCAGTTTTTCTATCTATTTTATTCGGAAGATGCCATGTTGTTGGGAAATGTATCCACGGGCGTTCTTTCGGTCTGGGAACCCCAGGTACTAGATGACCTCTATCATTCGAGATGATTTTGGTGGGATGCCTCTTAGGATTAACTTTGTCAACCAGATATCCACCTTTGTAAGATTTTGGCACCTCCCAGTTTCGTAGGACCGTTGGCCCATAAGGTCTATCATACTGTAAGCAAATAGTTTTTAGTAATTATTTACTTTTTTGGCTATAGATTCATTTATACCAACTACACTTTATTAACATAACTCAAGCGTAAGATATTTAATATTTAGTATCCTTATCAGCTACATAGTTGTGTGGCGATAATAAAAATATGTATAACATGAATGAAATACTTGCATATTTAGTAAATTTCCTAGAAAAATTCAATAACAATATTTTAAATTTATGATTGAATTCTATCATTTTGACACATGTTATACTTCTAGGAGTGCCATCGAAGAAATATGTTATGGAAACATATTTATTCAAATTCATCATTTTGAAGAATATTTTTTCATGGTTCAAGTTATGGGTGCCTGAAGTGGGAATATATAATGTATAAAATATATTGTATGTAATTTATTTACTTTCAAAATTTAAAGTACTATTCGGTCTATTACGAGTAAATATGTTTGTCCATGACTGTACTATAAAATCTTTAATATTCATGTGCTTCCTAAAGTAAGTATAACAATACCTGTTATTCACTAGTGAAGAATGGTTAATTATACACTGCATGACTTCATAATGGCAAGTGCTCCACTCAGAAAATTGGCACTAACGAATTTGCCCAAATGGGAAAGCATATTTCTGTAAGATATTCTGGGCATAACTGCCGCAGATCTTCTGCAGCTATCAACAGCATTGAATAGACATGGTGGATGGAAATCCCCAGCGGTAACTGAAGGCTACATTAATTTATCCGTCAAAAATAAAACGAACACTTTTGCAGAAGTATCAGAATCGATTGCAGCCCCTTCATGTACCTAGTCATCAGACTAACGAGAAGAACGTACTCTCCACAATCAACCAAAATATCAATAAGGACATGAACTCAATGCCTACCATACATTTATTTACCCACCAGTATATGTCTTCATATTATAATTAATATAAATAAATAATATTTACTCCCGTCAATAAAGTATATTGATAAAATGCGTGAAGTTTGATTTCTTATATTGGAACGTGAACTATAATGCTTTTCTAATATAGGATTTATTTCACGCACTAATGCCATAAGAGCTAATATACTTTTTTGCACAGATAAAAAGGTTATAGATGGTTGTGAGAAATTTGTTGACGTGAAAAATCAAATTCAATAATTCTCGGTTGCGATAATTATGGAATCGGATACAGAAAGAACGTATCAACGTATACTTCACCATGAAGCACGTGTGTAGCAAAAACAGCAAGTGCATATTTGTTTCCACAAATATTAAGTAGGTACCTCGAGTAGAGTATACTTCGAGTAGAGTATACTGTCTTCAGAAAATGTAGATATAACATATTTTTTCGGATTGGGGAACTTCAAATCTCAACACTTTTGAGTCACTACTTCATGTTGAAAATTATCATCTGTAGGTACCTAATCTACAGTGAAAATAGTATAAACATCGTTGAATATTAGGAAGTACAAGCTCTTTTAAAGAGAAAAACAAACGATAGGTTCTAACAAAATCATGTGTTTTAGAGAAAAGATATGTTGTCAAGTTTATGAAGCTCGTAGAAAAATTTTGTGAGCGTAACACGTACGTGAAGATTGTTAACGCATAAGTAGCAGAACTCACTTGGGTCGTATTTTTCGTGCGAAGTGTATCGCGTCGAGATGCGATTAGAACGGAATAAGTTATGGTTTGAAAAACCACGCTTTAATAGCCGACCGAAATTAATATTGGAAAATAATTTATTTTATTGAAAAAAAATTGGAAATTGCATCGCGCACTGAATACTCCAATAGAATACCATAATAAATAATATATAAATGAAATAATAATTTTTCTTATTAAAAAAAATAATAAAAATTCGCGAAGTGAATCGTGTACTGAAACATGTCGAAGGTGCGATTCAAATGGATTAGTCTTCGCAGAATGCAGCGCGGTTGAGGAAAAAAGAAGAAACTCACAGAGGATAGTATTTTAATATGAACTCAATCCAGGTACCAAATTTCAGAAGCTTAGCAAACTTCAATAACCACGAATAGACAACAAATTATCAACTATCTACGTAAATATGGCTGCGGTTGGAGAAATTTACTCATTATGTATCGGGGTATAGGTATATACCTATATATATATATATATATATATATATATATATATATATAATATATATATATATAAATATATAAATATATATATATATATTTATATATATATATAAATATATATAATATATATATATATATATATATATATATATATATATTATATATATATATATATATATATATATATATATATATATATATATATATATATATATATATATATATATATATATATATATAGGTATATACCTATACCCCGATACATAATGAGTAAATTTCTCTCAGTGGCGGCTCGTGAGGTTTTGGTTTGAGGAGGCTACAAGAGGTGTTAAAAATACACCATAGGCGAAAATTTTTAGGATTTCAAGGTCAATATAATTTTAAGAAAATCAAAGTAAAACAAGCACCCTAAGCTATTAATTTGTTTTCATTTTCGAGTGTCTACCTTGAGACCTACAACTCCTATTTACAATATTCACAGAAATTCTTCTCAGCCAATTAATCAATTCATCTATTCATCAAATTTTTTCTTTCACATAATAGGTACCTACCTACCTACTTAACGAATTTTTTAACAGCTGGTGAGAGCAAATAAAAAGTTATTATATATTTTTGAAGATTAGCTGGATCTTTAACGTTAGCAAAATGATCTATAATATCCTCATAAAATTTTTTGTCTTTCGCCAAAAGTTTTACCAATTCCTTTTCAATAGACAACAAACTAATATTTTTCAAACGATCCTGGCTCATTGAATTTCGTAAATAAGTTTTAATTCTCTTAAGAGTGGAAAACGAGCGCTCTACGGAAGCTGATGTCACCGGGATAGAAACAATTAGACATAAGAGTTTATAAACTTGGGGTAATTATTGATTCAAATCATTATCAAAAAGATATTTAATAGTCCTCACATGATTTTCATTTTGCCCCAAAATTTCATTGTCATTATAAACAACACACAGTTCACTTTTTTATGGCCACCTTATCAAAAAAAGTGTATTTTTGACATAAATTTTCAAAAAGGTTATCTGGAAAATTAGCCGAAAATCCTGTAAACAAATTTTCATTGAGTAAGTCGAAGAAATGCAGTTCTTTCAAATCAGAGAACCTTATTTCTATTTGACCCCTAATAGTATCCAAAATTTCATAAAATATTTGCTTATAGAGAAGCTCCATATCTTCGTAACTGAATTTCTTTCGTTTTGGGCTAAATTGCATCGTATCATCAGTAGTTTGAAATACAGAAAATAGTTTTTTAAAATAAACTTCTGCACGAAATTCTGAAATTTTTTCCAAAAGAAACTTGAGCCGATTTCGTGAGTAAATTACATCTGAAAACTTGTGCTGTAAGATTTGAAAAACTATTTCTGTTTGTTCAAAAATTAATTTAAAGATGTTTAAAAAATATATAAATTCCTTATCTTGTAAGTAAGATATTAATCCGCGTGCGGTATTTAAAGTTACTTTATCGGTGAAAAATTCCTCACTTTCAACTATAGAATTAAATCCTCAAATCCTAAGCGGCCCCAAACAGAGACATTTTCACTAGTAAAAAGTAAACACTGTCAACAAAATAATTCATTTTTTACCTGTGATCCAGTTAGGCAAGGATGTCTCTCATAATGTATTAAAACCGCGGTTTTGTTTTCTGTTACGCTGCACCAAATTGTTTGATTCAGGGGTAGGTTTTTTTGTTTTTATCAAAACTTTATCCTCATAACTTAGGGCACTAAAGTTATGGGATAACAAATATTCCACTAAGTCACCATTGAAATTTTTGAAATTAATTTCAGTAATCAAACTGATTTTAAAACAATACGCGTAACGCGAGCTGATTCCGGCGTCCATTATTCAGACAGTATGAATTAGGATCATACTACGATTCAATCAACGACTTTACTCGATGTCAGGGAGATTCTATAGTTGTGATTGGTCGACATTTTATAAGACTGGACTTTATCGGTGTTGCCATGTACATGTGTTTTGGTTTTATATTTCAATGAAATATTCATTCGGAGTATTTGTTTTTGAGTGGTGTGAGTTTGCTTTTCTGTGGCAGGCATAATGAACGTTGAGAATATACCTTTCTAAGCTTTCCGCAGCGTTGCCACAAATCTTGAAATGAATGAAATGCAGTAAATGTAAATACCTTCTATCTTAATTAATAAAATATATTATATAATGTAGGTTGAAAGGAAGGTAGGTGCATAAAATAATATGATTTTGATTAATATGAATATGCTGAATGCTGACTATTCAATATAATATATATATTAGTGATACACGGAATATTATTGAGGAGGCTTATCCTCCTTTGACTAGCCGCCCCTGATATATATATATATATATATATATATATATATATATATATATATATATATATATATATATATATATATGAACCACCAACATTTTGAGGGATATTGATGGGATCATTTGCTACCTTTTCACCTTTGGATCCTGGGTTATAAGACTCACGGTTAAGGAAATATAATTTTCTGAATTTTTTTCTCAAATTACCCAAAAAAATTTTTCTACTTTCAATTGCGGATATTCCTCCAAGAAGACGGAAATCGTTCGGACTTAGTGAGGAAAACAATTTTATTTTTATGATCGTTTATTTGAACAAAAGTTAAAATACTAACAATAATTTAATATTTAACTGTTCTCTAGTTACAAATTTCGTTCGAACTGTTCTCCCTTGTTCCTACGTAATGCACGTCTGAAACCTCTTTCTTTCTTCACCCGTTGCGGTAGCCAGTTATTTGGTGAAGTAAAAATATTTCTCTTTCTTGTTCGAACTAAATGTGATTTTATGATCGTTTATTTGAACAAAAATTAAACTACTAACAATAATTTAATACCTACCTGCTGTCTCGATAAACATTTTGTTCGAAAAAAAAATATTTCTGCTGGAATATCCCCAATTTGAAGCAGAAATATTTTTTTTATCAATGTGTTGCATACCGTTAGAAAATATATTGAGGAGAAAAGTTTTTAAAAGAGAGTGAAGCTCCCAATTGCTACTTTTTTAAACATTGAAGTTTGAATTTGATTTATTTTCACAAAATCACTAATTTTGTAGAATAAAAACCCTTATATGTGGCTTATATCGTACTGTTAGTTGTAACAAAAACTATTATTTGAACAAGCCTACATTACAGAATATTTATTTGATTAATTAAATTGTGCTTGTACAGGCCTTAGCAAAAAACTTACGAGGGCTTGAAGGTGGGATTTTGGGTAGTTTGAGAAAAAAAATTCAAAAAATTATATCTCCTCAACCGTGTCCCAGGGTTCAAAGGTGGGAAGGTAGCATATGATCCTAAGAATATCCCTACAAATTTTGGTGGTTCATGTGCCGAAAACCCTGTATATATATATATATATATATATATATATATATATATATCTATATATATATATATATATATATATAAAATTAAGTGAACTAGGACATTTATTTGAAACTAATCAAACAAACCTCCTAGCGGAGCTTAATAAGAGTTCACGAAGCATCGAAATATCAACATCTACCCTAGACGGTAATTGTTCGAAATTCGAATTGTTCTTATAACCAGCTCCGCTAGGAGGTTTGTTTGATTAGTTTCAAATAAATGTCCTAGTTCACTTAATTTTATAAACACGGGCGTGTTTTACGTTTAACACGAATAATTCTTACTTATATATATATATATATATATATATATATATATATATATATATATATATATATGTATATATTATATATTATATATTATATATTATATATATATATATATATATATATATATATATATATATTTTCTATATATCTATATATCTATATATCTATATACCTTTATATCTATATATCTATGTATCTACCTATATATCTATTAGTAAGAAAATTTCGAAAATTGTAATGGATAAAAAAATTACTCCAGCACCTGAATGTTGACCTTCGATAAGCTGCAAGAGTCTATTATTACTTTCGGGAAAAATACGACTTAAAATCCACTTCTTATACTTGATAGGTACGCAATATAACATGTTCTACAGATTAATTCTATCAAAGTAGGTATATTCTAAATCCTCAATTTTCCTAGGAATCATGGTCGATTTTCTAGAATAAATTTGTTTTAGAGCCAGTTTCAAGTCTACAATATTTGCAATAGCATGACGCCAATCAATATAATGCAAGGTGTCAACAAATACGCCAACAAAAATAATGCGTCGAGTTTCGTCAGAAACCACATGATATATTCTGCAAAAAAAATTTCAAAATCCCTTCCGTTTATCAGTTTTTCAAAAATATAAGTGCTGATGCTTTTCCCGAAATAATTGAGATAGCAAAAGTTGATCAATTACATTTCTGTTGAAATAAAATTTCAATTGAACATTGCAGTAATTGAATATGTTTCGACACTTCCGATTAACACTTGATAATTCGATGTGAAACTAACCGAGAACTCGATTAGATCTCCATCCTCAATTCGATAGCACTGGGGCGGCAAATGCGTTTCGTTACCGTGATATATACAACTTCAAGCCCCCTTAATACGTCTAGTAACACTCCGGAACAATTGAATTTGACACGTGCACTGTTATTATCCGACCCTCTGACCAACCCATAAAAAATCAACTCACGATCAACTAAATCCTTACGCATGAAGCGCTGTTGTCAGATTATTCTTATTGTAAAGGTTTTTCACACGAAATTGATTATTCCTAATAAGTATCACTAAATCACTGCATAACATCATTTGAATAATTAATTTGTCAACATATTTCGTGTAATAAAACCATTATCAAGACTGAACAATGTATAGTGAAACTTTATTGTAATATTTGTCGATATAGGTATTCTTATCAAAATACACTCACGGACAAAATTATTGCATATTTTATTTTAGGTCTTAATTTTTTTCCCCTTTAACACTTTTGTGATTTCGGTTGCTAAATCTGTTACATTGGAGTGTTCTAAGTATATTGCAATTTGTTGAAGATAAAATAATGGTAGGACATAGCTGTTGTAACTGAATTAGCGATAACTTGAAATTATAACTGAATAAGCGGAAAGCTATAATCGTAGCTTAGTGTGCCTTGATGACTAAAATAACGGCTTTTCTTTATTTGACGTTTTCAGAATGTCATTTTCAGTTCATTATTTCTTCAATCTGTAGTTTCAGTTAGTGAGATGACACGTTTAAATGAGTTAATAGTTGCGATTAAAATTGTTTGTTTAATCAATGAGGGGTACAGACAAGAAGACATTGCACAGAGATTGAATGTCCATCAATCGACTGTTTCTCGCGTACTAAAACGTTACAATGAGACTGGAGGATACAAAAAGCGGCCTGGTTATGGACGTAAAAGAATTACAAGGCCAAGAGATGAGCAATATTTAAGAATTCAATATTTGCGAAAAAGTACACTTAGTACTCCGCATCTGAAAAATCAATTACTAAATGCAAGGCAAGTCAGTGTTTTCACCAAAAAAGTAATAAGGAGACTTAGGGAGGTAAATTTAAAGCCAAGACGTTCTGCTAGAGTTCCTCGGCTTCTTCCACGCCATAAAATCGGAAGGTTACAATTTGCAAGAGCACATGCTGACTGGAATAAACATCAATGAGGAAAAGTTATTTCTACAGACGAAATAAGAATATAGTTATGGAACCCTGATGGACGTAGTCTAGTATACAAAAGGTCAGGAGAACGTTTCGCAGAATGTTATCTTGTACATAATCTTAGCTTTGATGGTGCTTCCATTATGCTATGGGCTGGCATTAGTTGGGAGAGTCGCACGGAGCTCATTGAAGTGAACTTGAGGATGAATGCTGACTGGTACATACTTAACATCCTTGCAGAACATGTTATACCATATGCCGGCTTTATTGGATATAATAACTTTGTGCTAATGCACGACAATGCCCGTGCCCATGCCGCAAGAACAGTAAACCAGTACATTGAAGATGTCGGGATTGCAAAGCTAGAGTGGCCACCATAAAGTCCTGACTCAAATTCCATAGAAAATGTATGGGACATCCAAAATATTCGAACACGAAATCGAGCTTCTAACTAAATTGCAGAATTAAGGATTGTGTTACAGGAATAATGGAATCGAATACCACAAGAAACCATCAAAGATCTTTTGCGCAGTATGCCTAGGAGGTTGCAGGCTATCGTTAGAGCTAGAGGAGGAAATACGTAGTACTAAATTGTTATCATTTTGTCTTGAACTAATATATCGTGTCGATGTTGTTGCTCTTTCCTAATTAAACTTTATTATCAAAAACAGACCATTTCACTAATTTGTCTACAAATCTGTTCTAAAGCTTCAATATGTAATTAATTTGATTATTAATAACGTAGAACACTCCAATGTACTCCAGATTTAGAAACCGAAATCACAAAGGTGTTAAAGGAAAACAAAATGGAGATCTTAAATAAAATATGCAATAATTTTGTATTTACATTGATTTTTTTACATGTTAAATGTGTAAAGTATTATGAAAATGTGAACGTGACAGTATATTTCTCAAATATAATTTATTGGAAACGTTCTGCTTTCATAATATCATACTTGCAATTTTCGGGATCGTAACATGAGTGCGCAAAAATCATCTGTTGATATTTTATGCACAAGCTATATTCAGAGAGAATATTTCTGGTTCCTCATATTAAAGTCAAAATTTTTCAAAATAAATGCAAGTTCGGATGTTGAAATCTCATGATCAAATGTGTATTTTTTATGGAGCAAAATGACATTTTCCTTGCTCTTTTCCGTATTTTTTGGGTGTAGGTACCCTTGATGAAATTTACGACAATTTCTCGTTCTGTGATATTCCCAAATTGATTCACGACTTCTATGAAACTTGCAACTTCTTGACATTAGTTTTTCTGCTGGAACAATGTCATATCAACGTGGAATTTCCGCTGTAACTTTTTCCATTTAATAATTTAATATCAACAGCATTGTTGTGGCTATGTATAAGTGAAATATTTATAGTAATTTAATAAGTGGTTATCATTTTTTCGCTTCAATTAATTGCCTGTACCTGATTTATCATAAAACCTGTAAAATATTTGCAGTTTAGTAGATGTTCATCGTCCTTGTAACACACCTTAGCCAAAGATTCTAATATTTCGAATCCTGTTATAAAATATATCCCTAATATGATCCAAAAATTCTGTATTGGATTAGAATACATAGAATTTCCAGGTGATTCTTGAAGTGTCTTCAAATATTTGACAATATTCTTCTAGGCGCGGAATATATATATATGTATATATATATATATATATATATATATATATATATATATATATATATATATATATATATATATATATATATATATATAAATATATATATATATATATATATATATATATATATATATATATATATATATATATATATATATATATATATCTTACGATTCGTTTTTATTTTTCGAGTATTGTATTTTTAAATTAACAATTGTTTCATCACAATTAGTTGCATCTGATAACTATTAAAATCAGTGATTTATACTGGAAAATCTTTTGAGTTTTGAAAAAAGTTTTGTGTAACCATGTCGGGAGTCAACCGTGGAAATTTTCCACAAATGTTTCGTAGATGTTCTACATTTTTCAGGAAAAACTGGGTGCGCCGTTTAAGCCTTAATTGTGATCAATTTGTCATTTAAATATATAATTTGGAACTGTTTGTTTATTTTCCTGAAAACGGATCCTAAGATTTCATTTTTTAAGTATTCAGTATTGGTGCCAAAATATACGATGTACCACATGCTCTATAGCGCCATCCGAGTCTTGCTGTAAGATTGGTTTGACTACTGCCTGAAACTTTTTCAGCTAGAAGGTCCAATTTTGTTCCAGCAGTATTTTCTATCTAGTAAATACAATATTAAGAAATACAGGACAATGCTGAAGCTAAATTTGGCCATACATCTTATAAAAAGATTCAAGAAGTCCAGCCAATCTTTCAGCAGGATTAATCTCCATGCTTGGTTCTCGGAATGAACCGCGTAAAAGATTGAAAAATCTCGACGTTTCGGCTCCTTTTGCGAAGCCATCTTCAGGAGAATTAGAAGGAAAATAATTCAGATACGTGGCCTCAATCTGCCTACTCCACGAATCGAATTAGGAGGAATCGGAAACAATACGATTGCGTGGTCTCAACCTGCCTACTCCATCAACCGTACTGCTTTCTGTCAACTCTGACGTCTCAACCTGCCTACTCTTCAGAGTCAACTGACGGGCCGATCGTCGCGTGGCCGTATTTATAGGGGACTCCATTGACGTAGTTATTGACGTAGTTATTGACGTAGTATTGACGTCAATGGGGTATTCACGCTCATCAGTGCGGGATGCACTTTGATTGGGTGTGACATGGCGACCACTGAGAAGTGGTTTCCATGCTGATGGGAGTCTGTGACTGTCATCTCTGGTGTTCAAACAATTTGGACGTTTTTCTATTTCTACAGCTTCACGAAAAATTCGGGATTTGAAAGATCGGACGGGAGCAATAGTTCTTGTATTGGGGAAATCGATAATGTGGCCTGTTTGGGTGTGATGTTGGGAAAGGGCGTTGGTGATATCTGAGTGTCTTACTGAAAGTGAATGTTCCTTGGCACGGACCTGAATGCGTCGGTTCGTTTGTCCTATGTAAGAACGAGGACAATTGG